>NC_069402.1:60769027-60856472 GCF_026875155.1 Cherax quadricarinatus
TCCTATGGCTGGTCCACATAAAAACCGCAACCAATTTTCTGTTTTTTTCCCTTCTTCCATCAATCCCATTTTTAAATAATTTAATTCCTTGTTTAATATATAGGAATTATTACCATTTGTAAGAGTTACGGCGTTACTGTATTCAAACATTAATTATATGCTAAAAATATTAATTATATTCAATTATTGCTAATTATATTCATTAGCAGCTTAATGATGATTAATGTTATGGTGGTGAATGAGGATGGTGATAGTAATATTGATAATGATAAAGATAGTGATTAAGACAATGATCCCGAGGAAAGAGAGAGAGAGAGAGAGAGAGAGAGAGAGAGAGAGAGAAGAGAGAGAGAAGAGAGACGTGTATGAGGGGAGGAGGGGGAGGTCAGTGACCGGGATGGGGGTCGTTGGGGGGGGGTAGGAAGACTTCTTGGAAGGTTGCCGGGGCTGCTAATGTGAGAATCCACAAGTGTTTCTCATCGTTTAGTGTTAATTGGCGAGTAATGTTTATTGAACCTTCGTGTTTATATGCTTGTAATGTCTATTTGACTGCAGAGTTCGTTGCCGTATAATGTTTATTGGCGAAGCTGTGTTTATTCTCGAGTAATGGTTATTGGAAGGGTATATTTCTACGTTTACTAGAGTGACTAGCGACTGATGTTTACACGAGTTTCGGATGATGAGCGATGTTTTCCCAGAGGTCATTATGTTTTATAGGTAAGTGATGTTCACCCTCATAATCCTTGTTTTTTTTACTGGTGATGAGTGGTGTTAACTCAGGTCGTTGCGTTTTACTGGTGATGAGTGATGTTAACTCAGGTCGTTGCGTTTTACTGGTGATGAGTGATGTTAACTCAGGTCGTTGCGTTTTACTGGTGATGAGTGATGTTAACTCAGGTCGTTGCGTTTTACTGGTGATGAGTGATGTTAACTCAGGTCGTTGCGTTTTATGGGGAGCGAGTTGTCATATCGGGTGCCGGAATCTGCGGTGTTTATTAGTTGAGAAGGAAGTGACATCTGAGCTTTGTGTACAAATTCAATCCTGCCAATATAGGGATATACAAATAACGTTTCAGTAAAATCTCAACAGAGTTGTATGGCAGAGTGGTATACCACTGTTTCACGTCATTCTTTATTTTATATTGTTAACCGGTTATCTCCCCATGTTGAGGCTAAGACAGGAACATCCTTCTCGACCCGATATGGCAGTGATATTCACTCTCACGTTCTCCTGTTTTACAGGCGATGAGTGATGTTCATTCCTTGTTCATCTCAACCTCTCTGTTCAGTGTGCTGCTTTCCGCTTCCTGTCTTCACTTCCGAATGCCTACTTTTTTTTTTTATTTTACAACTATGCACTTATTTTCGTTTCTATAGTTATTCTTGAGATTTCTTGCCCAGTCTTCGTCCTCCTGTTGAAGCCTCTTAGGTTTTTGCGTCATTCTTCAAAGAAATACACGCAGGATTCGGTTCCAAAACAGTGTAGGTCGTCTACACTTGCAAGGAAAATTATGGGGCATGGAACTGGTATCTGTGAGGTGCTGGAGGCAGCATCTGCACGAGCATCCGTGCTTGTTGCTGTGCTAAGTGATAGCAGTATTGTGGACCTGGCCATATAGGAAGAGTTACAACTTGGGTGGCATGGGAAAAAGAAAGGAGAGGTGGATAAAGTAGGGGGAGAGAGAGAGATATGAAGGGTGTATTATATAACGAAGAGGGAGCAGTGAGGGGAGAGAAGCCATGAAATATCCAGAAATGAGTGAGAAACGGGAAAGAAAAACACCAAAGAGAATAATAAGATAAGAGAGAGAAGGAAAGGAAGAACAGGCGATGGACAGAAGTGACAATAACAGACGAGGCAAGCTGACACATCAGGGGAACACCAGCAAGCTTCTTATGAAATCGTTTGGTACACGGATACCTTCTATATCTCCAGCAGGAACCTCAAGTTCTTACACAGCATATGATATTCACAAGGACTGGAGTTTAACAAGGTCTTCGATGTGTTCACACAACAGTCTGCTAGCACATAGCTTCCTGTATATCTTTGATGCTAGTAGAGTTGTTAGGAAACTTACCCATAAATTTGTTCGTGCCAGGGAATCGAACGCAGGTCGCTTCGATTATGAATAATTCATTACCATCAAGAGAGAGAGAGAGAGAGAGAGAGAGAGAGAGAGAGAGAGAGAGAGAGAGAGAGAGAGAGAGAGAGAGAGAGAGAGAGAGAGAGAGAGAGAGAGAGAGAGAGAGGTTCTAATTCAGTTGCTATTGCTACTCTTCCTTAACCTATTAAACATTGTCTCTTCTCTTAGACCCCCTTCCTTCTTCTCTGCCTCTATCCATAAACCTTTTAAAATCATAACCGGCTCCTCTACTTCTTAAACCTTCTTTTCTATTTATCCTCCCATCTTATTTCTCCTCCTCTCTTTCTTTACCATCTTATTCTTCTCTTCGTACTCTACCTCCTATATAAAGCACCAGCGGCATTAAATGGTCCAGTAATTCATTGAGAGATGATCCAGGTAGATCTTCCTCTCTTAACCTGTATTGTTTTTTTATCTAAAGTATTTTTCCGATCACTGCCTCCCAACAAACTCACAAAGCCTACTTATCCCCAGCAGCAGCAGCAGCAGCAGCAGCAGCAGCACCAGAAGCAGCAGCAGCAGCCGCCTCTCATCCAAACCATTGCTCTTGAAATAGGATCGTAAACAACTTGTTCCGACAGCTAATCTCAGCGTCTAGTTCCATGACCAAAGGTTCACCCGTCCAGAAATCTTAAGCAATACTCTCTACTGATTATGTAACAGCTAATCTCATATACAAAACTTGCCTTTAAAGTAGATACAAAAGTTACGTTATCAACGATCTTAGATGTGATTGGTAGGATTAAATTATATATATATATATATATATATAGTGGCAGTGAAGCAGCAGACCGATTCGGGTACCATGGTCTTGTGTGCCGTAAATCCGAGGGAAGATTGCAAACATGAGGTTAAACATTATCAAGAGTGACTCTCACACACTGGATGCCAGCAGTAAGGGAGCCACCCCAATATATAGAGATACTCATGGAGGCAGAGCGTTGAGGTACATCCTGTTAGCCTGGACAGAGGGAAGCAGTTGCGTTGGGATATACATGTCATCTACCTTGGCTGATACCTATCTCCAATACACCAGAGGAAGGAGGGCAGCTGCCAGCTTCGGGGTCCAAACTGAAAAATGGGAACTTGCCATCACTTAATGCTTTGTTCCATAGGCTCAGAGGAGCTTGGCTCATGGGATCACTGAAATTCCTCTAAGGAGGAGGAGGAAAAGCTCCTTTCAGGGAGTCCAAAAGGGCAAATGGGAATTTTCTGTTCCAGTCGGTTCAGTGGTCCTTTCAAAGGGGTAACCTGCTGATTTGGGAACGGCACTCCTAAATCCTAAGGTGGATGAGATCATTAGCCTATAGGGAATCCAGGCAGTAATCATGTTCCTTATATGCCACCGTTTCAAACAATGACTCTTAAATCTTCTGGTACCACTTGTAAATAATTTTATTAGTAAAAAAACATTTAAAACATGGGTAGGTATATGCAGTTATTCAACGGCTTCAGGAATAAATCCTATACTTCCTTGAAGCCTTTTTATAGCACTTCTCGAGAATAGTCCACAATTTAACACAGAGGTTGGACCCGAATATTAATATTAGATAATCAATATCTCTTGACCTTTTTATCATTCTCAATATGGTCCCAAATTTAACAAGTGACTACTATATATATATATATATCTCACAAGACCATGGGTGTTTCTGCAGGTAGTCCCATGTCCAACATTTATTACCCTCATCTCGTATTTCCTTTTCATTTCTTCATTCTTTTTCGCCTCCTTCCCTTACATCCTCAGCTTCACACCCTTCCCACTGCCTCTCTCATCCCTCTTTATCAAACCTTCCCCTCGCTTTACTGTTTTCTTTTACCTCCTCCACTCTTTTCTTTCAGATTCCTCATGATCATTCTTCCTCATCTTATTCCTTTCCATAATAACTAGAAAATATACAGATTTGTCTTTGTGGTTTTCCGTCCTTCACTCACACGCCTAAATAGTACACGATAGTCTTTGGAAGACGCAGATAGTTCATTTCAGGTGATAGTCCTGGTGTGGACGCAAATCCCCCTATTATCTGTTTCCACCCCCCCCCATGTACTCTTATGTGCTCCTAAGTACTCTATTTTGTCACCCGGCATACCCAAGCCATTTCCTCAAGCAACGAACACAGTCCATATTGGTATAAATGAATCACTGGAATGTAATCAGTGAGTGAATCTTTCAATGGCAGCTTCACCTGTACCAGTCTAAAGCTTCCTTAATTTGGACACTATCATGACTCGTGAGAGTTACAAGGACGAAATTCCCGTTGATATGCCCGTCCTGACATCCTTAACGCCTAATTCTCTCTCTCTCTCTCCAGGAAAGGAGCTCGATCACTTACAGCCAAAATTAGGTTTGACTCCAGCCTAGGAAGGCTCCAGGCAACTGAAAGTTGCCAGACGAGGTTTTGTTTAGGTCTGAAGGGGGACCACACCCCTGTGAAACTTGTTTCATGTGGTTACTTTTTTCCCTGTATTTATTTAACAAAATGAGGAACACCCGCACAAGGCGGGTGTTCCTCATTTACACGGTATGAATACCCACAGCGAGCGGCTACACTGTGCAAGATACAGCTGTGGGAACAAAAGAGATGTTTCCCCACTCTACTCCGTCACACAAGGAAGAAGATACGTATACGAGGTACTGCGTCATATGGAATGGTAAAACCAAGTGTTGGAGAGAGAGAGAGAGAGGACCGAGATTTAACTAATTTTTGTGATGAAGCCAGTTACGAATATTCATCAGATTCCGTCAACATCGATCAGTTCATTTATCGGCTTCGTTGGTTCTCATCGGCTTTACCGCCGCCACGCCGAAGCCAATTGGCAAATGGAAAGTTAAAAATAAATATTTCTGTATTTCTCTGAGCATTTTCTACATCTTGCTTCGAGGGATCAATGTTCTTATCGTAACTAACGTATGATGCCGATTGATGATGTTAACTGACGTAGGTCGATGCTGATTGATGATGTTAACTGACGTAGGTCGATGCTGATTGATGATGTTAACTGACGTAGGTCGATGCTGATTGATGATGTTAACTGACGTAGGTCGATGCTGATTGATGATGTTAACTGACGTAGGTCGATGCTGATTGATGAAGTATATTTTTATTCATGGGTAAAGATAAAACCGGTATTGGATTTATCTGATTTAGGAAAAACAGCTTCTTACCTGCCCTGCCCGTCACAGTGTTTTGTATTGATGATTTTCTTTATCATTCTCGACGTGCAGTTTGTACTGAAACGAACACGGTGGGCCCATAATAATATCCTGGCATTTGAGGCAGCCTCTTCCGGAAGCACGTCGGCCTGAAAGAGTCCACAGTCCTTTCTTCCAGAGTGTCTCATGGCCTTCTGCAACGCATCACTTGGTAGTGTAGTGTGCGTTTAAATTTAGTTAAATTCTGCTTATTCATAGTCACAACACTTCACAGAGGCGGCAACCTCTCTGACAACTAATTGCTACTAATAGCAATTACGAGGGAATTCTTACACAACGGCGAATTTATAATCTAGGAGCCCTTCATGTTACTTCAGTTCACTGCAGCCACCCAGGATGCTAACACCCAGGTACCTAGTTACTGCTAGGTGAACAGCGATAACAGGTACAGATGTAACCACCCGCCTCAGGATCATTGCGCTTAAGATACGATCTCCACTTATTATCCAGAAACAAAAGAATCGCAACAATGATGTTACGAACAGGGCCCGGGACCTCCCTGCTATAGTGCTTCTCGTAACAAACATACACCACAAAAAAAAAAACAGGTTTATCTTATCTTATCTAGAGGATATCAATCACTGGGACCACTTATGGAGGCAAAGGAATCTATAGTTTCAGCTGGGTTTATTAACTTTATTAATAATCACATAATGTTTCCATTATTTATTAAATGATAAGCAAGACTACTCATCCCGTAATGATTATGAGTATATATAATTATCTTCAGTATTAAAATGTTATCCAGATAACTCGTTAAATATTCACAAAAGGAAACAGTCACACAGATTTAGACTCGATCACAGTGAGTCAAAAGAGGTACATACACAGGCGTTTATGAACTTAAAAGCAATCTTAACACAAATAATCGAGTTCTTCCCTAGGGAGCTTTTCACAATATTTTCCTCCTCGAACAAGTCTACAAACAGACTATCACTTAGACCCGGTCGCTGTTATTCGTAACTTCTAGGAACTTCTCAACCACCTTCTCAGACCTAGTAATGCCCGACCATAGAGCTTCCAAATTTCCGAGGAACTCTTTGGGAATTATAGCGAAGCTTAATCTAGCCAGGCTCTCCATCGGATCCTCACCTCGACTAGAGGGAAGTGTTAACTGAACAAGATATGTCTGGTGTTACACCAGACATCAACTCTGACTGAGCAAGGGTTGAGAAGCTCAAATTGTCACCTGGTGCTTAGCCATGCTGCACCAGCAGTTTAGAACAATAAAACATCCTACCGATATACAAAACAAAGCAATTTATGGCCAGATAATATTATAAAGCTGAACTTATTCATTATAGCTATTAATGAAGATACACCTTAATATAATAAGTGAAAAATCTAAATCAACACATATAAATACATTGTCCTAGTTTGTGGTTAAATAAATAAAGGGCGTAACAAATGATAAAAACCCCTATCAGTATTTCTAAATATATATGCCACAATAAGGCTACATGACTAAAAATACGTTACTTGTATACTCAATATTGAACAAAATCTAAATACATTTACCATAAGTTTATCAAAAAATCCATTAGAAGGCTAAAATCTAAAAATGCCAGTTTACGTAGGAATTAACAGCGGCCCACTGCGTTTATTTCACCATTCATGTTTACTTCCTCACGAGTTTCTTTCATCCTTAATGACAGGTCGGAGCCGAGGTCCATTATCACGGACATCACACTGTATTTGGTAATCAAAATGGATTTGACCACGTTGAACCTGACTGATTATTTTGTCCGGAATAAAGTTCACTAATTAATGAAAAACTGCCCAGTACGTACACTGGTTCTCAGTAAATTCTTGACATTATTTTAAAATGTAAAATATTGTATGAACGATGCATTAAAACGGCTAATAAAGTCAAATTTATTTGATTCTAAATGAAAAAAACTTAATATTTTATTATAAAAAGTCTTTCAGAATTTGTGGCAGGCTTATATAAAGCCCAGCGGTGATGCATTTGTTGAGTTTTAGCTCATGGGACAGATGTCACAGTCTTACATTGAGAGATGAACATGTGTATATGTGTACATGTGAGGCAGATGTCTTATTTCCAGTGATTTTTTAAATTCTGTCCAGCTGAGCAGAGTTTCTCAGCACCTTCACTCATCCATTGCAATATACATTTAGGTTCCATGGTCATCGCTGTGTCCAGTTTATTGGAAGACCTTAACGATTAGCACTATCATTGTAAGCAATCTGAGTTGTGATGACGGAACACATTGAGCATACGTTTGCTCTGGCGATTACAGAAGCCGCCTAAACGGGGACTCAAGAGTAAGAGCTCAACCACTGATACAGCACGAAGAGTTTGAACACACTACGTCTTTTCCATCGTAAATTCTAATAGGCAATTACATTTACACACACACAAACACACACACACACACACACAGGAGAGTGAAGTAGTGGAGACAGGATCCATACATAGCTTTAAGATAAGGTACAATAAGGCTCTTGGTGCAAAGAGAGTGTGGACCTAGTAGCAACTAGCGAAGAGGCCGGGCCAGGAGCTCCGAATTGGCCACTGCAATCACAAATATGTGAACACAATTAAGCGAGTACACACAATATTTACTAATTTCAACACCTACTGAATTTGTTAGAGTTCTCAGCTGGTCCTCATACATTGCTCCACACTAAAAGGTTGTCGACACAAAGAAAATGTCAAAATTTACATAGGTCGTCCTTTTAGACTACAAACATCGCTAGCTAACTCATGTGTGTTGATAACCTGACGTGACTCGCCTTAAATGATGATGGTCTCTGACAATTGCCTCACGTGACTAATGTAATAAAAGTATATTATAAAGAACTCTTCTCTTAAACACGAAAACACGAATATTAGACGCATTTCTGCGGCTAATATTCGTGTGATCTTAACTTGGCTCAGTAAACACCGTCTGTTCAACACACCCGGGCGGCACACAGTATAACGTTGACACAAATTCGCAGTAAATTGAAGCTCATTGGTAACTACGCCAGGTGAATCAAATCTGCATAATTGTATCGTCACTAACTTGTCAATAAAATGTAAATATATTAAGTGAATTAATATTTAAAGAGAATTATGGAAAATTGGGTATTTGTTTCCATAAATTTATACGATAATGATTGTTTAACTATAATATATATATATATATATATATATATATATATATATTATATATATATATATTATATATATATATATATATATATATAATATATTATATATAGATATATATATATATATATAGATATTATATATATATATATATATATTATATATATATATATATATATATATATATATATATATATATATATATATATATATATATATATATATATATATATAATATTATATATATTATATATATATTCTTTCTTTCAACACACCGGCCGTATCCCCCCGAGGCGGGGTGGCCCAAAAGGAAAAACGAAAGTTCTCCTTTCACATTTAGTAATATATACAGGAGAAGGGGTTACTAGCCCTTGCTCCTGGCATTTTAGTCGCCTCTTACAACACGCATAGCTTACGGAGGAAGAATTCTGTTCCACTTCCCCATGGAGATAAGAGGAAATAAACAAGAACAAGAGCTAGTAAGAAAATAGAAGAAAACCCAGAGGGGTGTGTATACATATGCTTGTACATGTATGTGTAGTGTGACCTAAGTGTAAGCAGAAGTAGCAAGACGTACCTGAAATCTTGCATGTTCATGAGACAGAAAAAAGGACACCAGCAATCCTACCATCATGAAAAACAATTACAGGCTTTCGTTTTACACTCACTTGGCAGGACGGTAGTACCTCCCTGGGCGGTTGCTGTCTACCAACCTACTACCTAAATATATATATATATATATATATACAAAATAAGTCGTTCCAAGTTCTTTAAGAACCTACTGCACCAGTATGACTCAAAAAAAAAAAAAAAAAAACAGCGTGGGCTCCAGAGCAAGGTACGGCACCCCTTCATTAAAGCAACATGTAAGAAACTCCTATGGGAACAACAAACGAGTCCTTTTAGCCTTGTACTTCACTAGTAAGGAGCTAGCAAGAGCAACAATCAGTGTGGTCAATCTCGCTGCAACATTCCCACGCAAGAATATTGCGCACAATACTACACTGCTGCCACTTACGCCAAGAGCTCTGTGTGTAAATAAGACAGTATACTGTTTATGATATTTTATTGAGAAAGCATTTGAGAGTACATTTCCTGCTTCGTCAGTTCTTCAGGGTGGCGAAAGGTCTTCTCAGTAAGATGCCATGATCCACAAATTGTGCCTTATTCGTGTAATTATCAGTATGTTCTGTTACTGATACACGAACTAACACCCTGCTTGATGTTACCAAATACAGCCCTTATATCAAGACTTTAATAATGCAGTCATCAGATTGTCAGTGTCAGTTCAGATAGATAGATAGATAGATAGATAGATAGATAGAGAGAGAGAGAGAGAGAGAGAGAGAGAGAGAGAGAGAGAGAGAGAGAGAGAGAGAGAGGAGAGAGAGAGAGAGAGAGAGAGAGAGAGAGAGAGAGAGAGAGAGAGAGAGAGAGAGAGAGAGAGAGAGAGAGAGAGAGAGAGAGAGCTCTGCTTAATGTCCCAGCAGACGTGAACTTGGTTTAACACGCTAAGTTTTGGCGCTGATGAGAAGACTTGGTAATGACACCCTCTCAAGGTAAACATTACTCGCCTTGTCCTAAGTTTCCTTCTCTCTGCAGCTCTGCCCGCCGTACAGCTCTCTGCAGCTCTACCCGCCGTACAGCTCTCTGCAGCTCTACCCGCCGTACAACTCTCTGCAGCTCTACCCGCCGTACAACTCTCTGCAGCTCTGCCCGCCGTACAGCTCTCTGCAGCTCTACCCGCCGTACAGCTCTCTGCAGCTGTGCCCGCCGTACAGCTCTCTGCAGCTCTACCCGCCGTACAGCTCTCTGCAGCTCTACCCGCCGTACAGCTCTCTGCAGCTCTACCCGCCGTACAGCTCTCTGCAGCTCTGCCCGCCGTACAACTCTCTGCAGCTCTACCCGCCGTACAGCTCTCTGCAGCTCTACCAGCTTACTCATATAGCATTAAAGCCAATGAAAAGATCTAGGTTGGACATTAAGCACGTACAGAGGTACATGGAGTACATGGGAGTACAGGTGTCTGGAGTTATGGTGTACATGGGAGTACATGTAGTGCATGAGAGTGCATGGGAGTTACATGGTAGTACATGGGAGTACATGGGATACATGGAATACATGGAGTACATGGGAGTGCATGAACGTGATGGGAGTACATGGTAGTACATGGGAGTACATGGAGTACATGGGAAGTACATGGGAGTACATGGAGTACATGGAGTCATGGGAGTACATGGAGTACATGGGATACATGGGAGTACATGGTAGTGCATGAGAGTGCATGGGAGTACATGGTAGTACATGGGAGTACATGGGAGTACATGGGAGTACATGGGAGTACATGGGAGTACATGGGAGTACTTGGGAGTACATGGTAGTACATGGGAGTACATGGGAGTACATGGGAGTACATGGGAGTACATGTGAGTACATGGGAGTACATGTAGTACACGGGAGTACATGGGAGTACATGGGATACATGGGACTACTTTGGGAGTACATGGGAGTGCATGGGAGTACATGGTAGTACATGAGAGTACATGGTAGTACATGGGAGTACATGGGAGTACATGGGAATACATGGGAGTACATGGGAGTACATGGGAGTACATGGGAGTACATGGGAATACATGGGAGTACATGGGAGTACATGGGAGTGCATGGGAGTACATGGTAGTACATGGGAATACATGGGAGTACATGGGAGTACATGAAAGTGCATGGGAGTACATGGTAGTACATGGGAGTACATGAGAGTACATTGGAGTACGTGGGAGTACATGGGAGTACATGGGAGTACTTGGGAGTACATGGTAGTACATGGGAGTACA
Organism: Cherax quadricarinatus; assembly: GCF_026875155.1. Classification (NCBI taxonomy): domain Eukaryota; kingdom Metazoa; phylum Arthropoda; class Malacostraca; order Decapoda; family Parastacidae; genus Cherax; species Cherax quadricarinatus. The sequence goes on from NC_069402.1 coordinate 60,780,335, forward strand.
TGGGAGTACATGTGAGTACATGGGAGTACATGTGAGTACATGGGAGTACATGGTAGTACACGGGAGTACATGGGAGTACATGGGAATACATGGGACTACTTGGGAGTACATGGGAGTGCATGGGAGTACATGGTAGTACATGAGAGTACATGGTAGTACATGGGAGTACATGGGAGTACATGGGAATACATGGGAATACATGGGAGTACATGGGAGTACATGGGAGTACATGGTAGTACATGGGAGTACATGGGAGTACATGGGAGTACATGGGAGTACATAGGAGTACATGGGAATACATGGGACTACATGGGAGTACGCGGGAGTACATGGGAGTACATGGGAGTACATGGGAGTGCATGGGAGTACATGGTAGTGCATGGGAGCACATGGTAGTGCATGGGAGTACATGGTAGTACATGGGAGTACATGGTAGTACATGGGAGTACATGGGAGTACATGGGAATACATGGGACTACATGGGAGTACATGGGAGTGCATGGGAGTACATGGTAGTACATGGGAGTGCATGGGAGTACATGGGAGTGCATGGGAGTACATGGGAGTACACGGGAGTACATGGGAGTACATGGGAGTGCATGAGAGTACATGGTAGTACATGGTAGTACATGGGAGTACATGGAAGTACATGGGAGTACATGGGAGTGCATGGGAGTACATGGTAGTAAATGGGAGTACATGGTAGTACATGGGAGAACATGGGAGTCATGGGAAAAATAGATGCAAGATTACTTACAAATCCACACCGAGACTATCTCCTGAGACCAACTATTAGTTCCTACCTACATTCAAGACTATCGTGTATTATGCAGGTGTATAAGCCAGGGATGGAAAAGCAGACGGCGCTCTGCTATGAAGAGATATATACTGCAGACTCAGACATTGTTTTAGACTCAGCGTGAAGCTTAATCAAGTCGGATAAAACTTGAGTGAAACACAGTGTCAATAAAAGCAGGTATTGGAATTTCAGTTAACCTAGACAAAAGAAAATATATTTTAGTGGGAATCTCCTGATTAGGAAAGACATATTGCAATAGCTTGTAAAACGCAGCATTACGTAATTCAGTGTGTGGATATATGTCAAATCGAGAGTGGTATAACTCCAAAAAACTGTCTGTCTGGTTGAATTATTTAATTAACTAGTAACTAGCTGGTTTATAAGTACCTTAATACTGTAATGGGGGTGATATACTGAATGGGAGAAAACTAACACTGAGGGATAACCACATAGGTCTCCCAGTTCTCAGTGACAACTCTTACAGCTGGTAACCATTGTGTGTCCCAGGCTCAACCCAGGATCTGTTGATGTCCACACCATGGCAACCAGAGCGCCACTGACCCTGTTTCATTGTCCTCTCTCTCACTCTTTCCTTCTCCTTCTTCCTTATTCTCTCCTGCTAGTCATAACATCATAATCACCTAACATAAGATCCTCACACTGAGTAAGCAATTCCAGCCCTTATACAAGGTGCTTACCTCTTCCTAGAGAAATTGTAACTTTCTGCCCAGATTCCAGGATTTGCAGGCCAAGACTCAGCATTTCTCAGTGAAAGTTTTGGCAGGATGGGAAAACATTCAGCAGATAATCAGAATAGGAAAGGTTTGTCTCGTGTTATTCCTTACTGGGAGATATTCCTCAAGGAATCGCTCACAGGTATCCTTCGAGATGTTCCTCACACGTTTATTATATTCCCAGAAAGTACGTGCACCGAGAAGTTTATATCTTTCAATGTATACTCTCAATGTATACTTCCGTATACTGTATATACTCTGAGTGCTTGGTCCCACGGTCGAGGCTCGACCCTTTCTATTTGCATAAGAAGCTCGTCCCCCCTCCCATAATGAAGGAACAAGGAATGATTCTATTAAGTCCTTCCTTCAGATCGACAGGTAGAGTTGGGGCAACATCATTCCATGAAGCTAAAAGTTTAGCCCACAAACTACAAGTATAATCAATATAATAGCACAAGAATGACCAATACAAAGTTACAAGAAATGCTAAGAAAGGAGCCAGTAGAGCTAATAATAAAACCAAGACGAACACTAATTCTCCGCATAAGCCATGGACTTGTTTAAACATTAGTCTTTGACACCAGTTGTTGTGAGGCGGTCTTCAACCCTCACGTAATGGCTGAAAGCACTTCGATGCAGGCTACAAATGATCCACTAGCCTGGTGTGTTTTTAATGTCTCTGTCTGTCTGTCTGTCTGTTTGTCTGTCTCTCTCTCTCTCTCTCTGCGTGATGAAGATGCATTTCCCAGTTCAGAGTCCTGACCTGAAACTTATTTAAGAGCCCTGATATAGTGGCCAGCTTTACAGCCTTGACCTGACCCTTAATTGCAAGCCCTGACCTGACCAATACCTTTGGTGAGTTCTAAGAGTCTTTCTACTCCCGGAGCCCGGCCATGGGCCAGGTTTGTCTGGTGCTAGCCTGATCAACCAGGCTGTTGCTGCTGATGGCCTGCTGACTCACATATCTACCACAGCCCATACCTAAAATGCCTTCACCTGACGAACAGTGACTTGCATCACTCTGGACCCCAGGAAGAGGCAGCGGCAGATATATAAGCTCAGGCGAAATGCACCGAGGTCGTATATTTTGGGTCAAGTTGCCTTGAGGCGAAGTTACACTACCCTGGGACCGATATACTGGCGTCACATCACTGGCGTTACACCACTGGCGTCACATCGCTGGCGTTACACCACTGGCGTCACATCGCTGGCGTTACACCACTGGCGTCACATCACTGGCGTTACACCACTGGCGTCACATCACTGGCGTTACACCACTGGCGTCACATCGCTGGCGTTACACCACTGGCGTCACATCGCTGGCGTTCACCACTTGGCGTCACATCATGGCGTTACACCACTGGCGTCATTCGCTGGCGTTACACCACTGGCGTCACATCACTGAGTTACACCACTGCGTCATATCGCTGGCGTTACATCACTGCGTCACCACGAGTTGACACCTGCTCACATCTACTGCGTTCTATCATAAACTCACATCGCTAGGGTTACACCACTGGCATCACATCCTGGCGTACACCACTGGCTCACATCACTGCGTTACACTACGACGTCACATCGACGGCGTACACCACTGGCGTCACATCACTGCGTTACACCACTAGGCGACACATCACTGCGTATCATGGCGTCACATCGCTGGCGTTACCACCACTGCGTCAAATCAGCTGGCGTTAACCACTGGCGTCACAATACTGTGCGTTACAACCACTGGCGTTCCATCTACTAGGCGTACACACTGGACGTCAACATCGCTGCGTACACCACTGGCGTGAATGCAGGTTACATTCCATGGGTCACATCACTGAGCTTACACCATGGCGCACATCGCTGCATTACAACCATCTGCGTCACATCACTGGCGTTACACCACTGCGTCTCACATCGATGGGTTACACATGGGTGCACTATCATGGCGTTACACATGCGGTCTCACGGGAGTTAAACACTGGTCATCACTGGTCGTTACAATGCCACTGGACGTCACATCGACGCGTTACACCACTGGGCTACAATCACTGCGTTACACCACTGGCGTCACATCGCTGCGTTTACACACTTGGCGTCACATCACTGGCGTTATCACACTGGGTTCACATCGCTGAACGTTAACCACTGCGTCACATCACGGCGTTACACCACTGGTCGTCACATACTGGCAGTTACACCACTGGCGTCACATTAATGCGTTACACCACTGGCGTCACATCACTGCGTTCACCACTGGCGTCACATGCTGGGATTACATCCTGGCGTACATCACTGCGTTACACCACTGGTCACACACTGGACGTTCACATGGCCTCACATACGCTGGCGTCACATTTCGGTCATGGGAATTAATGCGTATTCAGGACTGGCGCTTATCACAGTTAATATATTAACATCAATCATTTACAGCTAACGATTAGATAATGTATCAGAGTTGAACCACACTCTGTTTTGCTTTATAAACTTTAATAGATAATACACACTAGCAACACACACACGACCACACACACGCACACACACACACACACACACCACACACATCACACAACACCACACATCACCACACACATTCATATGTATGTGGCTTGTGTCCAGCAATGAAATTACAAGTGACAAATTAGAGATTGGCGCAAGAATTATTTTGTTGGGTGCGAGATACAGACATTCACTCAGGCATGAACTAAGATCCACTAACAGGTGTTGAAGGAGAGAGATTTATATTCGTATGAGAAGCCCACGAGCTGACAGCCAGACTACTGCATCTAAATTATTCTCAGCTGAACATGTGGAGAAAATCGTCTCCACACGATTGAGGGTAAGGTGGTGAGAGGAACTTTCTGACCTTAACAAGAAGGTGCTACGGGACTCAAACCTTCATTGCGGTGTTTTGTTAAAGTTGACAGATTGAACGACTAATGAGGCTGAGAAAGTGAACATCTCAACATCTCCACTACTTCAGCCGTCAGTAGTAATACATTAAGAGAGTGTCTCTGGAATGTGAAACGTCTTAAATAGCGATACCCAGGTGTTACACCCGTGTGTCTTAGTCATCAATATGTCGGCAGTGTACACTTAGTGTAATAAAAATATATTTTCATATCTAATAATATTTACCAAACTGCGGCCAGCGGAGATTAGATCCTGCGACACACGCTCCCGCCTCATGAGACAGAACAACGTTCACATTGCCCTAACCACTTAACCAGAATGTGTCGCAGGATCTAATCTCGGCTTGTGGAGGCTGGTATTTAAACGGGAGGTGGCTGAAATTAGCCTCGAGCTTACCACTACCACGAGTGTCCCCGGATCATGAACAACACCTAGCTCTGCTGGGTGCGTGATCTTTGAAGGATCACCTAGCTATTACACACTCGGACCAAGACAACGGCGGAATTACAATTCAATTGCTATATGAACCACCGTCCTAAATTGCAACATACCCGCCCGGCTATCATTCCCAAAAGAGAAGCCCTCTGTTATTCATGGAGAAGCGCTAAATCAGCGCGGGCCACTCAGCTCTTTGGGGAATGGAAGGAAATCAGGTCTAGTCTAAAGATGGGGAGGGTATCTCTAATTCTTTGGATCAAGAACCTGTGCACGGAACACGAGCTCAGACACCAGCAGGTACACAGGTCGGCAGGAAGGCGTCAGAGACACTAACAAAAACTGGAAAGGTCTAGTCCCGACTGATGTCATGGGTTATCTATTGTTTGATCATCAACCACAAGGAGGCTGATGATTGACTATCATCATGGAGGTTGATGAGTGACCATTAATCACAAAAAGTAACGATCAATGGATAGTCGGAGTTACAACGATAATGACGCAATTAGAAAATGCAGGAAGGTGAAGACATCGCCATCAAACACTGTTTGGAAAACTCAGACAAATACAAAAATATTGAAATCAAGGGAATCACTTGTTTGCTTACTCTTCCTGACTTAACGTTCTTCCTCACTGAACGTTCTTCCTCACTGAACGTTCTTCCTCACTGAACATTCTTCCTCACTGAACGTTCTTTTCCGGTACGGAACACAGCTCTCCAGTGACTGTCCAGTTTGTTTAGTTGATTCAGTTTCTCACAACCATTTCTAAGCAACATGCCTTTCTCATGCACAACAGTATTTAACAAATTGAAATTATTCTCCACATGCGTTTTTTTTTTTTTGTCAGATTCATTAGTCTTGCTTCTCTACTCTGAAAGACTGCCGTCAGATTTGCTTCAGAATTGCAGACACTCTTTTGAAGTCCTCCCCGAATCATAACTCATTTAAGGAATTTACCAGTCGCATAAAAAGACCTCGTCCATTCATCAACATGTATATCCAATCTGCTAGTGATAAAATCAACAATAAATGCCATATACTTGGACTTATAAAGACGTCATGTAAACATTCTTATCGTCTGAACGTCTCCAAACACACAGGCGAGAAGTTGCCGGTTTGAAAACAAGTCCTACGCTTGGACTACTCGTTTGATAATGTGTTTACCACTCTGGAAGTTGTGATGCAGCTCACTTATCATGTATCTCTTACTGGGCAGTAAAACCTTTGTCTGAATTTAGAATTGTAGTCATTCCGACAGTGCCGCCGTGCCAGCGTTAACTGCGCCTTTTGGTGTTGTCGGGTGAGTGGACTAGGGCTCCTGAGGTCGTTGAAGCAGCCTTTGTCTGCCCTGGTCCCACTGGAACAAAGATCTTCCTCACACTTTGAACTATGATAGTAGCTCTGCTCTCTCTCGTTGTGGTGTTTTTCCTGTTCGTGTAAATATCGTTGTTACTACTGATATCTCGAGATTAACCTACGCACACATAACTCAGCCTCTAAGTACGTACCTGGAGTTTACCTGGAGAGAGTTCCGGGGGTATGAGAAAGTTTGAAAGTTTCTAAGAAAGTCTAGAAATATACGAAGCACGAAGAGGGTATAAGTACTTCTAAGAGAAAACTTAGTTATTATTTATTGTAGGTGTGAAGTAGGCACCTCAGGAGGACGATGCTGGGGAAAAAGAGGTATAAATAAATTTGATAAATTAGACACATGTGCAACTCTTGGGTATCTTTATTGAGGAAACGTTTCGCCATACAGTGGCTTCATCAGTCCATACAAAGGAGAAACTTTAAGAACATAAGGAGAATGAGGTAATCAGTCCCTCAGCCTTGAGTCGATGTGGTCAGTCCATCAATCTTAAAAAGAATACAGCATATGTGCGGAGAAGTAGTTTATATACTGTAGGCAGGAGAGGTGCAGCAGTCGTAGGTGGTGTCACATTTGTCCAATGTGGAAGTAGGTCGTGACCAAGGGTTAGGCAAGCGAAGAATTGCCAGGTATTAAGATCCCAAGAAGTTGCAGTGTCAGACAGGATTGTAGATGAATGGCTCAGAGAACCGACACGTTGATAAATTAGACACATGTGACACCACCTACGACTGCTGCACCTCTCCTGCCTACAGTATATAAGCTACTTCTCCGCACATATGCTGTATTCTTTTCAAGATTGATGGACTGAGGGACTGATTACCTCAATTGATGGCTGAGGGACTGATTACCTCAGACTCCTCCTGTTCTTCACCATTCTCCTTTGTAACTGATGAAGCCACTGTGTGGCGAAACGTTTCCTCAATAAAGATACCCAAGAGTTGCACATGTGTCTAATTTATCAACGTGTCGGTTCTCTGAACCATTCATCTACATAAATAAATTTGTTTGAAGCGTTAAATCGTTTGGGGTGGTTCAGCACAAGGAATGGTGGAAGGCTCGTTACTCCGTCCGCTTATACCTGAGGCAGCATTAGTCTCACTCAGATCACATGGCTGTAATCTGGCATTCAAAATAATCGAAAGGAAACTCTTATCTCATAGTTATAAAACGAGAGACGAAGACTAGTATAGCACATTTTTACAGCCTGGTTCAACACAGGGGGTTGTGTTTATTGATACTATCAAGTGTGTTACTGCTGTCGCCCCTGCTGCTGTTGCTACTCCTGTTGCTCCTCCTCTTTGCGCTTTGCTAGATATTGCTACCAAGAGCCTGTCTGGTCAAAAATAGAGCTGCTATTAGCAGATGGATGATCGAACCTCCACTCCTTGCGCCAAATGGCCCACTTAGGTTTAACGACTCATGATAAACGATACACTCTGGTACTTTGCAAATAATTTTGTTACGATCTCTTCTGCCTGGGCTGTCGTGAGTGCTGACTGATCAGCCTGACAGCCAGCAAAGGAATCTTGAGTTAGTTATGGCACCGCTTTTGCTGACACTTACGACACCTTGGAGCCTGCTATCATTTTAGTAAACAAGTCACGTCAAGCAACTTTGCAATAACAAAGTTAATAGTACATAAATCATGCAGCTTCTCTAGACAGTGATTTAATCATCAAAAGCAACCGCGGTGTAGTTAATACATGCAGCAGCATCGTGATTGACGAAAATAATCTATTATAAACAAAAACAATTTACCCAGGCCAAAATCTCCCATGATTAATAGTTTTGCTTTGGCCATATGTCCTTGTCTTACTGCTGCTGCTCCTGCAGTGTCAGTCACTGCTTCCTTATTGTCTTCGTAATCCTGCCTTGGTTTCCTACTGTTACTTTGGGTACCAGCAACCTCGAGTGTTCCCACTATGTAGTCGCTTGACTCAGTTCAATCTTCTCATCTCTTTAAATCTCCACTGGTTTCTGATTAGCAGTGCAGGTCTTCTCCCTCGCGTCTTATCTCTTTCATTCCTGATTATTTGATGCTCTACTGGAATATAGCATCTGTTATAATTTCTGTTAGTTTTGTCTCTGTGATTGTTATGATATCTGGGAGTGTCTCTACTATCCCATCTTTCATTTCACTTCTGTTGATAACCTACCGTCCTCCGTGTATCATACTCTGAGCGAGTAATTGTAGATAACTGATTACATCCAGCTAAGGTGATGGAATGAAGCATTTCCTGGGAAAAAATGCCAATAATACAAGAATTGATTTCATAGATTTAATAAATACCCGCATACCTGTCATGTGGGCGGTAGTCATCACATACCTGTCATGTGGGCGGTAGTCATCACATACCTGTCATGTGGGCGGTAGTCATCACATACCTGTCATGTGGGTGGTAGTCATCACATACCTGTCATGTGGGTGGTAGTCATCACATACCTGTCATGTGGGTGGTAGTCATCACATACCTGTCATGTGGACGGTAGTCATCACATACCTGTCATGTGGGGGTAGTCATCACATACCTGTCATGTGTGGTGGTAGTCATCACATACCTGTCATGTGGGCGGTAGTCATCACATACCTGTCATGTGGGCGGTAGTCATCACATACCTGTCATGTGGGCGGTAGTCATCACATACCTGTCATGTGGGCGGTAGTCATCACATACCTGTCATGTGGGGGTAGTCATCACATACCTGTCATGTGGGCGGTAGTCATCACATACCTGTCATGTGGGCGGTAGTCATCACATACCTGTCATGTGGGCGGTAGTCCATCACATACCTGTCATGTGGGCGGTAGTCATCGCATACCTGTCATGTGGGCGGTAGTCATCACATACCTGTCATGTGGGCGGTAGTCATCACATACCTGTCATGTGGGTGGTAGTCATCACATACCTGTCATGTGGGCGGTAGTCATCACATACCTGTCATGTGGACGGTAGTCATCACATACCTGTCATGTGGGCGGTAGTCATCACATACCTGTCATGTGGGCGGTAGTCATCACATACCTGTCATGTGGGCGGTAGTCATCACATACCTGTCATGTGGGCGGTAGTCATCACATACCTGTCATGTGGGCGGTAGTCATCACATACCTGTCATGTGGGCGGTAGTCATCACATACCTGTCATGTGGGCGGTAGTCATCACATAACCTGTCATGTGGGCGGTAGTCATCACATACCTGTCATGTGGGTGGTAGTCATCACATACCTGTCATGTGGGCGGTAGTCATCACATACCATGTCATGTGGGCGGTAGTCATCACATACCTGTCATGTGGGTGGTAGTCATCACATACCTGTCATGTGGGCGGCAGTCATCACATACCTGTCATGTGGGCGGTAGTCATCACATACCTGTCATGTGGGTGGTAGTCATCACATACCTGTCATGTGGGTGGTAGTCATCACATACCTGTCATGTGGGCGGTAGTCATCACATACCTGTCATGTGGGCGGCAGTCATCACATACCTGTCATGTGGGTGGTAGTCATCACATACCTGTCATGTGGGCGGTAGACCAAATGTCACAGAAGTTATTAGGTATGATTCGAAGGTAGCTCTAATTCCTAGGATCAAGAGCTCTTCACCTGTATTAAGAAAGAGAGAGATGCACAAGCAAATTTCCCCTTTTAAAGCACATCAGCCATCTCGCACTCAGGTAGGTGAGCTTGTAAAAGAAACATTCTCCATCATTCATTCAATAGCTCTCTTGCCGGAAATGCACAGACCTCGTAACTCAAAGAATTTCTGAACAAGAACATCCTCACCTCTCCTCCAGGTACTGTACTTCCCGCCTCCAGGATTTACTTACGGCTAACCGGTTTTTCTGAATTCCTTCATAAATGTTACCTTGCTAACACTCCAACAGCACGTCAAACCAAAAAAAAATCACGTCTTCACCCAGCCTAATCTAACACGCTGATACGCGCCTGCTGATGCTCAAGCTTCCAGCACTCAAAACCTCTTTTACTGGCGTTCCTCCTACCCTTTCTGGGACGAGACCTCCCTCTGCAGTAACTTAACTGGAGGACGCAAAAGAAGACATTTCTATATATAGTCAAGGCTTTGGGTGCATCTCTTAGTTGTACAAACATCCTGCTCAGGTCGTGCTAAAGGCCAAGGACAGCAGGAGCTGAGAAAATGGACAAAAAATTGGCTTCTATCGCCAAAGGGCCGAAGTGTTTACATAGCAACACGATCACGCAGTGGCCAGCACTGGAGTCCTACCAGACGGCACCGACTTGCGGAGACAGAAGGTCGGGGTGCCAGGTTCCTGTTGGGGGGTGCCAGGTTCCTGTTGAGGATGTCAAGCTCCTGTTGGGGTGCCAGGCTTCTACTGAGGGTGACAAGCTTTAGTGGGGGAAGGAGTCTTCCACTGACGGCGCACCACCCTCCTGTTGGGATGCCAGTCTCCTGTTAGCGGTCCGTGGCTTCTGCTTCGGGTGCCATGTACTTTCTGAGTGTCAGGATCATGCAGATGACAGGGACTGAAGAGGCTGAGCTTTTTATCAGGCGACAGAATTCTGCTCAGGATGCTGAGCTCTTTCAGAAATGGATTTAGCATCACCCTTTTTTCCATTTTTAACTGACAAGTCCATTTGCTTCTCGGGATTTCTCATCTCATTAATTTCTAATACCGATTCACTCATTATTTTATTGGTTCTCTTTTTGCGCTCTCTCACTACTCGTTTTACTTCTCTTTGTGTCTCCATATACTAAACCGTCAGCATATTTTTTTTCTGTGGAAATGACAACCGTTATTAAAGAAATTTAGGGAACCTTAATTTGTCTTAATCCTATAATACATTTCGATGTTGATAAATTAGACACATGTGCAACTCTTGGGTATCTTTATTGAGGAAACGTTTCGCCACACAGTGGCTTCATCAGTCCATACGTAGGAGAAACTTGAAGAACAGGAGGAGAATGAGGTAATCAGTCCCTCAACCTTGAGTCGATGTGTTCAAGATTGATGGACTGAACACATCGACTCAAGGTTGAGGGACTGATTACCTCATTCTCCTCCTGTTCTTCAAGTTTCTCCTACGTATGGACTGATGAAGCCACTGTGTGGCGAAACGTTTCCTCAATAAAGATACCCAAGAGTTGCACATGTGTCTAATTTATCAACATGTCGGTTCTCTGAACCATTCATCTACATTTCGATGTTGCTGCCGAGGTAGCTAGGTTACTGTGCATCCCATATCATTACACACTGAGCTGTTTGCCACACTTGTTGTTCTCAAGCTTGTTGAAACTACGAGTACACACAGTGTAAGTGTATCTGAGACCTGAATATTGCATGTACGTGTATGAAGCTAAATACACACATTATTAAGAAAGGGTTCACATTAATTTTTTTGTGAATCCCCTCTCACATAGGCTTCTAGGAACATGAAAAACTGAAAAATTAGCTAAACAACTATTAAATAAAGATAATACTCAGTATAACTGCATGACGCTAGTAGGTGTGACCATAGAAAGTGAAGCAACTAGCAGAAACTAGCAGATTCATTATCCTTCATAATGAAATGTGTCAGATTAAAAGTATATATGGAATAGCTAACAAGGTCACCAGATTGCAAGTTGTTCCTGCTAGATTATAAGTATTTCTCTCAGTACGGTTTGTATGGAGATGTCAGTGACGTGAAATGTAAAGTGTGTGGACAGAGACAGGGCCATAAACTGGAGCATTATATCTTTGAGTGACCAAACATGCAGCCTTAAAGAGACACCTCCATGTAAACCTTACAGACTTGAAAAGATAACTGAAATCTTGAGGCTGTAACCACATTTCGATATTGAAACTGTCTTTATAGAGATTGCAACCCAGTTATGGTAAATAAAGATATCAGTTTCCTGAAATAGTAACATGCGAAGAAATTGTAAAATACGAAAATAATGTATATTTCTTTCTAGTAATGTGACAATGGTCAGTAAGATCTGACAAAGACCCATTGTGACCTCTGTAATCCTGTTTACGTTTTTTTTTTTTGCACTACAGCTCACAGCAGCATGAGCTACGGGTGTAAAATAAAGTAGCCTCTCAAGCGACACAGCTTAAAAAAAATCTTCATCCCGTAAACCGTACAGCATAATCATATGGTTATAAACTACTAACAACAGTACATTTGGGCATATATAATTCACAAAGTTAGTGTCATATTTTCCCAATTTAAACTCACAAAATTATTGTTCTCACCCTGTGAGTACAATAATTTTGTGAGAGGTTCTACTCACAAGATCACAAGACATCACACAAGTCATAAAGTCAGTAAGAGATCGTACTCAGTGATGCTCTGTACCTCATAAAACCTCTGAGAGATGTTGCTTTATGTAAGCTGAGCTCACGCTTGGTCCATACCATCACTGGATTACATTACAAGCTTAAGCGTTCATTATGAATTCTTAGTACACTAATATTTTCTCATATCTGCATCGCCATGGTACTGTCTGCAGAACTGGTAAATACGTGTTAACTTCGAAGTTATTCTGTTACACCTCGTTTATCTCTGTTCTCTCGTTATCTGTTGCTTCTGATGTGTAAAGAGGAGAGAGATAAAAACATAATGAATAATCACAAGGGCTTGATCGACGATGACTAGACTAGGTATAGAAAAGATCAGGGCATAAAAAAAACCCAGCTAAATCAAGAAGAATGCCAGTATAGGCAAGACACTTCATATCAGATACGGTTGTATATATTTGCAGGAGTGAGAAGTGCTTGTGACAGTAGATGAATCTTGCTTTCATACAGCAGTGACAATCGGGCCATTGTTAGAGGCTGCTGCTCTCTGGATGATGCTCTGCATCAAGTATCTCCCTGTCGTATCTAAGCATTTTATTTCTCTAACAATGAGAAATCATGGAGGCGCCCCGACATTCTGAATACTTTCAGCAATCACTTGAGCTATTGTTCTGTATACTTTGCTTGTAATACAGTTACTGTACTTTGTTCAGTCGATCGTAGAGTTATTGTAGAAAATCATCAATTTTCATTAGAGATAAACAGAAGATCTATTTGCATCCAGTTCTAGGATTCAATGTTTTTATTTCGAATCTGAATACATTCGTAGATGAAGAGAAGCGGTTTAAGTAATCTACCATTGTTTTAAAACTTTGGTTTTATTTGGGTCTTGAACAACAGATTGTTCACACGTTGTTCAATGTGTTATACACTTTGTTCTGGTGTTCACATTGCCTCCCTCACCTAGATGGAATATTATATACATGCGCGAACACACACACATAGTGAAGAGGCGGGGCCAGGAGCTGAGTCTCGACCCCTGCAACCACAAATAGGTGAGTACACACACACACACAAATATAATTATATATATATATAATATATATAAAATATAAATATATATATATATATAAAATATAATATATATATATATATTATATATATATATATATATATAATATATATATATATATATATAAAATATATATATCGTGCCGAATATGTAAAACGGGTCAATTAGCAAGAACTCATTTAAAATTAAGTCCTTTCTAAATTTTTTCTTTATACTTTTTAAAGATTAAAATTTTTTTTCATTAATGTTAATTTAAAAATTTTTAATTTTCCCTCCAAAAGTATCTTAGAAAACTTACCTAACATTATTATAACAAGAACAATTTATTTTAGCCTAACCCAACTAAATATATTTTAGATTTGTTACAGTAATTTAATACTAAACAAACACAGTGAAATATATTTGTTTCGTTAGGTTCAGAATGATTTTGGCGAAATTATTGCATACACAAATTTTCACTTGTCCTATATGGCAAGATGAGCGTTGCTATTTTAAGCCGAGATCGCAAATTCTGCCCTATTTTGCACGACATATATATATATATATATATATATATATATATATATATATATATATAATATATATATATATATATATATATATATATATATATATATATATATAATATAATATATATATATACATATTTTTTTTTATTATCACACCGGCCGATTCCCACCAAGGCAGGGTGGCCCGAAAAAGAAAAACTTCACCATCATTCACTCCATCACTGTCTTGCCAGAAGGGTGCTTTACACTACAGTTTTTAAACTGCAACATTAACACCCCTCCTTCAGAGTGCAGCACTGTACTTCCCATCTCCAGGACTCAAGTCCGGCCTGCCGTTTCCCTGAATCCCTTCATAAATGTTACTTTGCTCACACTCCAACAGCACGTCAAGTATTAAAAACCATTTGTCTCCATTCACAGTCCTATCAAACACGCTCACGCATGCCTGCTGGAAGTCCAAGCCCCTCGCACACAAAACCTCCTTTACCCCTCCCTCCAACCCTTCCTAGCCGACCCCTACCCCCCCTTCCTTTCCCCACAGACTGATTTCACTCTGAAGTCATTTTTGTTTCGCTCCATTCTCTCTACATGTCCGAACACCTCAACAACCCTTCCTCAGCCCTCTGGACAACAGTTTTGGTAATCCCGCACCTCCTCCTAACTTCCAAACACGAATTCTCTGCATTATATTCACACCACACATTGCCCTCAGACATGACATCTCCACTGCCTCCAGCCTTCTCCTCGCTGCAACATTCATCACCCACGCTTCACACCCATAAAAGCATTGGGAAAACTATACTCTCATACATTCCCCTCTTTGCCTCCAAGGACAAAGTTTCTTTGTCTCCACAGACTCCTAAGTGCACCACTCACTCTTTTTCCCTCATCAATTCTATGATTCACCTCATCTTTCATAGACCCATCCGCTACACGTCCACTCCCAAATATCTGAATACGTTCACCTCCTCCATACTCTCTCCCTCCAATCTGAATTCAATCTTTCATCACCCCAATTTTTTGTTTTTCCTCATAAAACCTTACTCTTTCCTGTATTCACCTTAATTTTCTTCTTTTGCACACCCCTACCAAATTCATCCCCCAATCTCTGCAACTTCTCTTCAGAATCCCCCCAAGAGCACGTGTCAATCAGCAAAGAGCAGCTGTGACAACCCCACTTTGTGTGTGATTCTTTATCTTTTAACTCCAAAGCCTCTTGCCAAGACCCTCGCATTTACTTCTCTTTACAACCCCATCTATAAATATATTAAACAACCACGGTGACATCACACATCCTTGTCTAAGGCCTACTTTTACTGGGAAAAAATTTCCCTCTTTCCTACATACTCTAACTTGAGCCTCACTATCCTCGTAAAAACTCTTCACTGCTTTCAGTAACCTACCTACTACACCATACATTTGCAACATCTGCCACATTGCCCCCCTATCCACCCTGTCATACGCCTTTTCCAAATCCATAAATGCCACAAAGACCTCTTTAGCCTTATCTAAATACTGTTCACTTATATTTTCACTGTAAAAAACCTGGTCCACACACCCCCTACCTTTCCTAAAGCCTCCTTGTTCTTTCTGCTATCCTATTCTCCGTCTTACTCTTAATTCTTTCAATTATAACTCTCCCATACACTTTACCAGTACACTCAACGACTTATCCCCCTATAATTTTTGCACTCTCTTTTACCCCCTTTTTGCCTTTATACAAAGGAACTATGCATGCTCTCTGCCAATCCCTAGGTACCTTACCCTCTTCCATACATTTATTAAATAATTGCACCAACCACTCCAAAACTATATCCCCACCTGCTTTTAACATTTCTATCTTTATCCCATCAATCCCGGCTGCCTTACCCCCTTTCATTTTACCTACCTGCCTCACGAACTTCCCCACACTCACAACTGGCTCTTCCTCACTCCTACAAGATGTTATTCCTCCTTGCCCTATACACGAAATCACAGCTTCCCTATCTTCATCAACATTTAACAATTCCTCAAAATATTCCTTCCATCTTCCCAATACCTCTAACTCTCCATTTAATAACTCTCCTTTCCTATTTTTAAACTGACAAATCCATTTGTTCTCTAGGCTTTCTTAACTTGTTAATCTCACTCCAAAACTTTTCTTATTTTCAACAAAATTTGTTGATAACATCTCACCCACTCTCTCATTTGCTCTCTTTTTACATTGCTTCACCACTCTCTTAACTTCTCTCTTTTTTCTCCATATACTCTTTCCCTCCTTGCATCACTTCTACTTTGTAAAAACTTCTCATATGCTAACTTTTTCTCCCTTACTACTCTCTTTTACATCATCATTCCACCAATCGCTCCTCTTCCCTCCTGCACCCACTTTCCTGTAACCACAAAACTTCTGCTGAACACTCTAACACTACATTTTTAAACCTACCCCATACCTCTTCGACCCCATTGCCTATGCTCTCATTAGCCCATCTATCCTCCAATAGCTGTTTATATCTTACCCTAACTGCCTCCTCTTTTAGTTTATAAACCTTCACCTCTCTCTTCCCTGATGCTTCTATTCTCCTTGTATCCCATCTACCCTTTTTTCTCTCAGTGTAGCTACAACTAGAAAGTGATCTGATATATCTGTGGCCCCTCTATAAACTGTACATCCTGAAGTCTACTCAACAGTCTTTTATCTACCAATACATAATCCAACAAACTACTGTCATTTCGCCCTACATCAATCGTGTATACTTATTTATCCTCTTTTTCTTAAAATATGTATTACCTATAACTAAACCCCTTTCTATACAAAGTTCAATCAAAGGGCTCCCATTATCATTACACCTGGCACCCAAACTTACCTACCACACACCTCTCTAAAAGTTTCTCATACTTTAGCATTCAAGTCCCCTACCACAATTACTCTCTCACTTGGTTCAAAGGCTCCTATACATTCACTTAACATCTCCCAAAATCTCTCTCTCTCCTCTGCATTCCTCTCTTCTCCAGGTGCATACACGCTTATTATGACCCACTTCTCACATCCAACCTTTACTTTAATCCACATAATTCTGAATTTACACATTCATATTCTCTTTTCTCCTTCCATAACTGATCATTTAACATTACTGCTACCCCTTCCTTTGCTCTAACTCTCTCAGATACTCCAGATTTAATCCCATTTATTTCCCCCACTGAAACTCTCCTACCCCCTTCAGCTTTGTTTCGCTTAGGGCCAGGACATCCAACTTCTTTTCATTCATAACATCAGCAATCATCTGTTTCTTGTCATCCGCACTACATCCACGCACATTTAAGCAACCCATTTTTTATAAAGTTTTTCTTCTTCTCTTTTTAGTAATTGTATACAGAGAAGGGGTTACTAGCCCATTGCTCCCGGCATTTTAGTCGCCTCATACGACACGCATGGCTTACGGAGGAAAGATTCTTTTCCACTTCCCATGGACAATAGAAGAAATAAAAAAGAACAAGAGCTATTTAGAAAAAGGAGAAAAAACCTAGATGTATGTATATATAAAATATGCATGTGCGTGTCTGTGAAGTGTGACCAAAGTGTAAGTAGGAGTAGCAAGATATCCCTGTTATCTTAGCGTGTTTATGAGACAGAAAAAGAAACCACACACACACACATATATGTATATATGTGTGTGTGTGTGTGTGTGTGTGTGTGTGTGTTGTGTGTGTGTGTTGTGTGTGTGTGTGTGTGTGTGTGTGTGTGTGTGTGTGTGTGTGTGTGTGTGTGTGTGTGTGTGTGTGTGTGTGTGTGTGTGATAATTTTTCAGCTTTACTCTCAACAGTGGAAAATATGAATGTTAGGTTGATACAAGCAGAGTCACTGTCAAAATG
This sequence comes from Cherax quadricarinatus, assembly GCF_026875155.1. NCBI lineage: Eukaryota > Metazoa > Arthropoda > Malacostraca > Decapoda > Parastacidae > Cherax > Cherax quadricarinatus. Next base: position 60,798,278 of record NC_069402.1, read on the forward strand.
GCCCATATAACCCGATAATTATTCTTATTGTATATATATTTAATTAGTGTCTTTTATAAGATGTTATTGAGGTCACTTGTGCCGCTACCGTCCAGGATGCTGGAGATAAGTGAAGAATTTATTGAATATTTAGTGATGCTTAGCAACCAGCCAAGCTGTCAACACCACTAGCACCGCCACCAGCACCGCCACCAGCACCGCCACCAGCACCGCCACCAGCACCGCCACTAGCACTGCCAGCACCACCATTAACTACCACTACCAGTACTACTACCAACCGTTACCATCACAACCACCACCACCATTACCAACCAGTACCAGCACTACGACCACCATTACCAACCACCACCACCAAAAACTGACCCATGATGATTAGATTATCCTGCAACCCTTTCAACAACACTTTCCATTTCATACCTCAGGTTCCCACCGTCCCTTGCAATACAGTGTTTCACCCTCCCTCGCAACACAGTTTCACACCTTCCCCCGCAACACAGTTTTACACCTTCCCCCGCAACACAGTTTCACACCTTTCCCCGCAACACAGTTTACACCCTCCCCCGCAACTCAGTTTTACACCTTCCCCCGCAACACAGTTTCACACCTTCCCCCGCAACACAGTTTTACACCCCTCCCCGCAACACAGTTTTACACCTTCCCCCGCAACACAGTTTCACACCCTCCCTCGCAACACAGTTTCACACCCTCCCCCACAACACAGTTTCACACCCTCCCCCGCAACACAGCTTTACACCCTCCCCCGCAACACAGTTTCACACCCTCCCCCGCAACACAGTTTCACACCCTCCTCCGCAACACAGTTTTATACCCTCCCCGCAACACAGTTTCACACCATCCCCCGCAACACAGTTTCACACCCCCCCCGCAACACAGTTTCACACCCTCTCCCGCAACACAGTTTCACACCATCCCCCGCAACACAGTTTCACACCCTCCCCGCAACACAGTTTCACACCCTCTCCCGCAACACAGTTTCACACCCTCCCTCGCAACACAGTTTCACACCCTCCCCCGCAACACAGTTTCACACCTTCCCCCGCAACACAGTTTGACACCCTCCCCCGCAACAAACTCTCATTTCCTGGCACCCCCGCAACGCACCCAATTTCTTGGCCTTGCCTTGGCTCTGCGAGAGGTGTCCCTTTCTTCAAGGGCATCAAGAGTGCCTTATTGGTACACGAGGGCCGCCGCGAACATTTATTGCAACATATTGGTGGTGTGTCGGAGTTTATGTGAGGCTGAGAACCGATACCCAGGCTGCCTTGTCACCAGGGCGGAGGGAGGACTCCTGTTGACCTCCAACCCCTCCATCTCCTCCCTTGTACTCCATCTCCTCCCTTGTACTCTATCTTCTTTGTATTCCATCTCTTTCCTTGCACTCAAGCTCTTTCCTTGTACTCCGTCTCCCAGAGAATTGGAAAAAGAAACAGAAGGAAATAAGATGGTAGAGGAATGCATAAAAAAGAATTAGAGGGGAACAGAATGGAAACTCTAGCAAGAATAAAGTGAAACGAATGTGGGAAAGAATAGGAAGAAGTAGCGGCCGAGAGACAGAGAGATGGGAGAGATAGAACAGAGGCTGAGTTGAGTGGAAAGGATTTTTCTGTAAGGGGATAAACCTGTGTGTGTGTGGGGGGGCATTTAACACAAGTGAAGATGGAAGTTTGATCCACCTTCCGCTGATCTTCAGGCAGACACTCCGCTTCCCTCAGCCATGCTTTTCCTTAGCTGCCTGGGTTAAGGGAAGAAAGAGTAAGGCAAGGGGGGAATAAGATGATGAAGGGAGAAAGGGAGGAGAGTAAAGGGTATGACGTAAGGTAGAGGGGAAAGTTTATCAGGATCAGTAGAGAGAGAGTAGAGAACAGAGCAAGACGTCTCATCTCTCGCCTGGACCCATCCTGGATAGATCTGTCATTTCAGCAGAGCCTTCAACATAGGAGGGATGTGGGTGGCCTTACTGTTATGTACAAGGCCAATATTGTCAAAATACCACACTTGGATCCACTTCGAGGACAGCGTGAAACAAGCTTTTATGCCACAAGACGGACAGAAAGCAGCAACTTCACTCTGGTTGTACCCTTCTCCAGAACATCACTCCATCTGAGATCATACATACCCAGGATGACTCGAGTATGGAACACATTCGTTCAGCATAATGATGTCAACGAGATAAAGTCAGTTGATCAAATGAAAATGCTGGCCCACAGATGGCTCCAACTTCATCCTGTTCCCTACTTGTATGTCTCATAACAATACAAATGCTTTCAAATGAGCTGATGTAGGTAACAGCTCTTAGCTTCCCAAATAAAGTTAGGAATCCTTAACCTGTAAATAGCTGTCAATAAAGCTAGGGATCCTTAACCTTGTCAAACCCTGTGTAAAAAAAAAAAAAAAAAAAAAAAAAAAAAAAAAAAAAAAAAAAAAAAAAAAAAAAGAGAGAGAGAGGAGAGAGAGAGAGAAGAGAGAGAGAGAGAGAGAGAGACAGACAGACAGACAGAGACAGAGACAGACAGACAGACAGACAGACAGACAAACAGACAGACAGGCAGAGAGACAGACAGACAGGCAGAGAGACACAGAGAGACACAGAGAGCCTTCAACATAGGAGGGATGTGGGTGGCCTTACTGTTATGTACAAGGCCAATATTGTCAAAGTACCACACTTGGATCCACTTCGAGGACAGCGTGAAACAAGCTTTTATGCCACAAGACGGGCAGAAAGCTGCAACTTCACTCTGGCTGTACCCTTCTCCAGAACATCACTCCATCTGAGATCATACATACCCAGGATGATTCGAGTATGGAACACATTCGTACAGCATAATGATGTCAACGAGATAAAGTCAGTTGATCAAATGAAAATGCTGGCCCACAGATGGCTACAACTTCATCCTGTTCCCTACTTGTATGTCTCATAACAATAAAAATGCTTTCAAATGAGCTGATGTAGGTAACAGCTCTTAGCTTGCCAATAAAGTTAGGAATCCTTAACCTGTAAATAGCTTGTCAATAAAGCTAGGGATCCTTAACCTTGTCAAACCCTGTGTAAAAAGAGAGAGAGAGAGAGAGAGAGAGAGAGAGAGAGAGAGGAGAGAGAGAGAGAGAGAAGAGAGAGAGAGAGAGAGAGAGAGAGAGAGAGAGAGAAGAGAAAAGAGAGAGAGAAATTAGTTTTTTCGGAATTTTTTGCCCCTTGCGTGGTTGTGGGTAGTGTTTGTGGGTAGTGTTTTGTGGTAGTGGTTGTGGTAGTGGTTGTGGTAGTGCTTTAGGTAGTGGTTTGGGTAGTGCTGTAGGTAGTGGTTGTGGGTAGTGTTGTAGGTAGTGGTTGTGGGTAGTGGCAGTGGGTAGTGGTGAGGGTAGTGTTGTGGGTAGTGTTGCAGGTAGTGGTTGTGGGTAGTGTTGTAATTAGTGTTGTGGGTAGTGGCAGTGGGTAGTGGTGAGGGCAGTGTTGTGGTAGTGGTGAGGGTAGTGGTTGTGGGTAGTGTTGTAGGTAGTGGTTGTGGGTAGTGTTGGGGGTAGTGTTGTGGGTACTGTTGTGGGTAGTGTTGTGGGTAGTGGTTGTGGGTAGTGTTGTGGGTAGGGGTTGTGGGTAGTGTTGTGGTAGTGGTTGCGGGTAGTGTTGTGGGTAGTGTTGTGGGTAGTGGTTGTGGGTAGTGGTTGTGGGTAGTGGTGGGGGTAGTGTTGTGGGTAGTGGCTGTGGGTAGTGGTTGTGGGTAGTTTGTTGTGGGTAGTGTTGTGGGTAGTGGTTGCGGGTAGTGTTGTGGGTAGTGTTGTGGGTAGTGGTTGGGGGTAGTGGTTGTGGGTAGTGGTGAGGGTAGTGTTGTGGGTAGTGGTTGTGGGTAGTGGTTGTGGGTAGTGGTTGTGGGTAGCGTTGTGGGTAGTGTTGTAGGTAGTGGTTGTGGACATGTTGTAGGTAGTGGTTGTGGGTAGTGGCAGTGGGTAGTGGTGAGGGTAGTGTTGTGGGTAGTGTTGCAGGTAGTGGTTGTGGTAGTGTTGTAATTAGTGGTTGTGGGTAGTGGCAGTGGGTAGTGGTGAGGGCAGTGTTCTGGGTAGTGGTGAGGGTAGTGGTTGTGGGATAGTGTTGTAGGTAGTGGTTGTGGGTAGTGGTGAGGTAGTGTTGTGGTAGTGGTTGTGGGTATGTTTATAGGTAGTGGTTGTGGGTAGTGGTTGTGGGTAGTGGTGAGGGTAGTGTTGATGGTAGTGTTGTGGGTATGTTGTAGTAGTGGTTGTGGGTAGTTGGTTGTGGGTAGTGTTGTAGGTAGTGCTGTGGGTAGTGGTGTGGGTATTGGTTGTGGTAGTGGTGTGGGTAGTGGTTGTGGGTAGTGTTTGTGGGTAGTGGTTGTGGTAGTGTTGTGGGTAGTGTTTGCGGGTAGTGTTTGGTAGTGTTTGTGGAGTGTGGTTTGTGGGTAGGGGTTTTGTGGGTAGTTGTGAGGGTTTTAGTGTTGTGGGTTGTGGCTGTTGGTAGTGTGGTATGGTGGGTAGTTGGTTGTGGGTAGTGTTGTGGTAGTGTTGTGGGTAGGGGTTGTGGGAGTGGTTGTGGTAGTGTTGTGGTAGTGGTTGTGGGTAGTTTGGGGTATGTTTGGTAGTGGTTGTGGGTAGTGGTTTGTGGGTGTGGTTGTGGGTAGTGGTTGTGGTAGTGTTGTGGTATGTTGTGGGTAGTGGTTGTGGGTAGTGTTTGAGGTAGTGGTTGTGGGTAGTGGTTGTGGGTAGTGGTTGTGGGTAGTGGTGTGGGTAGTGTTGGGTTGTGGGTAGTGGTTTGGGTAGTGGTTGTGGGTAGTGGTTGTGGGTAGTGGTTGTGGGTAGTGTTGTGGGTAGTGTTGTGGGTAGGTTGTGGGTGTGTGGGGTAGTGGTTGTGTGGGTAGTGTTGGGGTAGTGTTGTGGGTAGTGGTTGTGGGTAGTGGTTGTGGGTAGTGTTTGGGTAGTGTTGTGGGTAGTGGTTGGGTAGGTGGTATGTGGGTAGTGTTGTGGGTAGTGGTTGTGGTAGTGGTGTGGGTAGTGTTGTGGGTAGTGTTTGGGTAGTGGTTGTGGGTAGTGTTGTGGTAGGGTTGTGGGTAGTGTTGTGGTAGTGGTTGTGGACAGTGTTGAGGTAGTGGTTGTGGTAGTGTGTGGGTAGTGGTTGGGTGGGTGTGGGTAGTGGTTGTGGTAGGTTAGGTATGTTGGGGTAGTAGTGTGGGTAGTGGTTGTGGTAGTGTTATGTATGTTGTGGGTAGTAGTGGGGTATGGTTGTGGTAGTGTTATGGGTAGTGTTGTGGTAGTAGTGTGGGTAGTGGTTGTGGGGAGTGTTATGGGTAGTGTTGTGGTAGTAGTGTGGAGTGTTGTGAGGTAGTGTTATGGGTAGTGTTGTAGGGTAGTAGTGTGGTAGTGGTTGTGGGTATGTTATGGGTAGTGTTGGGTAGTAGTGTGGTATGGTTGGGTAGTAGTGTGGGTAGTGTTGTAATATGTGCAAATCTTTTATATATAATATGAAAAAAGTGTATAAGAGAGTAGTAAAGAAAGTGATGAAGAGAGTAGTAAAGAAAGTGATGAAGAGAGTAGTAAAGAAAGTGATGAAGAAGTAAAGAAATGATAAGAGGTTGATGAAGAGAGTAGTAAAGAAAGTGATGAAGAGAGTAGTAAAGAAGTGATGAAGAGAGTAGTAAAGAAAGTGATGAAGAGAGTAGTAAAGAAAGTGATGAAGAGAGTAGTAAAGAAAGTGATGAAGAGAGTAGTAAAGATAAGTGATGAAGAGAGTAGTAAAGAAGTGATGAAGAGAGTAGTAAAGAAAGTGATGAAGAGAGTAGTAAAGAAAGTGATGAAGAGAGTAGTAAAGAAAGTGATGAAGAGAGTAGTAAAGAAAGTGATGAAGAGATAGTAAAGAAAGTGATGAAGAGAGTAGTAAAGAAAGTGATGAAGAGAGTAGTAAAGAAAGTGATGAAGAGAGTAGTAAAGAAAGTGATGAAGAGAGTAGTAAAGAAAGTGATTGAAGAGAGAGTAAAAGAAAGTGATGAAGAGAGTAGTAAAGATAATGATGAAGAGAGTAGTAAAGAAAGTGATGAAGAGAGTAGTAAAGAAAGTGATGAAGAGAGTGGTAAAGATAGTGATGAAGAGAGTAGTAAAGAAAGTGATGAAGAGAGTAGTAAAGAAAGTGATGAAGAGATTAGTAAAGATAGTGATGAAGAGAGTAGTAAGATAGTGATAAGAGATAGTAAAGAAAGTGATGAAGAGAGTATAAGAAGTGATAAAGAGTAGTAAAGAAATGATGAAGAGAGTATAAAGAAAGTGTTGAAGAGAGTAGTAAAGATAGTGATGAAGAGAGTAGTAAAGAAAGTGATGAAGAGAGTAGTAAAGAAAGTGATGAAGAGAGTAGTAAAGATAGTGATGAAAGGTAGTAAGATATGATGAAAGAGTAGTAAAGAAAGTGATGAAGAAGTAGTAAAGATAGTGATGAAGAGAGTAGTAAAGAAAGTGATGAAGAGAGTAGTAAAGATAGTGATGAAGAGAGTAGTAAAGAAAGTGATGAAGAGAGTAGTAAAGATAGTGATGAAGAGAGTAGTAAAGATAGTGATGAAGAGAGTAGTAAAGAAAGTGATGAAGAGAGAAGTAAATAGTGAGAAGAGAGTAGTAAAGAAGTGATGAAGAGAGTAGTAAAGATAGTGATGAGAGAGTAGTAAAGAAAGTGATGAAGAGAGTAGTAAAGAAAGTGATGAAGAGAGTAGTAAAAGATAGTGATGAGAGAGTAGTAAAGATAGTGATGAAGAGAGTAGTAAAAAGTGATGAAGAGAGTAGTAAAGAAAGTGATGAAGAGAGTAGTAAAGAAAGTGATGAAGAGAGTAGTAAAGAAAGTGATGAAGAGAGTAGTAAAGAAAGTGATGAAGAGAGTAGTAAAGAAAGTGATGAAGGAGTAGTAAAGAAAGATGAAGAAGTAGTAAAGATGTATGAAGAGAGTAGTAAAGAAAGTGATGAAGAGAGTAGTAAAGAAAGTGATGAAGAGAGTAGTAAAGAAAGTGATGAAGAGAGTAGTAAAGAAGTGATGAAGAGAGTAGTAAAGAAAGTGATGAAGAGAGTAGTAAAGAAAGTGATGAGAAGAGTAGTAAAGAAAGTGATGAAGAAGTAGTAAGAAGTGATGAAGAGGTAGTAAAGAAAGTGATGAAGAGAGTAGTAAAGAAAGTGATGAAGAGAGTAGTAAAGAAAGTGATGAAGAGAGTAGTAAAGAAAGTGATGAAGAGAGTAGTAAAGAAAGTGATGAAGAGAGTAGTAAAGAAAGTGATGAGAGTAGAAAGAAGTGATGAAGAAGTAGTAAAGATAATGATGAAGAGAGTAGTAAAGAAAGTGATGAAGAGAGTAGTAAAGAAAGTGATGAAGAGAGTGTAAAGATAGTGATGAAGAGAGTAGTAAAGAAAGTGATGAAGAAGTAGTAAAGAAAGTGATGAAGAGAGTAGTAAAGATAGTGATGAAGAGAGTAGTAAAGATAGTGATTGAAGAGAGTAGTAAAGAAAGTGATGAAGAGAGTAGTAAAGAAAGTGATGAAGAGAGTAGTAAAGAAAGTGATGAAGAAGTATAGAAATGTTGAAAGATAGTAAAGATAATGAGAAAGAGTAGTAAAGAAGTGATGAAGAGAGTAGTAAAGAAAGTGATGAAGAGAGTAGTAAAGATAGTGATGAAGAGAGTAGTAAAGATAGTGATGAAGAGAGTAGTAAAGAAAGTGATGAAGAGAGTAGTAAAGATAGTGATGAAGAGAGTAGTAAAGAAAGTGATGAAGAGAGTAGTAAAGATAGTGATGAAGAAGTATAAAGAAAGTGATGAAAGAGTAGTAAAGAAAGTGATGAGAGTAGTAAAGATAGTGATGAAGAGAGATAAGTAGGTAAGAGATAAAGAAAGTGATGAAGAGAGTAGTAAAGATAGTGATGAAGAGAGTAGTAAAGATAGCGGCAGCGTAGCTGATACTCAGTTCTTGTAAACAAGGTCAGTAGTAGTGAGAATAATTAGCTAGAGATAAGTAAGAGTGCGTTTGTGCTGGAGGAATCAATGGAGTGTTATAAGTGGTGGTTGAGTTACTTGATCCACCACCATCACCAACACTACAACCACCACTACAACCATCACAACCACCACTACAACCACCACTACAACCACCACTACAACCACCACTACAACCACCACTACAACCACCACCACCATCCAATACCACTCTCGCTACCTACACTCACACAACCATTATCTTCACCCATCTTTTATTGGGGTCTGTTCGTATTGGTTCATTTATTCTTCATGGCGAGACTTAGTTGAGCCAGGTTCATCAGCTCCATGATAGTGGGGAGTAGATTCTGATCCCCTTCAACACTTGAAGGAAACTATTCGACCCCGGTAGGTTATTAATAACCCAAGGTGTCACAAGAAATCTATGCAGTGCAACTTATTTCCGTTTAGGGAGAAATGAGGAGGCTTGGTTATGGACCGGGTCCCTGGGACGCTGACCCCTGGAACACCCTCCTGATAGCTAGGTCATTAAGTTCTTTCTCAGGATGCCACTCACGACAGCAGAGTAACTTTTAGGTAACTATTTACTACTAGGTAAGCAGGAACAGCAGACGTTAGGAGACACCCGCATGTCCCGCTCCGCCCTGGATTGTACCTGGGACCTTTTGGGTGCAAAGTGAACACTCAAATCAAATCAAATCAAGTTTATTCTCTAAAAGGGTTACAATGTGGGGGTTCAACTACTAGGTATCTACGTTCACATATGTTACTGCTCAATAATAACCCACATGGTTGATAGATCTGTATCCTTTGACCCCATGTGGGATCTGCTGAAGAGGATCCCAGCAGGGTGTCGAAATATACAGATCAGTCTCCTGTGTTTCTGTCGCCATGTGGGTTATTATTGAGCATTGACAAGTGCTCATTACAATTTAGTTATTTACATATATTAATGCTCAAAGGTCGGTCATCACATGGGCTTAAAGGATGCGATGTAGCAGGACCTCTGACTTAAAGATGCTCCACATTGTCTACCCGTCATATATGTAAGCTCCTCAGTTGATGCACTTAGGATGCTAATCTCAATATCATATTTCAGCACGTTAACACGAGTGCTGCTCTGGGTGGACTAACAATGTGGTTAAAAGCAGTGCGTGGAAATACCGAGCATAGCTGCTCAGTCAGCGCCACCACCTCAATAAATCAATGAACCACTGTATTACTGCACCACTGGAGTCACGTAACCTATACCACTGTAACTTTGAGCTAGTAAACTATGCACCATAACCCCCTTCCCGCATGAGCAAAGTCTACAAAGGATCGCTTCAACGCTTACACAATGGAACCATTAAATTGATAAACAACTAAAACCTGCAACCATTGACCCGCTAGACCAGTCTCCCATCAAACCAGAAACTACCAGAGAAAATAGACAAAGAAATCTTTCTTTGGATTAGTAATCAAAGCAAACCAAACAGTGTATCTTCCCTTAGATTTCCTTAGCCAGTAGGTTCTCTCCCCTAGAATGCAACCCACAACAGACGAATGGCTTTTAGGCACATGTTCAATAGTCCACAGAGAGACAGAAACTAGTTATTTGTTTACTGCTAAATAAACAGTTTCAACAAGTGTAAGGAGACTTCAGAAATCGAATCCGAAAGTCATTATATTTTGAGTCGAGGGCTCTACCAATTAGCTGCGAGACATGATGTGATCTCATCGAGTCGACTGTAAGACAAGATGGGTCACTGACTTCATTCTGCACTACGTGATATCTCTCCGAAGTTGCACATTTCAAACTATGCAATATATATTTGCTGGATACCACCTTGCTGCAAACCAACTTGTGCTCAGTCCGAATAGGAGCAGCGAGGTATAGAACCAATGCATTACAAAGAGTCTGTGTGCCCAAAGTTGCTGCAATGGAGAAGACTGCTAAAAGAAAGTCTCTGGAGTGATGGGTAGTCACAGTTGAGAGGCTGGAAGCTCTATTTAAATCTTGCAATCTGCTTCATAGCCAATGAAATATTTTCCATGAAAGGGCTGTCCACGTAGGACTGATTGAGGGTTTTTCTCAAAAGTTGATGTATATAGTGTTGGAGCTGCGAGAGTATCTCTTTGGTTGGTGTCGACCGTCACGCTGGAGGGACGAGGCAGAAACCACATCTGCATAGAATGAACCCTTGTATCTAAATTTAGTTTCTTGACAAACCTGCCAAGACCTATCTCGAAAGATGAAGTAAGAGAGAGAGAGAGAGAGAGAGAGAGAGAGAGAGAGAGAGAGAGAGAGAGAGAGAGAGAGAGAGAGAGAGAGAGAGAGAGAGAGAGAGAGAGAGAGAGAGCCGCAATAAGTTAGTACATCATGCTAGCCAGAGTCTTGACAAGTTGATTACATGCTTCTAACCTTTTTTTTATATATATATAATTAGACATTTAAGTAGTCTCGGTTTATATAGCCGAGCTAAAACCAATATAGTATTTACGTTACACATATAATGATGATTGTCTCAGCAGCAGCCTCGGGCAATAACACTAATATAACTAGTGAAGTTGTCTTAATCCTCTGAATATGACTTTGGCTTCTGAGAACGTCTTTAAAAGCGTATAATGACGATATCTGTTGCACTGAGTGAGGGGTCATTATATATTAGAAGAGGCTAGATATATACTAGGTGATGACTAGTGGTAACCAAGTGTGATATGCTAAAACTAGATAGCAATTAGTGGAATTATGTTATCTTATAGCCGATGATTAGAGGGTTTGTGGTGGGATACGAGAGATGATTACTGGACTTATCGTATTTTGATATAACTTGTTATCGTAGACTGATATACTAGATGATTAGTTGTATCATAGCACAATGTGCTTACTTAAGCAACGTCTAATGTTATCTTTGGGTCATTACCCTACCAAACTCGGGCAAGTATCGACCGATATCTCCTGTGTGTTGCAGTGCAACGACTGGTTGAGTGCTGTGTTTGTATACGTGCTGCATAGTGCCGGGAGCACCCTTCTGATACGCCCCAGACCTGCTGACCTGATTACCAGGGTACCAATGATCCCCTCTTCCATCCCCTACTCACAGTACACACACACACACACACACACACACACACACACACACACACACACACACACACACACAGATCGTTCCATCTATCCACCCCAAACTTCCCTCACATAACTAACCCGAATCCGATCGAGGTGTAAAAAAACAGGATACGTGACTTCTCTTATTTCCATGCCTTAAATTTACTGTGTTCTTCCTCGATACAGCCTCACTCGATACAGCCTCACTCGATACAGCCTCACTCGATACAGCCTCACTCGATACAGCCTCACTCGATACAGCCTCACTTAACACAGCCTCACTTGACACAGCCTCATTCGACACAGCCTGACTCGACACAGATTCACTCGACACGGCTTCATCTCCCACCCATCCTTACACAAATCATGAAGACTAGAACGTTGTTCAAAAATGAGGACATCCTATCCTCTCCCCCGAACATTGTAATGGGATACCCCATCCTCCGCCCCCCCTCCCCATCATTTAACTCTCCCAACACCCTCCATAATTTTTTCCCCTTCTCTGTGATGATAAAATCTTCATAAATTCTACTTCCCTGACGATAATGCTGATAATCCATCTGGGATAATCCATCGTAGGAGATGGAGATTCCCAAGTAATAGTAACTCCAGTTCTGCTGGACAATACCTATAAAGCTGTCGCAGCTGCTGAACCTTCACTGGAATACTTGACGATCTCTTCATCGTCCCACTGAAGTGTTCCAGCTTAAACTGACAGATTTCATCACCCATTCTATGTGATGGAATATGACATGGAAATATAGCTGGCTTTTGTTCCCAATATGTGTCTATCATATAGAATATAGCAGCAGTACAGCAAAGGTGTTCCAGCAATGTAATTAGTCAATAGAGAAGGATAGCAGCACACTGTTTATGTAACCAGTTGTATTTAATAGCAAAGTCAGTCTTCCTTTCCTATTTAAGCTCACAATTATTCTTTCATACTCCTTACCTTCTCTTTTCCCCTCTCCTATTCCATTATCCAGTTTTTCCTCTCTTCCTTTCTCCTTCACCCTTTACACGCAGCCACCAATCTCTCCTTGATCTTTTTCTTTTGATCTTGACTTCTAAATCTACTCCACTCTACTCAGTCTACACCCAATCTACCCCCTCTACCCCAATTTACCCCCACTCGACCCCAACCTATACCACACCACCCTGACGCAAGTCACAAAAGGGACTCTCAGGTTTTGCTGATATCAAGAAATCTTTACAACCTGGTCCCCAGAGGATAAATAAATCTGTCGACTTCTTTGGCCTCTGGTGATTGCTGTGTTGTTGGAGAACCTGCTAGCTAGGATTGCTGTGTTGTTGGGGAATCTGCAAGCTAGGACTGCTGTGTTGTTAGGAGACCTTCTAGATAGGATTACTGTATTCTTGAGAGATTTACGACCTAGGATTACTGTGTTGTTCATTAATCTGCAAGGTAGGATCGCAGTGCTGCTTACAGACCTGCTAACTAGGATTCCAAAAAAGTGCTACAACTACTCAAAATTTAAAAAATAAAGTATAATTTTTTTTAACTCAGAATTAAGATTCGAAAGACATTTCTGCCCATAATACTTGGGACTCCATTAACGATAAGAACACCATCATTGGAGATGATGCAGCTGATATTCAGTTAGACAAATCTTCATGTTTTTGTAAAACACTACCAACTTCAGTTGGCAGAGTCAGGGTCCTGAGTGACCCTGAGATTCTCCTTCATAGTCTGAGCACTAACGTCAGGGTGACCCCAGATCTCAGCAGTAATATCAGGAAGACCCCACCAGCGTCACTGATATTGTGGTCAGCATTATCACAGTGCTACCTGCTACACCATCGTAACAGGACCAGCGGCGCTAGACACCACTACAGTGGTCACAATGGGTCTTTTTCAAACTTCACTAAATATAGCTAAATAAAACTCTGGTTCAGAGTGTTATTGAGCTATGTTACAGTTTCTAGTTCAGAACTTTATAAAATTAAATGCAATTCCTTCCCATCACACACCCTCTACCTCCCACTACATGTCTTCTCCCACCTCTCCATCTTCTTCCCTCACCTCTATATCTCCTTCCCTCACCTCTCCATCTCCTTCCCTCACCTCACCATCGTCTCCCTTCCCGTACTTCCCCACATCATCCCCGCGAGTGCATCAATGATTCTCACACAACTTAATGAACATGTTCAGCCAGGCACGTCAGATATGAGACCGATAATTAGGTATCACCCTCAATCCAACGGTGACTTAATTATAAATATAATTAACCAGAGAAATTACCTTCACACGGGCCAAGGCTTCACCACCTGATCCAAAAGTCACTAAATCAGTCACCCTTCCCTTATCAATATAAATGTATTGTAGCAGACAAAACATAAGAATAAATATGGAATTGTGTATGAAGGAGAGGAAGCCTGGCGCAAGATAATGAAATTTACCATTTACCGGACACTATTACTGAGGAAAGCCGAGTCCCAAGAGGCAAAATCTCTGGACCTAATTGTCTCACAACAGTCTGATGCAACAGCTGCAGCCCACTAGAGCCCCTAGCCGAGTGTCAGTCCAAGGCTATCTTTTCAGTCTTAGCTGTCTTAAACATTGTTGCTCTACCCAAAGCTAAAAGTAACTAATCATATGTGTCTTGGTGCACATCAGTTTTAAGTCAATAAAATCCGCCTTAGGGGTGGGTCTATTGAAAGATTAGATCAGCACTTTCTACATTTAGAACGGATAATGTAAATGGTTTGATCGGCACGTCTTGATAGATGAGGCAATAGAGTCAACACATAGGCAACTATAACTAGCTTTCTTAGCACGGCAATTAATGGGAGACAAGAAGCACAGCTGTACCTAATTTTATTAGCCCAGTAGCTAATGGAAGACAAGCAAAGTGAGTTAAAAACAGTGACTGTGTAAATATCTTACTAACTCAAATTTCCCCTCAGGAAGGTGAGAGTGTTGAGGCAACACATATCCAGTTCACTTCACAGCCTAAAAAAATAACAGGGTTAGGTGACTATATGATTCCTAGAAACGTAAGGTCTGATATAGAAAAAAATATCCTAATACTTTCAATCCCAGTGCAGAGAAGATAACTCATTATATTGTTCATAATTGCTCCCTTTAAATTATACAAAACTTTCTATAATGTTCAAAAAAAAAACTTAGTTTTCAAGTTTTGAGAAAGCAAGTTCCTCGAGGTTTATCAAAAGCTCAGTCATCCTGATTTCAACATTTTCTGTCTTCCCAGGTTCAGCATCATTCCTGGTCGATTTCAGTTCAACCGGAATACTCCAAGAGCACTCCACCTCCACCCTCCCAAGCTCCTAGTAGCTGGGGCTCAAACAAGAGCCCCTCCACAGATTAGTGAGTCTAGACTCTCTCAGACCTCCCTGGGTATCACACGGAAAATGGTGATCACTCATTTGCATAAAACAGTTAAAAAACTCATGACTTTCGTGCCTAATGTATCCTCCCCAGCTTCCTAAATCTTCCTCCTATCACTCCCTTCAACAACCACTAACACCACCACCACCATCACCACAAATATCACTGCCACAACCATCACATCTACCACCACATCCATTATTATATTCGCCACCACCACTACTACTACTACTACACTACCCCCTTTTATGTTCACTGCCATGGCTGATGTTCTGGTAGAGTCACGTACCCCTGGTTAGAAGCGACCAACCACACACACACACACAACACACACACACACACACACACACACACACACACAAACATATATACACACACACTCACACACATACACACACACACAACTTCCCTTCAACTATGCAGATACGAACATTGATACCCAGCAGGTAACGTATAGTACAGTGACACCCCACAGCCACGCACCTCCATGGCAACACACCCAAACAAACCCACTCTTACCGCTCAGCTCACACACACACACACACACACACACACACACACCACACACACACACACACACACACACACACACACACACACACACACACACACACACACACACACACAGGAGCGCGAGAGAACAATATAATTAATGTAGACTATACATTTAAACACTCTTTTTCTGTCTCCAGTCTTCCTCCCTCTCTCCTACCTCTTCTCTACCTCTTCTCTACCTTTACTCACTTCTCCCTCTACTTCAAATTTCCTCTCTCTATATTCATCATTTTTTTAATTTCCCTCTACTGCTCCTCTTTTCCTCCCTGCCTTTCACAAATTATGTCATTCCCTTTCTCCAATTTCCTTCATTTTTTCTTTCTACTCTTCATCCTCTCTTACGTAGAAAAACGTCACAAGAAGTGGACTTTAACAACTATTTTCTCCTGATAAAATACCAGTTGATTAAGCAATTGTATACAAGTCTCAAATTCTGCCACGAATAAACAAAATTCCCTTATATCTCGGTCTATGATAATCTCTGGAGAAGTATTGTACCCAAGTAACTTGTTGATGTACCTGGAGAGGGTTTCGGGGGTCAAAGCCCCCCGCGGCACTGTCTGTGACCAGGCCTTTTAGTCCGTAAATTATTAAGTTAGTTTCCAAATGGCTCTTTTTCTGTTGACTAGTAATAGTAATAATAATAATAGTCCCTGTTTGGTACCTTGTGTTGGCACTGTTGTGATGGCTGTAGCGCCTGTTTGGTACCCTGTGCTGGTACTGTTGTGGTAGTAGTCCCTACTTGGTACCTTGTGTTGGCACTGTCGTGATGGCAGTAGCGCCTGTTTGGTACCTTGTGCTGGTATTAGCTATCTGGTAGTAGTCCCGTACTTGGTACCTTGTGTTGGCACTGTCGTGATGGCAGTAGCGCCTGTTTGGTACCCTGTGCTGGTACTGTTGTGGTAGTAGTCCCTACTTGGTACCTTGTGTTGGCACTGTCGTGATGGCAGTAGCGCCTGCTTGGTACCTTGTGCTGGTACTATCGTGGTAGTAGTCCCTACTTGGTACCTTGTGTTGGCACTGTCGTGGTGGCAGTAGCGCCTGCTTGGTACCTTGTGTTGGCACTGTCGTGGTGGCATTAGCGTCTGCTTGGTACCTTATGTTGGCACTGTCGTGGTGGCAGTAACGCCTTTTTGGTACCTTGTGTTGGCACTGTCGTGGTGGCAGTAGCGCCTGCTTGGTACCTTGTGCTGGTACTGTCGTGGTAGTAATCTCTACTTGGTACCTTGTGTTGGCACTGTCGTGGTGGCAGTAGCGCCTGCATGGTACCTTGTGCTGGTACGTTCGTGGTAGTAATCTCTACTTGGTACCTTGTGTTGGCACTGTCGTGGTGGCAGTAGCGTCTGCTTGGTACCTTGTGTTGGCACTGTCGTGGTGGCAGTAGCGCCTGCTTGGTACCTTGGGTTGGCACTGTCGTGGTGGGGGGGGTTGGGGACAGTAGCGCCTGCTTGGTACCTTGGGTTGGCACTGTCGTGGTGGCAGTAGCGCCTGCTTGGTGCCTTGGGTTGGCACTTTCAAAACGGTATCTGTTATTCAGTCAGTGTAGGGGAGGGGGAGGGAGGTTGGAGGAAAGATGAAGAGATTGGAAGGAAAATAAGAAACACAGAAGAAAGGGAATGAGTGAGGAAGGAAGGGGATAACGAGTAAGCAAAGAGGAAGAATGGTGAGAGAAGAGAACAGAAAGGAAAAGCGAGAGGGAAAAAAAAACATTCTCTTAAATCTGTCATCTGTTTTTTTGTTAGCAGCATGTCAAATTTTCTCTCAAGAAAGCGGTGGCAGACAAGCAGACAGGCAAGCATGCAGACAGGTAAGCATTTAAACAGATAAATCGCGCAGGCAGACAGGCAGACAGGTAGGCAGACAGGTAGGCTGACAGGTAGGCAGACAGGTAGGCAGACAGGTAGGAAGACAGGTAGGCAGACAGGTAGGCAGACAGGTAGGCAGACAGGTAGGAAGACAGGTATGCAAGCAATCCATTGAAACAAATATTGTCGTTACAGGTGTTTCTCTGACTTGACTCACGAAATCGTAATGACACGATTGCAAACAAACCATACCACGGGCGGGATTGAACCCGCGGTCTGGAGTTTTGAGACTCTCTGACCGCGGGTTCAATCCCGCCCGTGGTATGGTTTCTCTGACTTGCTACGTTTTCCTTCCCTTTCTTCTCTTTCTCTCTTCTTCTCCATCCTTCATCGTTTTTTTCCACTGTTTTACCTATCTTCCTTGTCGCTTCATGTTTCCCACTTTCGCTTTTCCACTTTTTTTTTCTTCATTCTTCAAGGGTGGAAGACATCACTCAGGGAAATAAACAAAATAGAGAGAGAGAGAGAGAGGAAAAAAAGGAGAGAGGAAAATTAAGGCACACGGAATAGAAGGAGAAATTTTTTCCTGACTATAGGTGTGGTTGACAGATAGGCAGCAGAAAGTTTGCATCAATGGGGAGAAATCAGAGTGGGAAAGCGTCACGAGCGGTGTTCCACAAGAGTCAGTGTTGGGCCCTTTGTTGTTCACAATTTATATAAACGACATTGACGAGGGAATAAATAGCGACACAAGCAAGTTTGCTGATGACACCAAAATAGGTCGCATAATTCATTCAAATGAGGACATTAGAGCACTCCAAGAAGATCTGAAAAGACTGATGCAGTGGCCGGGTTATGCAAAGTGAATCCTGAAACACCAACCGTTCCCTGGCTTGAAATCGTGCTATTACCATTTCGTGAGTCGTTTTACACGTCGTCCAGTCCCAAATTTACCGCTAAAGACGCATTCGCAAATACCCCAGTGCACTGGTATAGCTAAATATTGTGCACTATGTTGTTAGTCTTAGCTGTTAGAACTCTTTAAGGGAAAGAAAACTAGCAGCGAAGATACGAGGTATGACCAGTCTTCGAGACACTGATGTATTGAGGTGCTCGATCATTGAAAGTTTTTGTGGGCTAATTTCCTTTCATTATGCAGTCTGATTAAAGAAGATGGATTACCCAGCAGGGATATTTTCGTTTTCTTCTTATTGAGGGCCACAAGTTGTTGGATGTGGGCCGCGTCGTGAGTGGTTTTTAATTAAAGGTTGAGTTAGACATATTGCAGCGGTGACGTTGGCAACTTTATAGCCATCAGGCGCAAGCAGCCAGTTTTTATGACGGATTTCAAGAGTTATTCTCCTCTCAGTCTCCTCTTCCTCTTCTCATCTCCTCTCGCACGATGCTGTGACCTTTTACGCTGTGCTGTGACCTATGATAACTAACATAAATATAAATAAAAACAGTGACTTTAAAGCCTGAAACCTACACTTGCCTGAAGCATATACAGAAACTAGAGTCCAAATATTTGCAACAATGGTGATCCCAGAGCTGAGAAGACTGACGTACGAGGAGAAACTAAAAGAAAGCTGACCAAGTGGAAACAATAATGCAAGTATCATAAGGAACTTGTGAAGCCAGTAATATCAGGGCTGGGAACCGAGATTCGACCCCAATAATCACAAATAACCGAGAAGAAAAAAATGAAACCCTGTCGCTGATCGGTGAGTTGGGTTCAAATTCTATCGAACACATGTCTTATTGTGGTGCGGTATATCTAACCCATGTTTATTGTGAGGTTGGTTACTATCTTACCATTGTCTATTGTGGTGGTACACTCTAACTATGTCTGTTATTGTGGTAAGGTATTTTTTACCTATGTTTTTTTGTGTGGTACATCTTACTATGTTTATTGTGGTGGTATATTCTTACCTCTATGTCTTATGAGTCCGCGGGGCGTGGTATATCTTACCTATGCTCCCTTATTTTGTCCCGGTCGCCGTCGGTTCTGTATATTACCTATGTCTTAGTGTGGTGGTATATCTTACACCTATTGTCTTATTGTGGTGGATATATCTTACACTGTATTATGTGTGGTGGTTTATCTTACCTATGTCTGATTTGTGGTAAAGGTAATTTACTATGTCTTATTGTGGAAGTGGTACATCATTTACTATGTCTATTGTGGTTGGTATATCTTACCTATGTTCTATTGTGGTGGTACATTTTACCTTGTCTTTTGTGGTGGTATATTCTTACTATGTTCTTATTGTGGTTGGTATATTTACCTATTGTCTTTATTGTGGTACGTATCTGATTATATGTCCTTATTGTGGTGGTATATCTTACCTATGTCTATTGTGGTGGTATATCTTACCCATGTATTTATTGTTGGTGGTATAATCTTTCCTTATGTCTTGATTGTGGTGGTACATTTAGACCTATGTCACTTTATTCGTGGTGGTTATCATTACCTATGTTCTTATTGTGGTGGTACAATCATACCTATGTTCTTATTGTTGGTTGGTATATCTTACCTATGTCTTATGTGTGGTGGTATATCGTACCTCATGCTCTTCTCATTGCCTCATGATGGTACATCTTACCTATTGTTCTTATTGTGGTGGTATATCTACCTTATGTTTTATTGTGTGGTACATCTTATAATGTCGTATTGTGGTGGTATATCAGTCCCCTCACTATGTTTATTGTGTGGCTGGTAATCTTACCCAAGTTCTTTAATTGTGGGTGTATATCCTTACTATGGTCATATTGTGGTGGTACATCTTACCTATGTCTTATTGTGGTGGGTCATATCTTACCCATGTCTTATTGTGGGTGGTACATCTTATACTATGTGTTATTGTGGTGGTATATCTTACCATGTCTTATTGTGGGTGGTAATCTTACCTATGTCTTATTGTGGTGGGGTATATGTCTTACCTATGTCTTTATTGTGGTGGTATATCTTACTATGTCTTATGTGGGGGATTATCGTTACCTATGTCTTATTGTGGTGGTACATCTTACCTATGATCTTATTTGTGGTGGTATATCTTACCCCTGTTTATTTGTGGTGGGACATCCTTACTACTGTAATTATTTGTGGTGGTATATTTACCGTTTGTTCTATTGTGGTGGTATATCTTATATGTTTATTGTGGTTGGTATAATCTTACCTATGTTTATTGGTGGTTGTACATTCATTTACCTATGTCTTATTGTGGTGTTTTCATTTACCTATGTCTTATTGTGGTGTTATCTTACCTATGTCTTATTGTGGTGTTAATCTTACCTATGTCGTATTGTGGTTTTAATCTTACTATGTCTTATTGTGGTGGTTATATCTTACCTATGTCGTTTGTGGTGGTATATCTTTCCTATGGTCTTAGTTGTGGTGTTACATCTCTTACCTATGTCTTATTGTGGTTGGTTTATCTTACCTAGGCTTATTGTGGTTTACATCTTACTTGTCTTATTGTGGTGTTAACATATAACCTATGTCTTATTGTGGTGGTATATCGTTAC
Source organism: Cherax quadricarinatus (assembly GCF_026875155.1). NCBI lineage: Eukaryota > Metazoa > Arthropoda > Malacostraca > Decapoda > Parastacidae > Cherax > Cherax quadricarinatus. The sequence continues at coordinate 60,818,601 of NC_069402.1, forward strand.
CTATGTCTTATTGTGTGGTTATATTTCCTATGATCTTATTGTGGTGTTACATCTGACCTATGTTTATTGTGGTGGTACTCTTACCTGTCTGTAGATGATGCTTCAGGATCGACAAGTTGACATAATTAGACACATATGCAAACCACTTGGGTATCTATAATGAGGCAAACGTTGCACACAGGTGGCTTCATCAGTCCATACAAAGGGAATGGTGGGGGGAAAAACGGGAGGAGCTTGAGGTAATCAGGGACTAATTACTCAAACTACTCCTGTTCTTCCAGTATTCTCCTTTATATGGAACTGATGAGGCCACTTGTGGTCGAATCGATTCCTCATATAGATACCAAGCGTTGTACATGTCTAATTTAAAACTATGTGTTATTGTGGTGTTATCCGTAACTTTTGACATACGAGCGAAGGGCCCATTTCATTACACTGGTCTGATGTTAAAAGACACTTCCATACAAATTATATTCCATGTTAAACATACATTCTTGCCAGTTGATCTACTGATGCTAATAGACACTTTCTTACCACTGTGTCAGAAGCTAAAGACACATTTTAATTACCATTGTGCCTAGATGCTATAAAATCTTAGCAGTTGTGTCGAATGGTCTTAATAAAAACACTTAGTTACTATTGTCGTCGTGCTAGGGGACTGCCATCTTATGGTGTCGCTGTTAAAACAACTTCTTACTATAATGCCGTGCTAGCAGACTAGTTAAATGTTGACCTTGCTTGTCCGACTTTACGCCCATTAATAGCGCGATGTGGCGGACGAGCGCCACCTCAAAGGAAGATCCGAGTTATAACCGTTTATCCTGAGCCGAGTGTGTGCGCTGGGACAAGGGCTTCAAGTGTGACTTTCCACATTGCTCGGACATAGCGAATTCATAAAGTTTCGCATTGACTCAATTGAGCGAGCGTCTAGCGAGACTTGAAGTTAATATATATTATATATTTATATAATATATATATATATTTTATTATCTTTTATATATATTTATATATATATTATATATATATATATAATTAAATTAGAGATGAATTCTGTTGTGCTCTAACCTTTCGAGCCTCACGGGAATTTTTCCAAGTCGACATGGAGGACCGACACGTTGGTGTGACGTTTCTTTTCCTCATTTACGGTGACATTCAAATTTATTCATTGCGAATTTTTATCAATTTTTTGATTCGTACATTTTTTAGGGGATATATTTTTTGTTTTAAATGAATTTCTTAAATCAGTTTTTTTGTTTTGCACTATCGTAGGAGACGCGTGTCTCTTACGCTATATTCCCGTGAACTTTTTTTAGCACGTAGGGTAGGTTACATTTTTGTTTATGCGTGGTATGCCAGGCCACGTTCTTGCTATTTCACTTAATAAGGAATGCAAAAAAATATGCGGCGGTGCGTTCTAGCTTGTTGTATATTTCTTAAAGCTGAGCTGAAGTACAGCGTTGGCAAATAGTTCTCCATAACTTTTGATAATTGTGAGGAAGAAACAACTGAATTATTGTTAAGAATTCAGATACGAAGAAATATGAGTCGTTGTTTACTGGTGTTGCGGCGATCATGCTTCTTGTCGTTGCTTCCTGGTGTTGCGTGATCATGCTACTGTCGTTGCTTCCTGGTGTTGCGCGACATGCTTCTGGTCGTTGCTTCCTGGTGTTGCGCGATGTCTTGCTTCTGGTTCGTTTGCTTCTGGTGTTGCGCGATCATGCTTCTTGTGCGATTGCTTCTGGTGTTGCGCGATATGCTTTATGGTGGTGCATCCTGGTGTTGCGTGATTATATTCATGTCGTTGCGTTTTCTGATGTTGCCGTGATCATATTTCTGGGCGATTTGCTTCCTGGATGGTTTGTTGCCGTGATTCTTGCTTCTGGGTCGTTGCTTCCTGTGTTGATTGATCATAACATTTGGTCGTTTCCTTCCCTGGAGTTCGCGTTGATCATGTTCTGGTCTTTGCTTCCTGGGGAGGAGGCGATCATGTTTCTGGTCGTTGCTTCCTGGTGTGCTTGAATCATTGCTTCTTATCGTTGCTTCCCGGTGTTGTGCGATCATGCTTTGGTCGTTGCCTTCTGGTGGCTGTTGTTCGCGTGATCACTTTTAGTCGTTGCATGCCTGATGTGGCGGTGATCTGTATTTCTGGTCGTTGATCCTGGTGCCGTGCGTGGTCCTGCTTCTGGTCGTTGTTCCATGTGTTTGCGCGATTCATGCTTCTGGTCTTGCTTTTGGTGTTGGGCGATCATACTTCTTGCTGTTGACGTTATGGCAGTTGCGTGATCGTGCTTCTGGTCGTTGCTTCCGGTGTTGCTTGATCATGTTTTGATTGTAACTTCCTGTGTTAGCGTGATATCTTTCTATGGTCTTAACTTCAGGTTGTTGAAGGATTATGCCTGTGAGCGTTGCTTCATGGTGTATATTTAATCATGCCCCTGGTCGGAAACTGATTTCAGGTGTTGTTGTTGCGTGTTCATGGCATTGGTGTTGCAACATGGTCAGTCTTTGGTCATGTCTTGCGGTTTGAGGTTACCATTTGGGGGTTTTTGTCATGGTTTTGTGATGTTCTACGATCTTGTTTTTAGTCTCCCAGTGTTGATACAGGGCATGCATACGGAAAAATATACATGGGAGCTCAGAACTTGCTTTATCATCCTAGGAAAATTCAACGGATCGCACCCACGCGCACTTGACCTGCTTGATATACCTAACATCACTGCTTCTTAAAAATTTTTATTAGTGCGCTCTTTGCTGAACGGCATCATTACCCTGCGAAGAAACATACAGCCTCCTACCTCGGCATCCTTTAAAAGTACCCGAACTCACTCATTTTAGTGAATCCTGGCTTAAAGAACCTATGTTTTTTCCCGAACGCCCTCCATAAATCACGATGCATAGTTTAAAAAAATCAAGAACAATCGCACTCTTCTTAACCCAACTTAAACATTCCAGTGAACGCGCCACATAACCTCACGCTTAATGCACACATTCTGGTGACATTCAACAATGTTTTTAACTAATACGTTGAGTACACAATCTGTTGAAGGTGACTAGCAAATACCGCTTCGCGCTTTTTCCCTGTCGGACAAACAATACTCTATGTTGATGTTGTTTACAGGTAAGTTAGCTTTTCCTCGTAATTGTTGCGTGCTCTCATAGCTGATATGGCCCTGATTCTACGTCAGGCATAAAAATAATATACGGGTTACAGAAGTGGTTTAATAGCGCGTAAAGTGGCGGCAGTGATGTAGGATGGGAAACTCAAAGTAGAGAGGAGAGTGAGTTTAAGTTCCCCTGTAAAGGCTTTACTAAATCTGGTATAAAGTTTTATTTCTTAAAGATCTACTTTCTGCTTGCTGAAAGTAAGATGCTTTTGAAACCAATGATGAGATAAAGTAGTCCTACCTGTAAAAGGAAGAAGCGATGATAAGATGGTTGTTTAACTGGTGAGGAGGGAGGGAGTGGTGGTGATTGGTTTTGTGGCGAAAGGGCACAGAGGTAGGGAAAGAGGGAAGCAGTGATGGTGGGTTTCTTGCAGGTGAGGGAGGGAGTTGGGTTGGTGGGTTTACTGGTGAGGGGTGTGTAGGGAAAATGACGGTGGGTCTTCTCGTGAGGAAGGTAGGGTGTAGGTGTAGAGTCGATGGAAATTGCTGAGAGAGGGGATAGTGGAGGTAGAGGGTGAATGAAGAAAGGGCGGGGCGTGGGGGGGGTGATGGTGCAGATGGTATTTATGCTTTTCCAGTGCACCACATTAGCAGAGTATCTTTGGAGAGGGCAAAGCTTGTGGCCCTGTTTTCAGTACACACATTGGCAAGTGTTGGATAGAATCTGGTAGCATGTTCTGATGCAGGCAGGGGGAAAGGGTGGAGTTATAAATAACATACATTATGATGGTGTGTTCTGGGAAAGGAGGAAGCAGAAGCAGGATAACCAAAGTTCATCCGCAAATGTACACTTATAATTTATTCCACAACTTTGGCCACAGAATTAACATTGGTAATCAAAGGACCGGGAAGTAATTTACGTTTTCATGTTTGTAGAAAAGATTTAAGTCAAAAACAATCCAACGACCACAAAGGTTCTTATTGACATGAGCTAGCAAAGGTTTCCTCAGACACATGGCGATCTTAGTTTTAATTATTGAAACTAAAAATATAGCTCAGGTTGAGGTAGCGCTACCATATATAAATATTTTTTTTTTAACGTTTTTTAAGGCATGCCATCTGCTAACTTGTCTATGAAATAACTGCTGAATGGCCTGAACACACACATCACACCACAACACACACCACACACACTCACACCACACAGCACACACACATATATATTTAGTATATATATATATATATATAAAATCTATATATATAATATAATAATATATTTATTATATATATTTATATATTATATATATATTACGCAAACATTCGCAGACAGGGCCATCTTTAACTTATGAAGACAGCCGAGGGAGAGGGGGATGAGATCTTTAGCTCAAGTACTTCACACTTCTCGGCGTGTCATGCAGGAAGTCTATGCAAAGCTTGCAGGCAGCAAGCAACTGAAGCAGGGGAAGTTTTCTCCAGGAGTAGCGCAGTGACGGGTCTGTCATCCCAGCGCAGTCTCTCTCTGTAATGTGGCCAACTCGGACGGTTGTGTCAACCCCGGCACCACGCCATCTCCCTCACCTCATATTGGGTGGAGGCGTTTTGAGAGTTTCAAGCATTTGAAACTCGAATATTAAAGCCCAAGTCCAAGCTTTTTCGGCTAGCCGCCTGTAATTAGAAACAGGTCATGTGACTTGAGCAAATGTGTTTCTCAGTGGTTATACTATATCATGGATATCTGTTACTTCGAGTGTAAAACCTTTTTAATTAATAAAAGCAAAGGATTCCGGAAATGTGCTCCCTTTGCTGTTTTTATATGTGCCTGTTCTGGTGGTACTCAGAAGTATCTCTTATATTTCCTAATACAGTTATAATTCTGAGTATCGATTATATGCTTTCTTAGGAATTTCTGTACCATCTCTATTATTATTTGCCTATGTTATCAAATTTTATACTTATAATTTCCTCTAACCAATACACTTTGTTATCCCGTAATCTTGTGTACAACCTGTCAAGTGTCGAGGTACAATAAAGACAGCTAAATGCGTTCTATTTATTTAAGCACTCAAACTGCCGTGCATGACGTTCTGGTGAGCAGAAAGAAGAAACAGGTCAAGGCGTTCACAATCCTGCATAATGAGCAAATATCCTGTGCTTTTTTGCATGCATTTTTGTTTAAGGTTGTATTACAGAATAGTCTCTACTACATAGATCGAGCTTGTTATAACATAAGTTTGAGTTATATACTGCATTCTGTCATGTTTCAGAGAGAGACAGGTTCAATTATGTTTCTTCCTATGACAGAACTGGTTTGATTCAATATCTGTCGGGACAGGCAGCACCCCGGTAGGCTGCGGGTCTTAGATACGCGGGGTTAAAGATACCGTTCGACTCCTGCCCTGTTTTGACTGAGATTTTGTTAGATAAGACACATATGCAACAGTTTAGGTATCTTTATATCGAAACGTTTCGCCCTACACAGTAGGCGGCTTCAGTCGTAGTACAGAAAGTTGATAGAAGAGCGTGAAGACGATGTATTCAGTTCCAATCACTCTTGAAGTTTTAGGTGGGCAGTCATCAGATCTGGAAGAAGGAGTATTGTTCCATTGTCTGAAACAATAGGGTTGAAGAGAGTGACAGTGGATGGAGCTTATATACCCCAGGAGGTGAGATGTTAGGACATAGTAGAGGTAAGAAATGTAGTCGTTGGGAGGCCAGTCCCGCTCATTCCAACCATTCTCACTAGTTGGAAGTTGGCCAGTGTGTTTTCTTGTTCTGTTACAGATTACCGTTTGTGTTGCAGTGCTCTGGAATAGTGAAATATGTAAAGGTATAAAAATATCGACAGGTTGTTGATAAGGACAATATTACAACAGTTCGGTAATCTTTATTCGCAATAAAGATACTAACTGTTGCTCATGTGTCTTATTTAGCAACTGTCGGGATTTCTATACACATTTAATATTCACTGAGTATTTCTTGGGACTATTTGGTTTCCAGAAGGGGTTTTTACCTGTTTGACCTCGTGATATGAGAGAGGACATTAGTACAATCGGGCCTTGTAAACCCCCACCAACTTTGTTGGTTGGGTTGGGGTTTTAATATGCCTTTGTTTCGCAGTTCAAAATGTTATTGAAAGTAAGGTTGATACTGATCATTTCTAATGCGTCACCGCAGGTCAAATCAGGTTCTCATTGTATTGGTAAAACTAGTACATGTTTCCTGGCCGTACTTCCTTAGGCTCCGTCCTGTAGAAAGTCGTTTAGTGACATAGTGCCTTCGTCGGTATCTCAGTTTTTGTGGCTATGTAGAATATCTTGCTGATTTCGTCCTCTAGAACGAAAGTGTTTTGTAATTTCACTATTCTTTCACAGTGATGTTTTGCATATTCTGGATTTCACCTGTTTACTCTGATCTTATTGCTTTCATAGCTTAGAGGACGAAAACAGCAAGGATTTTAAAACACAGAGAGCCACAAAACTGAGATACCGAGAAGGCACTATTGTCTGCGTTAGAACGACTATTACAGGACTTGTTCAATTAGCAAGAACTCATTTAAAATTAAATCATTTCTAAATTTTTCTCCGGTATACGTTTAAGAATATATTTTATTCATTTATGATTATGTGAAAAAATAATTAATTTTATACAAAAGTGACATTAGAAAACTAAACCTAACCTTTATCTATAAACAAGCAGTTTAATTTCAGCCTAATCCATACTAAAGTAACTTTAGGTAAGCTTACAGTAATTTAATAATAAACAATTACAATGACAATAAATTTTCTCGTTAGGTCAGAATGATTTATTGCGAAATTATTGCACACACAATTTTCGCTGCTGTCTTATTCGGCAAGAAGAGTGTTGCTATCTTCAAGGCCAAGATCTAAGGTTACTAAATATATTATATGTAGCTATATATATATTAGTATATATATATATATATTATATTTATATATATATCTATATAGTATATTTACATATATATATATTTATATATATATCTATATATATATAAAATATATATATATATAATAATATATTATATATTATATTGTGTGTTTGGTGTGTTTGTGTTTTGTGTGTTTGAGTGATGTGTGTGTGTGTGTGGTGTGTGTGTGTTTGTGTGTGTGCGTGTGTGTGTGTGTTGTGTGTGTGTATGTGTGTGTTTGTTGTGTGTGCTGTGTGTGTGTGCGTGGTGTGTGTGTTGTTGTGTGTGTGTGTGTGTTTGTTGTGTGATTTCGTGTGTGGACTGTGTGTGTTGTGTGTGTGTGGTGTGCGTGTTGTGTGTGTGTGTTGTGTGTGTGTGTGTGTGTGTTGTGTTGGTGTGTGTGTGTGCGTGTGTGTGATGTGAGTTGTGTTGTGTGTGTGTGGTGTGTGTGTGTGTTGTGTGTGGTGTGTGTTTTATGTGTGTGTTGTGTGTGTGTTTGGTCGTGTGCGTGTGTGTGTGTGTGTGTTGTGTGTGCTGTGTGTGTTGTGTTGTGTGGTGTGTGTGTGTGTGTGTGTTTGTGTTGTGTGTGCTGTGTGGGTGTGTGTGTGTGTGTGTGTGTGTGTGTTTCTGTTGTGTGTGTGTGCGTGGTGTTGTGGTGTGCGTGTGTGTGTGTGTAAATGTAATAAGATCACTTGAAAAATGTGATATCTTACTGTGCAATATAACCAGTTGTGAAAAGTAATAATGCTTGTGTATAATACTTAAGTATTACGACCAAATTATCACAAAAAGCATGTATCAGAGGATGACACGACTTCTACGACTTCATATGCAGTTGTTAATTGTTCCATATTTTATCTGGCGTGACGCTTCATCCGGCTCTTCTCACCATTCTCAATTGGCGGGCATTACTCATGGCGCCTCACCCAACCCATGTGTCGGTTTGCGTGTGGATTATTGCCCGCTCTTTTCTTTCCTTTGCTTCCAGTAAATCTAACCGTAATCCTCCGCTCTTCTTCCTTCGTATTTTTTATCCTTGCGATTCCCTTCGGGGCCTTTTACGCGGCGGCATTTTTGTGGAATCATGTTTGTCGGTATATATTATTTCATAGAGAAAGATGGAGAGGAAGTATTGGGGGCTCCCTGAGAAGGGTTGTTATGTGGGGAGAGGGAGAGAGAGAGGTAAGGAGAAGGAATCCGAAAGAGAGAGAGGAAAGAGAACAATCATGTAGGAACCAGTCTAAGCATTCCAGTCGGCCAACATATCGAGGTTCAGTTACCATTGTTGGCGAGCCCAACTGTATTACATCATTCTCCTCCTGTTCTTCAAGGTTCTCCATTGTATGACTGATGAAACAATGTGATGTGCGAACGTTTCCTCAATAAAGATACCCGCATGAGTGATTGTGTCTAAATATATCAACGTTGTCGGTTCTCTGAAACCATTCATTACAAGGCAAAGTCAGAGATAAGAGTAGGTCCCTTTAAAAGATACTGATGGGCATTTTACTGACATTAGAGACTAATGAAATGTGCTCGATTTTAAATAATTATTTTCTCTCGGTTTTTGTCCCAGGAGACACTAATATTCGGTAATTAATTTTTTATAGTGGATAGCAGAAAGATAAATTATGTAACATCCAGTCACTAGTGAAAGGTTGTGAAGAAGATCGACCGACTGACGCAAAATAAAGGTCCACGGGTCCTGATGGACGGTTTTTTCACACGGGTCTTCTGAAGGACATGCACATAATGGGAAGTCTCGAGAACCATGTAACTATATTTTTAATTTATCTCTTCAACCAGGTGTAGTGTCTGGATATTTGGAAGATGGCTAATTGTAATTCCCTATTTTTAAACAGGGGGACAAGTCGTTACCGTGTCAAATTACCGCCCAATAAGCCTCTCGACCTCAATTGCTAGGCAAATTACCTAGAGTCCAATTATAGCTGAGATCTATAAGAAGCGCCCATCTCTATAAAGCATAGTCTGATTATGTACTCGACATGGATTCACAAGAGGCGGTCATGTCTAACTAATTTAATACTTTTCAGTGTAAAGCTTTTTGAGGCTGTTTGCCACGCTCAAGCATTTGCTATTGTTTACTTAGATTTTAGTAAGGCATTTGCTCGAGTTCGCACAAAGACTGTAGAATAAAAGTCGCTGTCCGTCGCTGCAATTATCTAATCTTCGTGAAGTGATTGCACGCGCGAAATAGCGAGTCAGTATAGACGCGTCCATGATGCACATATCTGACCTACCTGATCCTCGAACAAGCGAATGCTGGGAGCTCGCAGCTGCAGATAGCCGACGAGGGCTAAATGGGTTGTGTCTATGAATCTTGCTACATGGGTGGGTGAACGTACCATAGTGGTAGGGGTAGCTCCACGGGATCAGTACGTTCGACGGCGTGAGTGGTGCTGTCCGCTTTCGGAGGATTATTTCCGCATGACAAAACTACTCGCGCTCAGAGAGCAATTGTCTAACAGCAGACCTGTCCTTAGTCAGTGTAGATTGCCGGTTTTCCTTTTCAGCAATTCGCCCTGTCAAGCGTATCCCGAGATAGAGTATTAGGATAGAAGGTACCTAGATCTTTGCTTCTCTACCACGGGTATACGATCGTAGTCAGTCCACGGGGTACAACGCTCTCCACGCGCTCCGCCGCAGTCCGCATCCGCTACACATAACTCTTCTAGCCTCTCGGTCAGATCAGTCGCGCCCCTCGCATCGCACGCTCTCCACCATCCGCTAGATCCTATCAATGACATGCGTTCTGGCAAGCTCGGGAGTGTCCATAACCCTCGACTTATAAGTTAAATAATGTAGAAAAACCTTTAGCCTATACAGATGGCGAAAGGGAGACTTGGGGGTTAATGGTACAGACAGGCAACCTTAAACAAGACTGCAATGCCTAAGCGTACGTAATAAGGCAAAAAGATTACTGGGATTATATTTCAAGAAGTGTAAGCAACAGAAGTCCAGAGGTTATTTACTGCAGCTGTTTATCACTTCATTAGTAGGCCTCACCTAGATTATGCAGCTCATTTGGTCTCCATTATTACAGAATGGACATAATATTCGTTAGAAAACATTCAGCGTAGGATGACTAAATTACTACATAGCATTAGAAATTTCCTTATTGAAGAAAGATTGAAGACTCTTAGTTACATTCACTTGTTAGACGACAGAGAATGAGGGGGGGACCGGGTGGATTTTTCGAAGTGTACAGTGGAGATAGTATTAAATATAGGGGGATTATTAACAAGGTTTGAGGATATCTCTCCAGAGTGAACCGCCGTAATGGATTTAAATTAGATAAGGTAGATTTTGAAGAGAGACATAGGAAGTATTGGTTTGGAAATAGGTAGTTGATGAGTGGAACTGTATACTAGTTGGGTTGATTGAGGCTGGGATGTTGGGTAGGTTTCATTCTGAGGTTGGGATTAAGTACATGATTGGCAGGGGTTGGATTTGGGAGGGACTTGCACATAGGCGAGCTTGTTTCTTGCGGTGGCATTGAAAATTGGTTAGGTCAAATGTTGTTAGTGGGATGAATGTAAAAGGACTGCCTGTATGGTCCAACAGGCCTGCTGCATGTGTTCGCCTATCTTATGTGATTATGTAATCTTTCTTTCATAAGGAAGATTTCTGAATGTTATGTATTAATTTAGTTAATTATACGTGAAAGTTTGTTAACGAATTTATATCCAGTCGTAATATGGAAGAGACCAGCATGAGCTGATAATCTAGGTTGATGCTCTTACTAATGAGTATCAAGCTGCAGAATGACCCTTCTGGACTTCTGGTGCTTACACAGTCCTTGATATTAAGATCCCATATAATCTATATACCCTAAATAGTACGCTTAGCATTGCTGTCTTGGTTTTTAAGGTTACTGCTTCACATACCCACAAGTCCTTTTCGCAATCTGTTGGCTAAGTTCCACATTCATTTAACTTATAAGTGTGGGTTATGGGACATCCCGAGCTTCAGAACCTTGCGATTTTCATCTACATTGAACTGCATTCTGCACCTTTTGACCAGGTTTTGGGCGTGTTATCTAAATCCTCCTGAAGTTCCATGTTATCTCACGTTTGGAATCAATTATCCTACTCTATCTTTGTGTCATCGGCGAATTTGCTCATTTCACTAGTAATTCCTCATCAAGTTCATTGTTACTGTATTATATACACAACGGGCGCCTAAGATGATTCCCTGTGGTACGCCATTGTTACCAGATCCCCACTAGGATTTAACCACATTTTTGGATCACTCTCTGCTTCCTGATTCTGTGAGCTGATTCGATCCTCGTAGAGAACTCTTCCCCCAATGCATGAGCGCCACTTTTTTAAAAACACAGTTGTATGGTGCCGGAACTCTATCAAAGCCCTTACTAAAATCTAAGTAAAAGTCATATCAAATTTTTTTATCGTGATCAAGCCTCTTAAGCTTTACTGAAAGAAAGTTAATAAATTAGTTTGGAAGAACGGCCCTCTTGTTGTATATTGTTGAGTACCTATGTCACCACAAGAACATAAGACATAAGAAAGGAGGATCACTGCTGCAGGCCTGTTGTCCAATACTAAGGCAGGTCCGTTGCAAATCCATCCCACTAAACAAAAACATTTTTGCCCACACCCAATTTTCACATGCTACTCAAGAAAATAAGCTCTGATACAACTTATCCACTCATTTGCAAGTCCACTCATATCCACCACTTCAATCATTAATTTATCCAACTAATTTTGAAACTACCTAAAGAGCGGATTTAATGATACGGTGATGTTGTGGACTCACGTTACGTTGATCAACTGTGGGCCGGAATCATCAGATGCTGTTTGGTGGGACATTACATGAAGAAAAGGTTGGAGTGTTACACAGAACTGGGGCCAGGACGTAGTGTGACACTTAGGAACGTATGATGGGTGGAACACTGAGATATGCACAGGACCGTAGTGGAACACTGAGATGAACGGGTGTCGTGGGACATTGAGATGGCATGGTAGTAGTGTACACTGAATAGTGTCAGTGACTGGCTCGTGTCGTGAGAGCAGTTGATTGTAATTGATTATTATACAAATGTGATTGTAATTTATATTTAAGCATTTATTTATATTTATATATATATATAGTGTACACAGTAGTGTCAAGAGTTTGTACCCTGTGTAGGGTTATGATTTATTTATTATTTTCGTAATGGCTAATTATAATTTATTATAGTAACTATGTACATATTATTATTATATCATAGTTCAATACCTCTAGGACCAAAGATAGTTGATGTTTATTTATTAAAGATTAATTTATTATGTGTTGTATTTATGTATCCCGAAACTTTTATTACAAAAGAAAGTAAATCTTACCATAATCATACCTTTCTTAAATTACCTTTTTAGTAATTATGGGGGATGTCAGGGAGGCTGGACTTAGAGGAAACGGTTGCGCTTAGGGTGAAGCTTAGTAGCAGGAAACATTGTGTAGTTGCTGTTTCGCTTCGCTTACAAATTTTGCGTGTCAGTTGTTATGATCAGCCTTGCCTAGTGGGTGATCGTTCAACAGTTCGTACTAGCTTGTTCAGTGTGCTTGCCCTTTTCGGGCTACGGTCAATCTATGTGTGCTCAGTCGGCTTTGTTTGTATGCGTATTCTGCAATCGTATGTGGCATAGCTAGCGTGTTTGCATTGAACGTGTTACGTGCGGTATTCGTACTGTTGCATTGCGAAATAACTTAAGCCACCTAGACGGTCAGGCGCTTGGTGTCGCGCATTACTTTGATACACTACCTAAATTGTCCCTACAGGGTTGTTGGCAAAATTGCTCGTTCATAGGCATTCCCTAATAAACGCACTCTCACAGTGCCGCAACTGCGTTCACTTATTGCTGGCATACTTATGAAGAAGGAGATGGCTCACATCAACTCTCCTCTACGGGAGTAGGGAAAAAAACTCTTTTGTTTCTCGATGAGGAAGATGATACACACGGAGCAAAATGGTCAGTATGGTGCAGATGGGTTGTCTAGAGGTGAATCAGCGTCGTTGGCACTTGAGTGGCAAATCACGTGGAGAAACTAGGGAACAGAGAGCGTTCGCAAGGGAAGAATTTGATAGGGAAAGGCAAGGAGGCAGTTTTCGCATTATGTAAACGATTTCAGTTTTAACAAAAAGCAGAAAGCTTGTTCCCGCTTCAATGAGGCCGACCAGGAGCATATTTCGAAAAGCTTCGAAAAATCAGGCTCGGAGCCTTGAGGTTGGCCGGAACAGCACTGGGCAGCGTTGGTTTCATACAGCATAATTGGGTAAGGAACAGGAATTTTAGGTCGGTATTACCTGACGCTGAATTCTCTGATTATTCAAGTAGTGAAGACCACAGTGTTGGGAGGGGGCATATACATGTTATCCCAGCTAATATGTAAAGACCTTTCAAATTGAACAGCGGCAGCTTGGTCAATCCCTGGTGGACTTTGTGAGACAGCAAACCAAAGCTTTTTACAGCTGGTATAAAGCGCGTGGTGTCTCTAACTTGAGGGAACTGCAGGATTGGTCTGATTGATATACCTGTGGCGGTCTGTCGGGACCAGGACGTGTTCGTTGTCTTTTGCAGATCGCCCTCAAGGAAGGTTCTTGATGTTGGGTGAGGGGCTTCTTGATTAGGGAATTGGATTGTGCTCAGTTCCCGAATTAAGCCTGACTGCCTTCCACATCCCCCCCCCAAGGGCGCTGTTATAATCCTCCGGGTTTAGCGACTTCCCCTTGATTAATAATAATAAATAATCTGCAGGATCGAGACTTAAAACCACTGCATTGGAGGGGCCAGGTTGGCTGATACCTTCGAAAACGAAGTCCTGTCCCGAGCGGTCCGTCTCTCTTTTCACAGTCTGGTGAGCAGAGATAGACTCATTGAGAATGAAGTGCCGCCGGAGGGAGGAGGCTAGTCATCAACCAAGTCACCTGGTGAATCCCCCACCCCCCCCCATCAAATAATAGAAAATTATCAGTATATTTACCTATGTCTTTCCTGTTGTACGGTGGTATATCCTCAATCCTTTGTCTTATTGTAAATGGTGGTATGATCTTACCCATGTCTTATTGTGGTGGTATATCTTACTATGCTCTTATTGTGGTGGTACTATCTTAGTCTAGGTCTTCTTGTGGTGGTCATATCTTTACCTATGTTTATTGTGGTGGTACTACTTACCGTATGTCCTTATTGTTCGGTGGTATATCTTACTATTGGTTATTACGCTAGAGTAGGGCTGGTATCTTTCACTTAACATATGTCATATCTGGGGTGGGTATATCTTACTATGTCTTATTTTGAGGTGGTATATCTTTACCTAAGTCTTAATTGTGGTGGTAGTATTTACCTAGGTGCTTAGTGTGAGTTGGTATATCTTAGCTCCATGCTTATTGTGGTGGTACTAATTCTTCTCATGTTCTCTATTGTGGCTGGTACATCTTACTATGTCTTATTGTGTGTGGTAAATCTTTACTATGTCTTTATTGTGGTGGTATACTTACCTATAGTCTTAAAGTGGTGGTTATATCTTACTATGTCTATTGTTGTGGTATATCTTTACCTATGTCTTATTGTGGTGCGGTATATCTAACCCATGTTTATTGTGAGGTTGGTTACTATCTTACCATTGTCTATTGTGGTGGTACACTCTAACTATGTCTGTTATTGTGGTAAGGTATTTTTTACCTATGTTTTTTTGTGTGGTACATCTTACTATGTTTATTGTGGTGGTATATTCTTACCTCTATGTCTTATGAGTCCGCGGGGCGTGGTATATCTTACCTATGCTCCCTTATTTTGTCCCGGTCGCCGTCGGTTCTGTATATTACCTATGTCTTAGTGTGGTGGTATATCTTACACCTATTGTCTTATTGTGGTGGATATATCTTACACTGTATTATGTGTGGTGGTTTATCTTACCTATGTCTGATTTGTGGTAAAGGTAATTTACTATGTCTTATTGTGGAAGTGGTACATCATTTACTATGTCTATTGTGGTTGGTATATCTTACCTATGTTCTATTGTGGTGGTACATTTTACCTTGTCTTTTGTGGTGGTATATTCTTACTATGTTCTTATTGTGGTTGGTATATTTACCTATTGTCTTTATTGTGGTACGTATCTGATTATATGTCCTTATTGTGGTGGTATATCTTACCTATGTCTATTGTGGTGGTATATCTTACCCATGTATTTATTGTTGGTGGTATAATCTTTCCTTATGTCTTGATTGTGGTGGTACATTTAGACCTATGTCACTTTATTCGTGGTGGTTATCATTACCTATGTTCTTATTGTGGTGGTACAATCATACCTATGTTCTTATTGTTGGTTGGTATATCTTACCTATGTCTTATGTGTGGTGGTATATCGTACCTCATGCTCTTCTCATTGCCTCATGATGGTACATCTTACCTATTGTTCTTATTGTGGTGGTATATCTACCTTATGTTTTATTGTGTGGTACATCTTATAATGTCGTATTGTGGTGGTATATCAGTCCCCTCACTATGTTTATTGTGTGGCTGGTAATCTTACCCAAGTTCTTTAATTGTGGGTGTATATCCTTACTATGGTCATATTGTGGTGGTACATCTTACCTATGTCTTATTGTGGTGGGTCATATCTTACCCATGTCTTATTGTGGGTGGTACATCTTATACTATGTGTTATTGTGGTGGTATATCTTACCATGTCTTATTGTGGGTGGTAATCTTACCTATGTCTTATTGTGGTGGGGTATATGTCTTACCTATGTCTTTATTGTGGTGGTATATCTTACTATGTCTTATGTGGGGGATTATCGTTACCTATGTCTTATTGTGGTGGTACATCTTACCTATGATCTTATTTGTGGTGGTATATCTTACCCCTGTTTATTTGTGGTGGGACATCCTTACTACTGTAATTATTTGTGGTGGTATATTTACCGTTTGTTCTATTGTGGTGGTATATCTTATATGTTTATTGTGGTTGGTATAATCTTACCTATGTTTATTGGTGGTTGTACATTCATTTACCTATGTCTTATTGTGGTGTTTTCATTTACCTATGTCTTATTGTGGTGTTATCTTACCTATGTCTTATTGTGGTGTTAATCTTACCTATGTCGTATTGTGGTTTTAATCTTACTATGTCTTATTGTGGTGGTTATATCTTACCTATGTCGTTTGTGGTGGTATATCTTTCCTATGGTCTTAGTTGTGGTGTTACATCTCTTACCTATGTCTTATTGTGGTTGGTTTATCTTACCTAGGCTTATTGTGGTTTACATCTTACTTGTCTTATTGTGGTGTTAACATATAACCTATGTCTTATTGTGGTGGTATATCGTTACCTATGTCTTATTGTGTGGTTATATTTCCTATGATCTTATTGTGGTGTTACATCTGACCTATGTTTATTGTGGTGGTACTCTTACCTGTCTGTAGATGATGCTTCAGGATCGACAAGTTGACATAATTAGACACATATGCAAACCACTTGGGTATCTATAATGAGGCAAACGTTGCACACAGGTGGCTTCATCAGTCCATACAAAGGGAATGGTGGGGGGAAAAACGGGAGGAGCTTGAGGTAATCAGGGACTAATTACTCAAACTACTCCTGTTCTTCCAGTATTCTCCTTTATATGGAACTGATGAGGCCACTTGTGGTCGAATCGATTCCTCATATAGATACCAAGCGTTGTACATGTCTAATTTAAAACTATGTGTTATTGTGGTGTTATCCGTAACTTTTGACATACGAGCGAAGGGCCCATTTCATTACACTGGTCTGATGTTAAAAGACACTTCCATACAAATTATATTCCATGTTAAACATACATTCTTGCCAGTTGATCTACTGATGCTAATAGACACTTTCTTACCACTGTGTCAGAAGCTAAAGACACATTTTAATTACCATTGTGCCTAGATGCTATAAAATCTTAGCAGTTGTGTCGAATGGTCTTAATAAAAACACTTAGTTACTATTGTCGTCGTGCTAGGGGACTGCCATCTTATGGTGTCGCTGTTAAAACAACTTCTTACTATAATGCCGTGCTAGCAGACTAGTTAAATGTTGACCTTGCTTGTCCGACTTTACGCCCATTAATAGCGCGATGTGGCGGACGAGCGCCACCTCAAAGGAAGATCCGAGTTATAACCGTTTATCCTGAGCCGAGTGTGTGCGCTGGGACAAGGGCTTCAAGTGTGACTTTCCACATTGCTCGGACATAGCGAATTCATAAAGTTTCGCATTGACTCAATTGAGCGAGCGTCTAGCGAGACTTGAAGTTAATATATATTATATATTTATATAATATATATATATATTTTATTATCTTTTATATATATTTATATATATATTATATATATATATATAATTAAATTAGAGATGAATTCTGTTGTGCTCTAACCTTTCGAGCCTCACGGGAATTTTTCCAAGTCGACATGGAGGACCGACACGTTGGTGTGACGTTTCTTTTCCTCATTTACGGTGACATTCAAATTTATTCATTGCGAATTTTTATCAATTTTTTGATTCGTACATTTTTTAGGGGATATATTTTTTGTTTTAAATGAATTTCTTAAATCAGTTTTTTTGTTTTGCACTATCGTAGGAGACGCGTGTCTCTTACGCTATATTCCCGTGAACTTTTTTTAGCACGTAGGGTAGGTTACATTTTTGTTTATGCGTGGTATGCCAGGCCACGTTCTTGCTATTTCACTTAATAAGGAATGCAAAAAAATATGCGGCGGTGCGTTCTAGCTTGTTGTATATTTCTTAAAGCTGAGCTGAAGTACAGCGTTGGCAAATAGTTCTCCATAACTTTTGATAATTGTGAGGAAGAAACAACTGAATTATTGTTAAGAATTCAGATACGAAGAAATATGAGTCGTTGTTTACTGGTGTTGCGGCGATCATGCTTCTTGTCGTTGCTTCCTGGTGTTGCGTGATCATGCTACTGTCGTTGCTTCCTGGTGTTGCGCGACATGCTTCTGGTCGTTGCTTCCTGGTGTTGCGCGATGTCTTGCTTCTGGTTCGTTTGCTTCTGGTGTTGCGCGATCATGCTTCTTGTGCGATTGCTTCTGGTGTTGCGCGATATGCTTTATGGTGGTGCATCCTGGTGTTGCGTGATTATATTCATGTCGTTGCGTTTTCTGATGTTGCCGTGATCATATTTCTGGGCGATTTGCTTCCTGGATGGTTTGTTGCCGTGATTCTTGCTTCTGGGTCGTTGCTTCCTGTGTTGATTGATCATAACATTTGGTCGTTTCCTTCCCTGGAGTTCGCGTTGATCATGTTCTGGTCTTTGCTTCCTGGGGAGGAGGCGATCATGTTTCTGGTCGTTGCTTCCTGGTGTGCTTGAATCATTGCTTCTTATCGTTGCTTCCCGGTGTTGTGCGATCATGCTTTGGTCGTTGCCTTCTGGTGGCTGTTGTTCGCGTGATCACTTTTAGTCGTTGCATGCCTGATGTGGCGGTGATCTGTATTTCTGGTCGTTGATCCTGGTGCCGTGCGTGGTCCTGCTTCTGGTCGTTGTTCCATGTGTTTGCGCGATTCATGCTTCTGGTCTTGCTTTTGGTGTTGGGCGATCATACTTCTTGCTGTTGACGTTATGGCAGTTGCGTGATCGTGCTTCTGGTCGTTGCTTCCGGTGTTGCTTGATCATGTTTTGATTGTAACTTCCTGTGTTAGCGTGATATCTTTCTATGGTCTTAACTTCAGGTTGTTGAAGGATTATGCCTGTGAGCGTTGCTTCATGGTGTATATTTAATCATGCCCCTGGTCGGAAACTGATTTCAGGTGTTGTTGTTGCGTGTTCATGGCATTGGTGTTGCAACATGGTCAGTCTTTGGTCATGTCTTGCGGTTTGAGGTTACCATTTGGGGGTTTTTGTCATGGTTTTGTGATGTTCTACGATCTTGTTTTTAGTCTCCCAGTGTTGATACAGGGCATGCATACGGAAAAATATACATGGGAGCTCAGAACTTGCTTTATCATCCTAGGAAAATTCAACGGATCGCACCCACGCGCACTTGACCTGCTTGATATACCTAACATCACTGCTTCTTAAAAATTTTTATTAGTGCGCTCTTTGCTGAACGGCATCATTACCCTGCGAAGAAACATACAGCCTCCTACCTCGGCATCCTTTAAAAGTACCCGAACTCACTCATTTTAGTGAATCCTGGCTTAAAGAACCTATGTTTTTTCCCGAACGCCCTCCATAAATCACGATGCATAGTTTAAAAAAATCAAGAACAATCGCACTCTTCTTAACCCAACTTAAACATTCCAGTGAACGCGCCACATAACCTCACGCTTAATGCACACATTCTGGTGACATTCAACAATGTTTTTAACTAATACGTTGAGTACACAATCTGTTGAAGGTGACTAGCAAATACCGCTTCGCGCTTTTTCCCTGTCGGACAAACAATACTCTATGTTGATGTTGTTTACAGGTAAGTTAGCTTTTCCTCGTAATTGTTGCGTGCTCTCATAGCTGATATGGCCCTGATTCTACGTCAGGCATAAAAATAATATACGGGTTACAGAAGTGGTTTAATAGCGCGTAAAGTGGCGGCAGTGATGTAGGATGGGAAACTCAAAGTAGAGAGGAGAGTGAGTTTAAGTTCCCCTGTAAAGGCTTTACTAAATCTGGTATAAAGTTTTATTTCTTAAAGATCTACTTTCTGCTTGCTGAAAGTAAGATGCTTTTGAAACCAATGATGAGATAAAGTAGTCCTACCTGTAAAAGGAAGAAGCGATGATAAGATGGTTGTTTAACTGGTGAGGAGGGAGGGAGTGGTGGTGATTGGTTTTGTGGCGAAAGGGCACAGAGGTAGGGAAAGAGGGAAGCAGTGATGGTGGGTTTCTTGCAGGTGAGGGAGGGAGTTGGGTTGGTGGGTTTACTGGTGAGGGGTGTGTAGGGAAAATGACGGTGGGTCTTCTCGTGAGGAAGGTAGGGTGTAGGTGTAGAGTCGATGGAAATTGCTGAGAGAGGGGATAGTGGAGGTAGAGGGTGAATGAAGAAAGGGCGGGGCGTGGGGGGGGTGATGGTGCAGATGGTATTTATGCTTTTCCAGTGCACCACATTAGCAGAGTATCTTTGGAGAGGGCAAAGCTTGTGGCCCTGTTTTCAGTACACACATTGGCAAGTGTTGGATAGAATCTGGTAGCATGTTCTGATGCAGGCAGGGGGAAAGGGTGGAGTTATAAATAACATACATTATGATGGTGTGTTCTGGGAAAGGAGGAAGCAGAAGCAGGATAACCAAAGTTCATCCGCAAATGTACACTTATAATTTATTCCACAACTTTGGCCACAGAATTAACATTGGTAATCAAAGGACCGGGAAGTAATTTACGTTTTCATGTTTGTAGAAAAGATTTAAGTCAAAAACAATCCAACGACCACAAAGGTTCTTATTGACATGAGCTAGCAAAGGTTTCCTCAGACACATGGCGATCTTAGTTTTAATTATTGAAACTAAAAATATAGCTCAGGTTGAGGTAGCGCTACCATATATAAATATTTTTTTTTTAACGTTTTTTAAGGCATGCCATCTGCTAACTTGTCTATGAAATAACTGCTGAATGGCCTGAACACACACATCACACCACAACACACACCACACACACTCACACCACACAGCACACACACATATATATTTAGTATATATATATATATATATAAAATCTATATATATAATATAATAATATATTTATTATATATATTTATATATTATATATATATTACGCAAACATTCGCAGACAGGGCCATCTTTAACTTATGAAGACAGCCGAGGGAGAGGGGGATGAGATCTTTAGCTCAAGTACTTCACACTTCTCGGCGTGTCATGCAGGAAGTCTATGCAAAGCTTGCAGGCAGCAAGCAACTGAAGCAGGGGAAGTTTTCTCCAGGAGTAGCGCAGTGACGGGTCTGTCATCCCAGCGCAGTCTCTCTCTGTAATGTGGCCAACTCGGACGGTTGTGTCAACCCCGGCACCACGCCATCTCCCTCACCTCATATTGGGTGGAGGCGTTTTGAGAGTTTCAAGCATTTGAAACTCGAATATTAAAGCCCAAGTCCAAGCTTTTTCGGCTAGCCGCCTGTAATTAGAAACAGGTCATGTGACTTGAGCAAATGTGTTTCTCAGTGGTTATACTATATCATGGATATCTGTTACTTCGAGTGTAAAACCTTTTTAATTAATAAAAGCAAAGGATTCCGGAAATGTGCTCCCTTTGCTGTTTTTATATGTGCCTGTTCTGGTGGTACTCAGAAGTATCTCTTATATTTCCTAATACAGTTATAATTCTGAGTATCGATTATATGCTTTCTTAGGAATTTCTGTACCATCTCTATTATTATTTGCCTATGTTATCAAATTTTATACTTATAATTTCCTCTAACCAATACACTTTGTTATCCCGTAATCTTGTGTACAACCTGTCAAGTGTCGAGGTACAATAAAGACAGCTAAATGCGTTCTATTTATTTAAGCACTCAAACTGCCGTGCATGACGTTCTGGTGAGCAGAAAGAAGAAACAGGTCAAGGCGTTCACAATCCTGCATAATGAGCAAATATCCTGTGCTTTTTTGCATGCATTTTTGTTTAAGGTTGTATTACAGAATAGTCTCTACTACATAGATCGAGCTTGTTATAACATAAGTTTGAGTTATATACTGCATTCTGTCATGTTTCAGAGAGAGACAGGTTCAATTATGTTTCTTCCTATGACAGAACTGGTTTGATTCAATATCTGTCGGGACAGGCAGCACCCCGGTAGGCTGCGGGTCTTAGATACGCGGGGTTAAAGATACCGTTCGACTCCTGCCCTGTTTTGACTGAGATTTTGTTAGATAAGACACATATGCAACAGTTTAGGTATCTTTATATCGAAACGTTTCGCCCTACACAGTAGGCGGCTTCAGTCGTAGTACAGAAAGTTGATAGAAGAGCGTGAAGACGATGTATTCAGTTCCAATCACTCTTGAAGTTTTAGGTGGGCAGTCATCAGATCTGGAAGAAGGAGTATTGTTCCATTGTCTGAAACAATAGGGTTGAAGAGAGTGACAGTGGATGGAGCTTATATACCCCAGGAGGTGAGATGTTAGGACATAGTAGAGGTAAGAAATGTAGTCGTTGGGAGGCCAGTCCCGCTCATTCCAACCATTCTCACTAGTTGGAAGTTGGCCAGTGTGTTTTCTTGTTCTGTTACAGATTACCGTTTGTGTTGCAGTGCTCTGGAATAGTGAAATATGTAAAGGTATAAAAATATCGACAGGTTGTTGATAAGGACAATATTACAACAGTTCGGTAATCTTTATTCGCAATAAAGATACTAACTGTTGCTCATGTGTCTTATTTAGCAACTGTCGGGATTTCTATACACATTTAATATTCACTGAGTATTTCTTGGGACTATTTGGTTTCCAGAAGGGGTTTTTACCTGTTTGACCTCGTGATATGAGAGAGGACATTAGTACAATCGGGCCTTGTAAACCCCCACCAACTTTGTTGGTTGGGTTGGGGTTTTAATATGCCTTTGTTTCGCAGTTCAAAATGTTATTGAAAGTAAGGTTGATACTGATCATTTCTAATGCGTCACCGCAGGTCAAATCAGGTTCTCATTGTATTGGTAAAACTAGTACATGTTTCCTGGCCGTACTTCCTTAGGCTCCGTCCTGTAGAAAGTCGTTTAGTGACATAGTGCCTTCGTCGGTATCTCAGTTTTTGTGGCTATGTAGAATATCTTGCTGATTTCGTCCTCTAGAACGAAAGTGTTTTGTAATTTCACTATTCTTTCACAGTGATGTTTTGCATATTCTGGATTTCACCTGTTTACTCTGATCTTATTGCTTTCATAGCTTAGAGGACGAAAACAGCAAGGATTTTAAAACACAGAGAGCCACAAAACTGAGATACCGAGAAGGCACTATTGTCTGCGTTAGAACGACTATTACAGGACTTGTTCAATTAGCAAGAACTCATTTAAAATTAAATCATTTCTAAATTTTTCTCCGGTATACGTTTAAGAATATATTTTATTCATTTATGATTATGTGAAAAAATAATTAATTTTATACAAAAGTGACATTAGAAAACTAAACCTAACCTTTATCTATAAACAAGCAGTTTAATTTCAGCCTAATCCATACTAAAGTAACTTTAGGTAAGCTTACAGTAATTTAATAATAAACAATTACAATGACAATAAATTTTCTCGTTAGGTCAGAATGATTTATTGCGAAATTATTGCACACACAATTTTCGCTGCTGTCTTATTCGGCAAGAAGAGTGTTGCTATCTTCAAGGCCAAGATCTAAGGTTACTAAATATATTATATGTAGCTATATATATATTAGTATATATATATATATATTATATTTATATATATATCTATATAGTATATTTACATATATATATATTTATATATATATCTATATATATATAAAATATATATATATATAATAATATATTATATATTATATTGTGTGTTTGGTGTGTTTGTGTTTTGTGTGTTTGAGTGATGTGTGTGTGTGTGTGGTGTGTGTGTGTTTGTGTGTGTGCGTGTGTGTGTGTGTTGTGTGTGTGTATGTGTGTGTTTGTTGTGTGTGCTGTGTGTGTGTGCGTGGTGTGTGTGTTGTTGTGTGTGTGTGTGTGTTTGTTGTGTGATTTCGTGTGTGGACTGTGTGTGTTGTGTGTGTGTGGTGTGCGTGTTGTGTGTGTGTGTTGTGTGTGTGTGTGTGTGTGTTGTGTTGGTGTGTGTGTGTGCGTGTGTGTGATGTGAGTTGTGTTGTGTGTGTGTGGTGTGTGTGTGTGTTGTGTGTGGTGTGTGTTTTATGTGTGTGTTGTGTGTGTGTTTGGTCGTGTGCGTGTGTGTGTGTGTGTGTTGTGTGTGCTGTGTGTGTTGTGTTGTGTGGTGTGTGTGTGTGTGTGTGTTTGTGTTGTGTGTGCTGTGTGGGTGTGTGTGTGTGTGTGTGTGTGTGTGTTTCTGTTGTGTGTGTGTGCGTGGTGTTGTGGTGTGCGTGTGTGTGTGTGTAAATGTAATAAGATCACTTGAAAAATGTGATATCTTACTGTGCAATATAACCAGTTGTGAAAAGTAATAATGCTTGTGTATAATACTTAAGTATTACGACCAAATTATCACAAAAAGCATGTATCAGAGGATGACACGACTTCTACGACTTCATATGCAGTTGTTAATTGTTCCATATTTTATCTGGCGTGACGCTTCATCCGGCTCTTCTCACCATTCTCAATTGGCGGGCATTACTCATGGCGCCTCACCCAACCCATGTGTCGGTTTGCGTGTGGATTATTGCCCGCTCTTTTCTTTCCTTTGCTTCCAGTAAATCTAACCGTAATCCTCCGCTCTTCTTCCTTCGTATTTTTTATCCTTGCGATTCCCTTCGGGGCCTTTTACGCGGCGGCATTTTTGTGGAATCATGTTTGTCGGTATATATTATTTCATAGAGAAAGATGGAGAGGAAGTATTGGGGGCTCCCTGAGAAGGGTTGTTATGTGGGGAGAGGGAGAGAGAGAGGTAAGGAGAAGGAATCCGAAAGAGAGAGAGGAAAGAGAACAATCATGTAGGAACCAGTCTAAGCATTCCAGTCGGCCAACATATCGAGGTTCAGTTACCATTGTTGGCGAGCCCAACTGTATTACATCATTCTCCTCCTGTTCTTCAAGGTTCTCCATTGTATGACTGATGAAACAATGTGATGTGCGAACGTTTCCTCAATAAAGATACCCGCATGAGTGATTGTGTCTAAATATATCAACGTTGTCGGTTCTCTGAAACCATTCATTACAAGGCAAAGTCAGAGATAAGAGTAGGTCCCTTTAAAAGATACTGATGGGCATTTTACTGACATTAGAGACTAATGAAATGTGCTCGATTTTAAATAATTATTTTCTCTCGGTTTTTGTCCCAGGAGACACTAATATTCGGTAATTAATTTTTTATAGTGGATAGCAGAAAGATAAATTATGTAACATCCAGTCACTAGTGAAAGGTTGTGAAGAAGATCGACCGACTGACGCAAAATAAAGGTCCACGGGTCCTGATGGACGGTTTTTTCACACGGGTCTTCTGAAGGACATGCACATAATGGGAAGTCTCGAGAACCATGTAACTATATTTTTAATTTATCTCTTCAACCAGGTGTAGTGTCTGGATATTTGGAAGATGGCTAATTGTAATTCCCTATTTTTAAACAGGGGGACAAGTCGTTACCGTGTCAAATTACCGCCCAATAAGCCTCTCGACCTCAATTGCTAGGCAAATTACCTAGAGTCCAATTATAGCTGAGATCTATAAGAAGCGCCCATCTCTATAAAGCATAGTCTGATTATGTACTCGACATGGATTCACAAGAGGCGGTCATGTCTAACTAATTTAATACTTTTCAGTGTAAAGCTTTTTGAGGCTGTTTGCCACGCTCAAGCATTTGCTATTGTTTACTTAGATTTTAGTAAGGCATTTGCTCGAGTTCGCACAAAGACTGTAGAATAAAAGTCGCTGTCCGTCGCTGCAATTATCTAATCTTCGTGAAGTGATTGCACGCGCGAAATAGCGAGTCAGTATAGACGCGTCCATGATGCACATATCTGACCTACCTGATCCTCGAACAAGCGAATGCTGGGAGCTCGCAGCTGCAGATAGCCGACGAGGGCTAAATGGGTTGTGTCTATGAATCTTGCTACATGGGTGGGTGAACGTACCATAGTGGTAGGGGTAGCTCCACGGGATCAGTACGTTCGACGGCGTGAGTGGTGCTGTCCGCTTTCGGAGGATTATTTCCGCATGACAAAACTACTCGCGCTCAGAGAGCAATTGTCTAACAGCAGACCTGTCCTTAGTCAGTGTAGATTGCCGGTTTTCCTTTTCAGCAATTCGCCCTGTCAAGCGTATCCCGAGATAGAGTATTAGGATAGAAGGTACCTAGATCTTTGCTTCTCTACCACGGGTATACGATCGTAGTCAGTCCACGGGGTACAACGCTCTCCACGCGCTCCGCCGCAGTCCGCATCCGCTACACATAACTCTTCTAGCCTCTCGGTCAGATCAGTCGCGCCCCTCGCATCGCACGCTCTCCACCATCCGCTAGATCCTATCAATGACATGCGTTCTGGCAAGCTCGGGAGTGTCCATAACCCTCGACTTATAAGTTAAATAATGTAGAAAAACCTTTAGCCTATACAGATGGCGAAAGGGAGACTTGGGGGTTAATGGTACAGACAGGCAACCTTAAACAAGACTGCAATGCCTAAGCGTACGTAATAAGGCAAAAAGATTACTGGGATTATATTTCAAGAAGTGTAAGCAACAGAAGTCCAGAGGTTATTTACTGCAGCTGTTTATCACTTCATTAGTAGGCCTCACCTAGATTATGCAGCTCATTTGGTCTCCATTATTACAGAATGGACATAATATTCGTTAGAAAACATTCAGCGTAGGATGACTAAATTACTACATAGCATTAGAAATTTCCTTATTGAAGAAAGATTGAAGACTCTTAGTTACATTCACTTGTTAGACGACAGAGAATGAGGGGGGGACCGGGTGGATTTTTCGAAGTGTACAGTGGAGATAGTATTAAATATAGGGGGATTATTAACAAGGTTTGAGGATATCTCTCCAGAGTGAACCGCCGTAATGGATTTAAATTAGATAAGGTAGATTTTGAAGAGAGACATAGGAAGTATTGGTTTGGAAATAGGTAGTTGATGAGTGGAACTGTATACTAGTTGGGTTGATTGAGGCTGGGATGTTGGGTAGGTTTCATTCTGAGGTTGGGATTAAGTACATGATTGGCAGGGGTTGGATTTGGGAGGGACTTGCACATAGGCGAGCTTGTTTCTTGCGGTGGCATTGAAAATTGGTTAGGTCAAATGTTGTTAGTGGGATGAATGTAAAAGGACTGCCTGTATGGTCCAACAGGCCTGCTGCATGTGTTCGCCTATCTTATGTGATTATGTAATCTTTCTTTCATAAGGAAGATTTCTGAATGTTATGTATTAATTTAGTTAATTATACGTGAAAGTTTGTTAACGAATTTATATCCAGTCGTAATATGGAAGAGACCAGCATGAGCTGATAATCTAGGTTGATGCTCTTACTAATGAGTATCAAGCTGCAGAATGACCCTTCTGGACTTCTGGTGCTTACACAGTCCTTGATATTAAGATCCCATATAATCTATATACCCTAAATAGTACGCTTAGCATTGCTGTCTTGGTTTTTAAGGTTACTGCTTCACATACCCACAAGTCCTTTTCGCAATCTGTTGGCTAAGTTCCACATTCATTTAACTTATAAGTGTGGGTTATGGGACATCCCGAGCTTCAGAACCTTGCGATTTTCATCTACATTGAACTGCATTCTGCACCTTTTGACCAGGTTTTGGGCGTGTTATCTAAATCCTCCTGAAGTTCCATGTTATCTCACGTTTGGAATCAATTA
The DNA here is from genome assembly GCF_026875155.1 of Cherax quadricarinatus. Classification (NCBI taxonomy): domain Eukaryota; kingdom Metazoa; phylum Arthropoda; class Malacostraca; order Decapoda; family Parastacidae; genus Cherax; species Cherax quadricarinatus. The sequence goes on from NC_069402.1 coordinate 60,846,124, forward strand.
TCCTACTCTATCTTTGTGTCATCGGCGAATTTGCTCATTTCACTAGTAATTCCTCATCAAGTTCATTGTTACTGTATTATATACACAACGGGCGCCTAAGATGATTCCCTGTGGTACGCCATTGTTACCAGATCCCCACTAGGATTTAACCACATTTTTGGATCACTCTCTGCTTCCTGATTCTGTGAGCTGATTCGATCCTCGTAGAGAACTCTTCCCCCAATGCATGAGCGCCACTTTTTTAAAAACACAGTTGTATGGTGCCGGAACTCTATCAAAGCCCTTACTAAAATCTAAGTAAAAGTCATATCAAATTTTTTTATCGTGATCAAGCCTCTTAAGCTTTACTGAAAGAAAGTTAATAAATTAGTTAGAGAAGAACGGCCTCTTGTGAATCTATGTTGAGTACCTATGTCACACAAGAACATAAGAACATAAGAAAGGAGGATCACTGCAGCAGGCCTGTTGTCCCATACTAAGCAGGTCCTTTGCAATCCATCCCACTAACAAAACATTTGCCCAACCCAATTTTCAATGCTACTCAAGAAATAAGCTCTGATAACTCTATCCACTCATTTGCAAGTCCCACTCATATCCAACCCCTCTCACTCATATATTTATCCAACCTAAATTTGAAACTACCTAAAGTCCTAGCCTCAATAACCCAACAAGGTAGACTGTTCCACTCATCAACTACCCTATTTCCAAACCAATACTTTCCTATGTCGTTTCTAAATCTAAACTTGTCTAATTTAAATCCATTACTGCGGGTTCTCTCTATGGAGAGATATCCTCAAGACCTTATTAATATCCCCTTTATTAATACCCATCTTCCATCTTGTCTCCCCTCATTTCATCGTCTAACAAGTAAAGGAAAATGCAAGCTGATAAAATCATTGTTTTCCCTCGTTGACAAGTGTCACCAGCGAGGTCCCACGGGGTGAGTACTTGGCCTGATAATGTTTCGAATTTGTACGGCTGTTTCGCCAGAGGGGGGCAAAAAGTATATGGAGATGTTTGCTGATAATGCACTAATGTTATACAGAGTGATGAAAAATGAGTGGGAACACGTACAAGAAGATTTTGATAAAGGCATCCAATGGAGTAACAGACCGACTTTCTATACTAATACTAATAATAATAATAATAATAATAATAATAATAATAATAATCTTTATTTCTATAATCATATGTACAACTTATACAAACCTAGCTGACATCAGCGACATACTATATAGAAATCCCCTGGTTATGCAGAGCATTTCGGGCAGATTAAGTTAATTTTAACCCCGGGATGCTACCCCCACCAATTGGGTAACACCCAGGTACCTATTTACTTCTAGGTAAACAGGTACAGCAGATGTCTTGTAATGGAAATAGACTAAATCCATTACACACCACATGGAGAATATGGATTGTGCGATGAAGGATTGAAAGCATCAGACAGAGAAACCTAGGAGTAATTATGCACGAAAGATTGTCCCTATAAAACCACTCTATAATGTTGAATAACCGCATGCAAAGACCCACACAAGAACCCTTGGATATATGCACGTTCGAAAAAAAAAATGAAATTCGCTGCAGCAAATTGGAGTCCACACCTAAAACAATAAGTCTTTGTTGTCGCATCAACAGGGAGAAGTGTGTGAATCCATCGTAAAAAGAGAAAAAATCGGTCCTGAATTGCAATAGAAGTTTTTCTTCCCAAACGGTGATTGAACAGAAGAATGTGATCTAACAGACTGTTGCGTATTCTGCAACTGCTGGAAGCTTTAGCAAATTGTAATTATTATTATTATTATTATTATTATTATTATTATTATTATTATTATTATTATTATTATTATTATTATTAATTTTATTAGAGGAAACCGTATGCGTAACTTTACCATTGTGATAAACTGCGAACTTCAACTCCACAACTTTTCCTCCCCAAAATAGCTGACAGGATAATAGATACAAGTGTGTGTGTGTGTGTGTGTGTGTGTGTGTGTGTGTGTGTGTGTGTGTGTGTGTGTGTGTGTGTGTGTGTGTGTGTGTGTGTCTGGACTGATTAGAGCCACCACAGTGATGCGTGAAAACTGACTACAGTATAGCCAGTAAATATGGTGATGTGCGTAGTTTAACTATTGTCAATGATAAAGAGACATGAAAGAATAACAAAAATCCTTTAATCTCATACCCTTTCCTTTATACATTCGTGGGTATTATACACATTGTTGGTAACAGACAGTGTTATATGTGTAGCCTGACTAGCGAAGAGATTTTTCAGCGAGTTCAGTGAGTGCAGCCTTGTAGTCTCTTACTGGACTAACACAGTGAAGAGTTTAACATTAGTCTCTCACTCAAAAACTTGTTGACGCCAGTCTGTAACGTATTAGGAGGAAATTCGGCCATTAAATATGGTAGTATCCCCGCCTCCTCCTCCTCCTCCTCCTCCTTCTCCTCCTCCTTCTCCTCCTCCTCCTCCTCCCCTCCTCCTCCTCCTCCTCCTCCTCCTCCTCTTCCTCCTCCTCTTCACAATCCCCTAGTATATGTTCCACATTACTTTCATTCCCCATCTGTACATCCTTCATCCTTGCACCAATGTTGTTGTTCTCTCCTACAACCCTCACATCCCCTACCTCCTCCATACTTATCCCCTCCCTTCAATCTACCCATTTTTTCCCTCCTTACCATAAATAACTTTTTTATGTTGATCTCATACATAATTTAACATTTGTTACAATTTTTTTATATAGTAACTTGCGTATAATTTAACCTAAAATAACCCGGTAAAGTCAAACTGTGTGACTTACTTCCCTCTCTCTAACACACCTCCCTTCCCCATTCCTCCATTGTTTCCTAGCGAATATATTACTGCAATTTCCTCTGATAATCTTTCTTCTCTTCTTGCATATAAAGAGGGTGTTATGAATTAAATATGAATAGTGTAAGCCACGGGCACTCAAGCTTGTTTACGCAAGTGCTTGTTAAAGGTTGTGAGAGATCTTTCACAAGAAACCGGGAGAAAAAAGTGAGTCGAGTTTACCATCTTTGTGTTTAATTAATTTAAGGAAATGACGACTTGATAGTGTAGTGAGAGGTCTGGGTGGAGGGTTTTGAGATTATTATGCAGTACTTGTATGCGAGTGATAAGATATTCACGATTCAGAGCTAGAGAGAGAGGTAACTTAATCAGAATTTAATATGTGGTGCCTCGTGGCAGTGGAAGTATCTCGTGTAAACACAAAGATAATAATGATGATAAAACACTGTACACACTGCTTTATCAGTGTTTCTAAGTTTGTGGTTTGGAGAATTATTATGTATTTATATTATATATTTTTTTCAGCTAGGTATCCCCGAATGGGAGCCTTTAAAAGGTAGCCTGAACTTTTAGATTTCCCCGATGGAGTAACTTTAAAGTAGCCTGAACTTGAAGAAGTAACTTTAATGTAGCCTGAATTTGAGGGAGTAGCTTTAAAGTAGCCTGAACTTGAAGGAGTAACATGAAAGTAGCCTGAACTTGAAGGAGTAACTTTAAGGTAGCCTAAACTTTTAAGTATCCCCGGAGGAGTAACTTTAAGGTGTTGCCTGAGTTGTGTCTTCTTCCTTTTTCGTCCACCTCCAACACTTCCATTATAATTCGCTAATAACTCGCGAAATCCTCGTCAATCGTCTTCAAATTTTTAACACTCGTGTATGGTAACGAGGACCAAATGACCTTAATTTTCATTCAGTGAATAAAAAATGTTTCTTCTGATTATCTTCAAAATATTGTTGACGATGGATTCTATAAGACAGATGATACTCCATAAGTTTAGTCTGAGTAGGTGCGTTTTTAAAGCTTGGAATTGTTAGTTTCAGATCAATTAATGGAGAATGCCTTTTCTGATCGGCTTCAAACTTTCATTATTGTGTTTTGTTGGTTTCCTTAATATAAATGGGAGGTAAAAACCCAAAAATAATGTAAACGGGAGGAAAAAGTAGGATTTCTTTCAATCCACTTCAATCCACTGTCTGACCCTAACAAGATTTGCGTTACTGTCATGTGAGTATAATAATAATAATACTGGTCAGGTTATCAAAGCATCAGCAAGACTCTACTTAAGAACTGTCAATTTTGTTACTGTTTTCTCTGCATAATTATGATTATACTCTAAGATTATTATTAGTTACGACGATGATAAAATGCGATTGTAAAGATATGTAGTTCCAACTTGTTAATGAGAAGCTGGATTATACTTCACTTATCTTGGATATGGCTCTCGAAATTTAAAAGAGAGGGGGTTCCATGGTCTTCAAAATATTTGAAATCCATTGTTTGGTCTACCAGACATTTAGGTTTAAGGTGATTGATGAGATTACAAGTGGTAGCGACGTGGATAAGTGCCAAATAACAACTGTATAAGAGAAACGGTGCTGTAATAAAGGTTATACTGTTTTTTTTCAACTCCCAAATTTTAATGTAAGAAATTATTTGAGCTAGTAATATCCAGCTGAAATTAATCATATGTGGGTGGGAGGGCAATCCTACCCGATGAAGGGTAGGTCCTCTTCCCACCTTCCTCGACGTTGGGTCACCTTAACGCTGTGTTAAGGTTGAGTATTTTTGTGCCATGGTGGAGCCCTTCCCTTCTCTGGTAGTGGGGCACAGCTCTCCCAACAAGAAGCTTGTCTAACAACTCCGCCAATACTTTGGGCATAATACCCGGTGACATTTTTTTCTCGTCAAAATTCTCTGATACTTCGCCATGACAGAACTATTACGGATTTGGATTGTGCAATGTGAAATATACTTGAAAATCTTTATTTACTTTGTGATTGTCATAACAGTACGTTTGTCTTAGCTGACAATTAATTGACTCCGGGGAGAGAGAGAGTCGTAGCCACCCGAGGCCTGGTCACGGGAAGTCATCTAAGAGTTTTGGTTACGCTCATCGTAAATAACAAGATTGACACCTATGTAAAGTAAAAGGAAACCCCCAAAACAAGTGCAACTAATGTGACATTTTATTGTGGCAACGTTTCGCTCTCCAGGAGCTATCAAGCCATTACAAACAATACTTGTATGTATGTATAATGTTGCGCCAAGACCGAGTCCCTGGCACGGGTCTCAATCTTGCGAGGACCCGTCTCTGCTCCCGAGGGAAGAAAGGTTTCTAACAATGATGCGACATATGCTGTTCAAAGCACTCTTCTGGTCAGTTCAACTGGTGCATCTCCATAAGCGACAACACCGTATGTACTTTCCTACTATGGACACTAGCGAGGAGGAGGATATGTCGTTATCAAAGTAACAGCTTGTCTGGTTCGTTGACTCCATGGTACAACTATTGCCGCAGTCATCTCTGGTTCCTCTTCGGGATGGAATAAGCACTCCTAGTTGCTGCGGAGGCTCAGTAACTTCGCACGTCCAGAATGTGTGTTATGGCCGCTGGACAACGTGCTGACAGTACTGGCACATCTCCTCCTCAGCCTTTGTCTACATCATCTGGCTTGGGAAAGCCAAAACGAAGCCGATGGATGGCGGTACACTGCCTCCTGGACCAGCTTCTATCATATTGAGGGGTTCTCCCTGAGTCGCTGCTGTACCACTGTTGAGATGGGGTATCACCTAAGACCTCCCCCATAAGTTTCATGGCTCTGGCAGCCACCAGTTTGGTCGGTCGTAGGCTGATTGGGACAGTAATCCCAACATGTGGATAGTCTGTTGCTGACCTTGGCTGCATCATCTGCCGCCTCATTTCCCCCGATGCCGCATGGCTGGGGATCCAGTTCAATGTCGATCTGTTACCCTGAACTTCTAAGGCTGTCATTATGCTCAGGATCGATGTGATGAGGTGAACATTGTCCTGTGTTTGAGGATGGGAGAGGGCATCGATTGCGAGACGTGGAATCAAGACAGTATGACAGTCGGAGTCCGATGTCGTAGGGGCATGTGACAATGCTGCTGAACGCCCACCAGCTCAGCTTGAAGGATCGTGCAGTGGTCCAGGGAGTCGCCGCCTTGTGTGTGACGCATTGTGTACAGTCCAGGCTGCTGCTCTCCTACCTGTCAGGTCGACAGATACCATCTGTGATATACACTGCACATGTGCCTCCTCTGCCAGTGCCATGCTTGTCTCAAGCATGATTGCTGAGAGTGTCCTTTACTGCAGAGACGCTTATAGATGGGTAGCGCTGCAGATGCAAACCATCGGCTGGATCTGGCGCCAGGAGGTGGTGGATGGTACCCAGCAACAGGAAGGTCACAACTCTCTCGAAGGAGTAGTTGTATTAGGCAGCAGCTTCGCCCAGCAGCACAACGAACGAATCCGAGGAGTATCCGTGAAGATTGTGGATCTTGTGCCATGGTCGTCAATATCCGTCTCCTTAGGGCGTGCCTTCTGCCTGTGCAGAATCGTGGCCACTTTGCAGGCGTTATGTATCTTACTCCTGTCAGCCAGTGAAGGAAGCCGGCCTCAGATCTGAGACAATACTGTGTTTGGTCCAGAGGGGCCCAAGCATAGTTTCTTATCGCCTGATTTTTGTACGCCTCCACTCTTTGCCGGCTCGCGGGAAGAGATGAGCTAACGCCGGTGCGCCGTAGTCAATTAGCTCTCTGAGCGTAAGCTTCTATATAGTACAAGCGAAGTACACTTTGCTTGCGGCCCTGCACGGTGCCTCGTCATGGCTCTCATGGCGTTGAGTCTGAGTAGAGCACGTGACCTGACATACTCGGCCTGTTCTGAACAGGTCAGCTTTTTATCAATGTAGATTCCAAGTACAGGTAGGAGCCTGTCCACTCAAGTCTATATCCTGAATACGTAATCTATTCACAGGATCTGGTCCCTTGAACATCATTGCAAGAGATTTCTTCGGCCGAGATCTTGAGGCCTAGTTCCTTGCAAGACTGCGTAATTAGGTCCAAAGCTCTCTGAGCCTGTCGTTCTAAATTGCCTTTCCCATTCACTACTAGCAAGATCATCAGCATAGCTGAGGAGCTGTGTACCACTATGAAAGGGAAGGCTCACAAGTTCCTGCATAAGGATGTTAAACAGGGTAGACTGAGCAACACCTCCTTGTGGCGTACCGTTTTCCAGGGATTTAAAGGAAGAGTAGTGTCCCTGAAAGCTGACACAGGCCTGCCTGCCCCTAAGGTAGGACTCTATCCAGCCAGGAGGCGTCCTTTGATTCCCTTCCGAGCTAGTATTGCCAGAATTGCTGTGGGGCTTGCTAGCTCAAATCCTTTTCAAGGTCGAGGTAGACGACATACTAGGTTTTTTGTTACTTCAGCAATCTGGCTTAGTAGAGTGGTTATGCACTCTGCTGTACCCACTCCTTTGGTGAAGCCAATATGTGATGATGAGAGGGTCCAAGTTTCCATAGGAGGCGGTTTAAACACCATCCTCTCAGCAGTCTTGGCTAAGCAGCTGGTCAGCGATATGGGTCTCATACTGCCTGGGTCCTTGGCTTTGGAATTGGTACGATGTAGCTTTCTTCCAAGCTGCTGGGAGTGTCCTGGCCCTCCACGACTTGTTAATGACGTCTAGTAATGGCCTCCCATCCACTCTGCCCAGCCCGTGCAATCATGGTATGTACACCATCGATGCCCGGGGCAGTGTCACCTGTGTTCTTAATGGCACGTCGGAGTTCCAAGTCCGTGAGGTCTTCATCAGTCACATCTTCCGACTCACATGCAGCTGTATCGTTAGCTGGCGCTGTGGCAGAAGATCCTCTGTATATTCCGGATGTCCTGTGGGAGCTGAGTGGATGCTCCCCTGGAAGTGGAAAAGCTCCACTAGTTTCTCAGCTTCCTGGATGGGTTCGGGTGTGCTGGTGGCCTCGGCTTGCTCTTGCCATTGCTATGTTGAGCTTGCCCCATATCTCAGATAAGGTGGTGTGATGCCCGAATGTTGAGCACCACTCCAGCCATTTCTCAGTTTTTACTCTGAGAGAGATCTGCGGGCATGCTGCACAATGGCTCTCAGAGTATTCCTGTTCTCTGCCGTAGGGTTACGCCTGTATAGCTTCCTAAAAAGAGTTGATGCGGTGGTTCTGCTCCCGCACCTCGTCGTTGTAGAACCACCAGTCTCTTTTGTGAGTGCGTCCTGCGGACTTCTTTGGAATTGCGCACTCTGCTGCCTGGATGAGAACAGTGATTAGCTCCTGTTCAGCCGTATCACAGTCTTCAGATAGAGAGTATGTGGACCACCAGTCATGAAGATAATCCTGGAACACCTTCCAGTTGGCCCTCTTTACGTCCCATCTAGAGGCAGCACAACTGTGGGAGGCCTGTTGATGTTGAAGGTGGTGATCACTGCAAAGTGGTCACTGACAAGGTGAGATGAGTTTCCCATGTGGCTCCTGCTGCGAGTTGTCTTGACCGAAGGTAAGGTCGAGGCAGCCACCCAACAGGTGTGTGGGGTCTCCATTGTTTAGCAACTTTACCTCTGGAATATCGTGTAGGAGCATTGCTATGTGTCTGCCAGCAGCATTGGTTGCTGAGTGAGAGTGCAGCATTGGGTGATGTGCGTTGAAATCTCCACCCACAATAATACACTCCAGTGCGTGCTAGTGCGAGGAGCTCTGCAATGTCGAGGGTGTGTCTTGGTTCTTGTAGATGTTATAGATGGTAATGGCGCCCCAGGTATGTGCACAAGGATGGCCTGTACCTCGACATCCTCCCCACAGTCCACAGGGTTGGCTATAACCTCGTGAGGTATTGTATTGGATACAAATACAGCTGTGCCTCTGCAGTGAACGCCCGGTCCTGTGCCGAAAATACCCAGCAAAACCGGTAGTCTTGGGCACATAGTCGGGACAGTCAGAGTTTCTTTGTAGCAAGACGATTCAACCCGATCCCGAATTACTGCCTCCAGCAAGAGTGCTGTTTGCCCCTCAGGCCCTGAATGTTCCATGTAGGACCTTGAGGTGTGATTTGGTACCGAGGTTATTCCATCGATGTTTGTTTCCTGAGCTGGAGACTGAGTCCTGCCCGCTCTGAGAACCTGCAAATTCATGGCATCCACTGTCTCCTCTTCGGTCAGAAAGCACACTCTCAGGAGCGTACTGACCATCTGCCGGAATGCGCTCTGTTGTTCCGTGGAGTTGATTGTGTTGCAAATAAGATCTGTGAACACCTTGATGAGTGCTACGAGATCCTCCCTGGTGAGGGCCTGCTTTGGAGTTGGGTTCGAAACAGTGGATATTATCTGGTTGTTGTGGTCTGTAGGGACTGCTGAGGGTTGGATTTCTTTATTGTATGCAACCGTGGTCTGTTGCTGTTATACCAGGTTGGTAGCCGGGATCTGCTGGTGAGGTGCCAGTTGAGTCTGCAAAGCGCCTGTGGCCGGGTAAGGAGTGCCTGCGTTGTCGTGCTATTGCCGTGGGGGCTCGTTTATCCCGCCTGCTGTTTCGAAATTGACCCAGATGCACCCTGTTGGACGCCTCCTGTTCCTCTGTTTCTGTTTCTTCGTTGAGGTAGGGGTGCAGGAGGTTCTTGACCTTGACGCCTGGTTGAGGCTTCTAGGGTTGGAATTCCTGGGCATTGACTTGGGTTAGCTGCTGAGAGATCTGCGGTATGGCAGGGTTCTCTGCACCCATCGTTGTATGATGATGATCCGTCGTAGCCTGTTGCCGAGTTTTTGGCGTCTTCCAGACTTCTTGAATTCTGGCGAGCCTCTCGGGGCATCGAGGATTCCAGGCATGTGTTTCTGCCTGCAGTTCGGGCATTGTGGAGTGGGTGGCGAGCATTTTCAGCTGGTGATGCATTCCTCGGTAGGTGGTGCTGGCTGCAGACACCGCAGATTACTCTGTTCGGACATAGTGCACCCGGTGTCCATAACGCTGACACTTGAAACAGCGAACTGGTTCTGCTGTGAAGTCCTGACATCGTACCTGCCCAAGAACCGAGGTCCAGCGGATGGCAGTGGTCCTACATGCTGAATGAGGACCTGTCGGGTGGTGCGTTGCCTGCCGTCTTTGCCTTGAGACGTTGAGCTGACACCACACTGGGGTAGCTGCTACTGCCTCGATGGCATCATCAGCGGGTATCGCATCACTACACCCTTGGTGATCTTCTCCGAACCCGTTTCCCCCAGGGTGAATGAGCGATTGTCCCCCCAGACTCTCTTCAAGGTGTATACATTTCCTTTTGAGAGGGGCAATATTGGGTTTTCCCCCCAAATTGAACCTACTTGAACTTCAGGTTTTCTGATTCCCGGATAAAAAACCCCCTAGTGGGGTTCTTGGTCCCCAAGACCACCTTTAATTTTCCAGGGGCGGGTTTACTGGTTTCCTCTCCTTGGACGGGGGGCTTTTTCTTTTGTCCACAGTGTTCCATCCCCTTGGGTTTTTTGGGGGGTGGGGTTTATTTCCGCACC
>NC_069402.1:60856972-60891972 GCF_026875155.1 Cherax quadricarinatus
TAAATTTTTTTCAATAATTTTATATTGCTGATATTTTCATTAATAACTAAAATGAAAATTTTGTTTTTACATTATTATTGGACTTATTATTAGCTTAAGTATTTAGGTAGACTGTAACAACTGCACTTCTCATTGAGCTCGTTGCGCCCACCTTCCAGCACCCACCCTCCAACACCCACCCTCCAGCACCCACCCTCCAACACCCACCCAGCACCCACCCTCCAACACCCACCCTCCAGCACCCACCCACCAACACCCACCCTCCAGCACCCACCCTCCAACACCCAACCTCCAGCACCCACCCTCCAACACCCACCCTCCAACACCCACCCTCCAGCACCCACCCTCCAACACTCACCCTCCAACACCCACACCCTCCAACACCCACCCTCCAGCACCCACCTTCCAACACCCACCCTCCAGCACCCACCCTCCACCACCCACCCTCCAACACCCACCCTCCAACAAACCCACCCTCCAGCACCCACCCTCCAACACCCACCCTCCAACAACCCACCCTCCAACACCCCACCCTCCAACACCCTCCCCAACCCCCCTCCAACACGCACCCTCCAACACGCACCCTCCAGCACCCACCCTCCAGCACCCACCCTCCAACACCCACCATCCAACACCCACCCTCCAGCACTCACCCTCCAGCACCCACCCTCCAACACCCACTCTCCCAGCACCCACCATCCAGCACCCACCCTCCAACACCCACCCTCCAACACCCACCCTCCAACACCCACCCTCCAGCACCCACCCTCCAGCATCCCCCTCCAGCACCCACCCTCCAGCACCCACCCTCCAGCACCCACCCTCCAGCACCCACCTCCAACACCCACCCTCCAGCACCTACCCTCCAGCACCCACCCTCCTCTAGCACCCACCCTCCTCTAGCACCCATCCTCCAGCACTCACCCTCCTCCAGCATGCACCCTCCTCCAGCACCCACCCTCCAACACTCACCCTCCAGCACCCACCCTCCTCCAGCACCCACCCTCCAGCACCCACCCTCCAACACCCACCCTCCAACACCCACCCTCCAGCACCCACCCTCCTCCAGCACCCACCCTCCAACACCCACCATCCGACACCCATCCTCCAGCATCCACTCACCCATTCTTCTTATACTCCTGTGCTCCACTTTTCTCTATATCATACCAAAGTTCCAGGATACTCAGATGACAAGTTTATTTGAGAAATTTTATTAGACTTTTTTTTTATTACTACTGCTTACGTCCATCTAAAAACTATTTTTGATGTCAACATTTGGCGTTAAACTTTCTTTATTTTGGTCTAAACACCTGAGTTGGTTCTCTTTTCTTCAGGTGTACAAAAACCTTGGGGACTCAAAGTTCTGTGGCTTCTACGAACAGTTGAAACCCTCACTCATGGTGGCTGAGCCTGACTTAGTGAAGACTGTCTTGATCAGAGACTTCGACCACTTCGTTGACCGTCGAAGATCAAGTTTACTTCAGAGAGGGACGAGACTTTAACCACTACTGAGCAGAGGGGCGTCCGGAGACCACTGGAGGAGCCCCCGTCCATACCTCCCCTAACTTTACCCACCGGCAGGATGAAGGGCATTTTTAAAAACCTAGTGGCGTTGAAGGCTGAGGCTCTGCTGGATTTTTATAAACAGAAAGCGGGAAGACCCAGCAGATGGATAAACCTTGAAAGGTGTTTTTGGTCTGTACCCCTTTGGAGGTCATTTCCCTTGCGCCTTCGGCATGGAAACCAACTCCTTGGCTGACGAAATTCCGTCTTCAATACCATGACGGAAAATCTCTTCAAGCCGCCCCCAACACTATGCGTATAAAGTACATCCTCTTTCGTATGTAATCCTCAGTTCTGCGAAGCTCTGAAGATTAACTTCACACAACCAGAGATAGATTTCTTCAAGGAGGTGGTTCAAAAGGCCTTAGAGCAGAGGGAGAAGGAGGGCAATAGAGGTGACTTTCTTGACCTCATGATGGGAAACTAGAACAATAACAAGAAAGAATCAGCCCATCGATCACTCAAGTATCGTAAGGCAATTTCAAGTTTATTGTCGTTATTATCATTCTTCCCCGAAAGGTGCCTAGTGGTTTGTTGAAGGGTTCCTGGTCCAAAACTTGGGCCCCGATTTATTCTATCTTATATAGAATAAAAACCCCCATGGGCCCTTTTCTTTATATTTTTTAATATAATTCTTTTATAAAACACAAACCTTCTCTTTCCCACTCTTGCCTTTCTCTCCCCCCACACATATTCCTTCCTCAAATCCAAATTATTTCTCTCTCATCTAATTTTTCCCGGGAAAAAGGGTTTGGGTGATCCCAAAATCTTTCCCCAGGATTTTCATTGAGGGGAAATCCCAAACCCTCTTCTCTCTCAACACAAAATCCTTTTTAAAAAAGATATCTGTTGTCATTTTTTTCGCTCTAATTATATGAAAGACGTCTCAGTGCTTCCTCAAGAACTTCTTTTAAGATTTCAGTATGAAACTGATCAGTAGTGGGGGCCCTTTATAAACGCCCTTTTTCCCGGGATTTTTAACGTTATTTTTTTTCCTCACAAAATTTACCCCTCCTTAAAACTGTGACTTAAAAGTAAGGGAAAAGGGAGCACAGTTTAGTGGCCCGTTCCTCCTTGGGTGGGGAAAAACACAAAAGCCAACGCTCTCTTTTCCCTTTACTACGGTTTTTGTTGGCCCAACACCCCGATCAACAGCAGCGCCTGCGGCGGGAGTTGAAGGAACTCATCCTCAGGCATGACACATTCACCTATCAAGCCATAATGGATGCCAATTATCTGGACGCTTGTATTTCAGGTGAGTTGAAAGTGGCAAAGTTACTGTGTTTCAGGCGATCTGAAAATAATGAGGCTGCTGTGTATAGGGAAGTAGATAACGGTGAGATAGTTTAGCCGGAGCAGAGTGGTACCAAAGGGCAGTCAAGGTTGTCGTACATGAGAAACAAGAAACTAAAGTAAAAGAAAAAAATGAATAGCTGGAAGGAGTATTTGGGAGATAAATGAGAATATTATACAGTGTTACAGAGTCCTGAAGATTATCATTATTAGTGATAGTAAATATTATTTTTATTATGGTTATTATTATTGTTACATATTATCATGAATATTGTTATTTTATATCATTAATTATTTTTTAATATTTTTATTTTTAATATAATTGTTACTATTATTATTAATTATTATTAAAGTACTATTCAACGGTTTAAGTTAAACCTGTAACGGTATTACAGCACCTGGGGGGGAGGGGAATATGAGATAATGAAATATCGGGATTGATTCGAAGAAGTGGAAGGGTTAGGTTTAATTCCTTTCATCAGTCCCCCTCCCTTCCTACCACCTTCCCTCTCCCCCCTCCCCCCACTCCAGTATCAGGTTCTTCAAACATGAACCGCGTAAAGAGAGACCCGGTGTAGAGAATTTTAATACGAGAATGTGTTTCAGAATCCTTGCGGCTGTATCCCCCGGCACACTTCACAGAACGGCAGTGCACCAAGCAGTACAGGTGAGGCATAGTCGCGCTCTCTCTAATGGAGGAGTTTTTGCAATATTTGAAGACAAGTGGAGTGTAAACCTGGCAGTCACTGACCAAGACTCTCCTAAGTTTCTCACTCGTTCACAAGTCTGGCGACTCTATGTTTGCTCAGAGTTTGTTAGAGAAATTTCAACACTAAAATCTCGAACTTAGCAGAGGAACTCCGACGACGTTTCGGTCTTTCCTAAGACCGTTGTCAGGTCACAACTGGACCGAGCTTTCGAAATGTCGTCATGACATTCTTCTTCTAAGTGCAGTTTTCTAATTGTTTCAGCCACGGTATTGTGACCCTTTTTTTAATCCTCAAAAATAATACACCTTTCGAAATCCACTAATAAACAACTTTCAGTTTATAGACGACATAGGATTAATTTCGAGTTATTATGATTTATAAAAGACGATGCAGCTTGGTGCCTATTTCAGACTACCTGGCACTGACGTGGTCCGTTCCCAGGAGCACTATGGTATTTGTCCGCCATCTGGAGTCTTCAAATCCACTACCCCCCGCTACTGTCTCAGCCCAGCGGCCTTCCTCCCAGACCGATTCTTTGCCAGAAAACAGAGACAAGGGTCGAGAGTTGCTGCATACCTGCCCTTCGTTCTGGGTCCCAGGAACTGCATTGGTGATCACTCTGGCTACAAAAAAATAAAAAGTGGATATTTTCGTGTTAAAACTTCTTTTCCATTTTTCTGGAACGTCTGTAAATAAAATACGACAAATTACCCTTACATAGGAGAATGAAGCTTATAACTCGACGTTCGGTCGCGACTTCCCTTAATAAATAAAAATGGGAAAAAAAAATAAAAAAAAATAAAAAAAAAAAAAAAAAAAAATAACTAGTAACGGTAACTAGTTAATAGTCCAAGTCGGAACCGAATCGTCGCCATAATTCATTCTCCTATGTACGGTTATTTGTGTATTGTTCCACTTAAGGTATTGTCCTTTTTATTTCTTCAGACCGGGAAAACCCAGGTTTTATACACATGTGTCTTCTCCTCATCTTGTCGGAGTTTTTCAGTGACTGCTGTTTAAATTGTCTTCTTTCCCACAGTGAGCGCTTCGCCTTGATGGAAGCTAAGACTGCACTAGCCAAGGTCTTCCTTGAGTTTGGAAGTGAGTTGCACCCACCCCCCCGGTGGGGTGGGGGGTTTTTTTTTATTTTCCGGGTCAAGACCACATCTGATTCTCAGTCAACAGTTGGGATCTTGGATGAGGCCTCCAGTGGACCTGAGCCTCGACTTCACACCACTTGACAAACACTGAAGACAATTCTTGACTCAGTCAAACCTTCTTTCTTCTTGTTCCCATTCTCTATTTTTCTTTGTCTTCATCTTCTTAATTAAAGAAGGTAAAAGCAGTGGGAGCAATTAGAAAAATCTAAGCGAACCGACACAGTTGCACCAGTGATAGGTCACAGGTCAAGCACTAAGAGACAAGCACCCAACTAGGTAGAACCAGAGTCGCTAACCAACAACCCCGATGATCCCCATCACTGACAGTTAATTTGCTAGAATCAGAAGGTTTAAATCGACAGTATTTTCCCAGCAGGATCTGCAAGAGGTTGCAACTGGAATACGACCACAACACATTCAAAGAGATGCAACTCCAGTACTTGACACACTGCATCAGTTTCCTTCTTTCTTAATTAACAACCTTCATCATCCGTCTGGAGGGACTGATTCAAAGAAATTAAATCTTTTTTTTTTTTTTTTTGGAGCCTCAATTTTGTGAATGGAGTCGATAACAGAATCCTTCGAAGAGTGTATCATCTGTATGGAAGGAAGGCGGTTTAGGGTCCCGGCCTAGGAAGGTTGGAGGGAGGTGGTAAAGGAGGTTTTGTGTGCGAGGGGCTTGGATCTCCCAGCAGGCATGCGTGAGCGTGTTATAGGAGTGAATGGAGGACAAATGGTTTTTAAATACTTGAGACGGGCAGTTGGAGTGTGAGCAAAGTTAAAATTTATGAAGGGATTCAGGGAAACCGGCAGCCGGACTGAGTCCTGGAGATGGGAAGTACAGTGCCTGCACTCTGAAGGAGGGGTGTTTAATGTTGCAGTTAAAAACTGTAGTGTAGAAAGCACCCTTCTGGCAAGAACCAGGAAGGAGTGAAAGAATGGTGAAAGTTTTTCTTTTTCGGGCCACCCTTGCCTGGTGGGAATCTCCAGTGTGATAAAAAAAAAAAAATAAAAAAAAACTTTTGTGATTTGAAAAAGAAGGATGGGGGAATAAGACCCATCGCTGTTTGTATTATTCTTCGTCGTCTTGTTGCCCAAGGCTGCAGTGAGAAACAGTGCGACACAGAAGCCTCCATCTTGCACAACAGCCAAAACAACTGGGGCTAACGGAGTTTCTCAAGGGGAAACAGTGGAAGCGACAACTCATGCAGCAAGGGCCTACAACCAGAACATAAGGAACATAAGAAACGAAGGTAAACACTGCACAGGCCTACTGGCCCTGCGAGGCAGGTCCAAGTCTCCTACCAGCTTAAGCCAATTCACCCAGAACTAGTCAAGGTCAGGTCAACCTTGACTTAATGGGAGGACACGCAACCGACCTGGTAGCACAAGCTATCAGGTCCAACTCACACCCAACCCCCACATCCACTCATGTACCTTACCAACCTATTTAAAGCTACAACAACGTTTCTGGCCTCTATAACTGTACTTGGAGTTTGTTCCACTCATCCCACAACTCTATTACCAAACCAGTATCTTTCTCTAATATCCCTTCAGAATCTGAAATTTTCCAACTAAAACCATTGCTGCGAAGTCCTGTCTAGGCTAGATATTTTTCAGCACACTATTTACATCCCTTTATTCTATCCATGTCTTCCATTTATACACCTTAATCATATCCCCCTAATTCTATGTCTTTCTAGAGAGTGCAGATTCAGGGCCCTATCCTCATAGGGAAGGTTTTCTGAGACATGGGTCAACTTTGTCATCCTCCATTGTTCATTCCGAGCATTTACATCCATATCGTAATAAAGGTGACCCAAAACTGTGCAGCATAATCTAAATGAGGCCTAACCAAGGATGTATATAGTTGAAGAAAACCTGAGGGACTCCTAATTTATGCTTCTTGATATGAAGCCAAAGGATCTATTAGCTTTATTGCGAACACTTTATGCACAGTTGTCTTGGGTTCAGATTACCGCTAACCAGAAACCCTAAATTTTTTTCGCAATCCGTAATTTAAAGATCACATTATTTAGTTTATATGTGTCATGGTTATTGTCCCTTGTCCAACATTTAGAACTTTCCATTTGTCTATATTAAAATGCATCCGCCACCTCTCCGAACCACTTGCAAATCATCTATTCAAATCTTTCTTCCTGGAGTTGCTCTATATTTCCTCGTCAGAATGAATTCGACGGCCACTTTTGGTGTCACGCAAACTTGCTGAGTCGCTCCTTATGCCCTCATCTATGTCGTTTATTGTTTTATTGTGAACAGCAGGGGGCCCAACACTACCCCTGTGGAAAAACCCTCGTACGCTTCCCAACTCTGATTCTCCCATTTATGCAAACTCGCAGCTGCCTATTTGTCAACCATGCTCTATCCAGGAAAAAAATTTCTCCACCTATTCCATGAGCCTTAATTTTCCTCAATAGTCTCTGATGTGTGGACCCTTTCAAAAGCCTTACTGAAGTCCATATACACAATTTCATATCATTTACCATGAATCCAACCTCCTCAAATACCTTAGTGAAAAAAGTTAATAAATTCGTAAGGCAGAACGCCCCTTTGTAAAACCATGCGATATTCGTTTATTATATTGTTGCTTTCAGGTGGCTACGAAACTGCCTCGTCAATTATTGATTCTAAAATTTTTCCCACTAATGGAGGTTAGGCCCTTATTGGTCTATAGTTCGAAGCTAAGAACCTTCACCTGCTTGCAAATAGGTATCACATTTGCCATTTACCACTTATCTGGCACCATGCCAGTTTGTAGTGATATGTGAAAATATTAGCGCAAGGTTTGCCTAAGCTCCCGTTTACATTCGTTTAGAACCCTTGCATACAGTTGCTCAGGCCTGGGGATTTTGTTAGGTTTTAATTTATCTATTTGCCTAAGGACCAGTCACTTGTGACCCTATCGTGCACCAGTTTATTATCGTCCTGTTCAGCATAATTTATCATTTCTGGAATATATCGCTGGTATCCTCCTGTTGTAAAAACTGATGAGAATGGTAATGTGGTTAAAACTTCTACACATTATCCTTATGCACTGTCAGTGAGCTGACCACCGCAGGAACTTTTGAGTGGGCCTAACTTGTCCCTGATCTTACTTCTGTTCTGTATTCCTGAAAGAATCCTTTTGGTTAGTTCTTCGAATCTCTTGGCAACTTTAACCTCAATAATCCTCTTTTTTGCTTTCTCATCATCTCTTAATTCCTTTTTTTATTTCTCTCTTTTAACTGAATATATCGATTTCTTAATGCTTCTTCTCCCCTCTTTTTGATTTGCCTATATCTGCCTCTCTTTTGACCAAATAGATATTTTAATTTATTGTTCATCCATTTAGGAACCCTTTGTTTGATCTGATTTCCCCTATTGGAACATAATTTCACTGGAGCAGCTAAACTGATGCCCGAAAGCGTCATATCGGCAACCACTCCACCAACCAGACCCCTTATCCGTCATTCCAGTTCTAGCCCCACCTAAGTAACTTTTCCAGTCCTATGAAATCAGCCAAGCGAAGTCAGGACAGAAGACTTGATTGCCATTATTAGGGGAAATTCCATGATATATTAAAACTGAGTTGATTGTGATCACTTTTCCCAAGCTCATCATTAACGCTCAAGATTATTAATTAGTGTTTCCCTACTGCAAGACGCAAGTCAAGGAGGTTATTTCCCCTAGTTGGCTCTGTCACAAACTGTTTTTAAAAAAAAGCATCCTGGATCGTATCAAAATGTCACCTGAAACTAAATTTCCTGTCAAATGCTCCAGTCCAATCTGTCTAATAGTTGAAATCTCCCCATTAGCACAACATTTTCGAATGTAGATGCCTTAACAATTTCGTCCCAAGAAGTTTACTGCCACTCCCTATCAAGATTTGGGGCCCTGTAAATCACACCCAAAATTAGTTTTTCTCGGCACTCGAGACTGTACCAAAAACAGATTCATTGGCTGACGCTTTCTACAATTTAATATCTTGTCCTAACCAACAATTTAAAATTGTCTCCTGACATACATCGCTACTCCACCACCTTTCCTGTTGACCCTGTCGTGTGGAATAATTTATAGGCCTTGTATGTGAATTGACAATTCAGATGGCATCTCTCTATCTTTCAGATTGAGCCAGGTCCTCTGTTATGCAATAATATCTATGTTTCCGCCTCTGCAATTAATCCATAAAGCTCATCTATTTTATTCTTACAACTCCTGCTATTAGTATAGTAAACCTTTAGGGAGCTGCCCCTTGCTGCCCTCTGCTTTCCCCCCTTTTGTTTTGCTGAAACCTGATCTTTGTTTTTTATTTATAACTTCATGCTGAATGCCCTTTTATACATTTACTGTTTTTCCAACCCTAGTGTTGCAACTGCCTTGTTTCAACACATACACCCATACGCTCTATCTTTCCCTCAGTTTAAAATTCAAAGGCCAATTCACACAATGGCCTTCTCAATCGAGTCTGCAAAGTGCTACCTACCACCCCAGCCCCAGAGAGATTACCCCATCCTTGCAAATACACACATACATGTTTGCCATAAAAGCTGTTCCAGATTGTCAATGATGGGATTTGCAAGTTCCTAACAGTAACTGTCCTAGCCAGCAATTTTTACACCAATTGCCCTAGACAACCATTCATTCCTACTCCCTCTAGGCAAGATCTACATATGATTGGGATCCCTCCCTTAGATCTTAAATGAAATCTATAGCTGACCTGTAACTTATCTAGCAGCTCTTCTCTCCTACCCTTCCCTCCCAATATCATTTCCAACAGCATGAGACAGATAATGGGCTTGTTCCCATTACCTGACATGATTTATCCAGCCTGTATGACATTGTCCCCCAACGCAACCATCTCCAGTTAAGCACACTCTATCTCACCATCTTCTTATTCCTATTGACAAAAAAGCACGGTCAATATATCTTACCTAGAGTCAACAACCACAAGAATGCTCTTACCGTCCATTAGCAGGGGCAGTAGTACCCTACCTTCACTGTGCCACAGAAGTACATTCATCCATGAGAACAGAGAAGGCGATTTCCTACCTTCATATCTTCACGTCACTTAACATTCGTCAGTTACTCTGATGCGCCTCCCAATACTGTGAAACCACTCGCCACTTGTACAGGTGCTGGGCTGCACTCACTCTTGGTACCGTTGTACCTCCCCAACTACAAGCCTCCTCACAGCGAGAGACAGACATGCAACCTCAAAGCTAGAATCCCTCTGTTGCAAATCCCCTGAATGGGGTTACAATGATTATTATGTATATAAATGTATATTACCTCTTTCCATTTAATTTTATATTGCTTATATTGCCGATAATAGCTAAATCGTAAATATATTCTTTATATCTTATTTGGACTTATGTTTTTAGGATGTATATAAAATATGCTCAGTTAGGCTTGATTGACAAACCCTGTAATTATCGCTTGTCGCTCGTATATACTGCCGGCCTTCTGACTGCGTTGTCCACGTAGCCTAACACGTGATCGAGGGGGGGGGGTGTCCTCACCTCGTCTGAAGTTTTTCAGTCTGGCTGTAGAACTCGCTTTGCTGGTTGGACCCAGATTTTCTGTCTTGACACAGTCTGCTGTAGACTCCGCTATGCTGGTTGGAACAGAATTATTCTGTCTTGACAGTCTTTCTGTAAGCTCTGCTTGCTGTTGGACAGATTAGTATCTGTCTTGAACAGTCTGCTGGAGACGTCGCTTGCTGTTGGGACAGATTGTGCTGTCTCATTGTTTCTTGTTAGTTCTTTAGAACTTTGTTCATCAGCCCATTTGTATAGACTTGTGATTTTTCCGACGTTGTACTGAGGTTTGTGGTGTCACATTAGACACTCAGAGTATCTCAGTCCTTAGGCTATAGCTTCTGAACTAGATTTAGTACTGATTCTGTGTATGTCACCGTCCACAGTGTTTTCCTATGCTGAACCCTAGATTCAGTATTATGGAAGTTTTGTAACTGTCGTGAGGATCTGCAGATTGGTCCCTAAACTTAGTGTCGTATATATTATCTCTCTTGTTCCCTGAATCTTGTGTCACAGTCCATGATATTGCATTGCTATTGGGGCTTAGCATTCTTTGGTTGTTCAAGCAGCTGTTTCGGGTTGCCATCCGGTCAAGAGTTAGCATTATTTGAGGACTTTGTCAGTCACTTGTTTTTAAGTCTTATTTCGAGTCTTGAGACATAGCTAACTGCAAGAGCACTTACATGCATACACACACTGTACATATTTGTAATATCATATTAAAATGTTATGTACCTGACGGTACTTAAGAATTAATAAATGTGATAGTGTGCTTTCAGCACAATAATATTGAACGCGAGAGTTGGAGGTTATTAGTGGGGGGGGTTAATTAATTTAATTTGATAATATACCCTCTAGACAACTTACTACTTAATAAATTTATTAATTTTAATTTCTCTAGTTAGTAGCCTACCAGTTATAATCCTAAAGCACTATTGAACCATACTGAATTTAATGGATAATTGGACAAGGATACTGACTTACTTGTTACAAAAACCCAGTAACAGGCTGGATGCTAGAAGGGAAGTCCCCTTCTAGTATCAACTGTGAGATCTCTAAGCTTTTAGAATCGCGTTTTTTTTGTAACAAATGGGGGGCCTTGTCCGGGAGCCTCATGATCCAAGTGTTTGGAGAAATTGTCCAGTTGACATACTAGTAACTTCTATATCAAACACTTTGAGTAATTTTCCTATTCTGAAGACTTTGAGTTTAGTCCCTTGTACAACATACCAGTGGATGTATGTACCTGACTGTTTCTCTTGATCCAAGGAGATGGAAATACTTGTATTATGAGTTTCCTAAGACAAAACTAACATAAAATTCCTATTAGAGTTATAGTTTCCCATAATCAAGTCCTCTCGAAGTAACAATTATTTTCGTGATGATATGCTAAAGTGAAAACAAGTTAAATTGAATACCTCTGACTTTGTCTGATGCTAAGTACATTAAAACTTCAGACGTGATGGCAAGTAGCCAAGTATCACTCGGTGTGCGTATTTAACAGGAATTACAAACCGCAGAAACTGTCAGAGCATTAATTAAAGATATAAATGTTTCCTGGCTCATACAGAGATGTCTGATCTTATGATTCAGATTCAGACAGTCTAGTGTCACAATTAGGAAGTATGACTCTATTTGATGAAGATGACAGAGCAACTAGAGTCATAAGTTAGCCTCGTGTCCTGAGCCTAGTGTAACCATTTTCTCGCTCACTAAATTCTCCCGCTTCAAACTGACACATTTAGTACAGAGTGTAGCTGGTAAGTATGAAACACCTAATACTATTACAGAGTATACTACACCTGTATTTACTTATCCTAGACAAGATCTTAGACTCTCTAGAGACTGCTGACGAGTGTCCGACCTAAGGACCGTCCCAGACCAGGTTAATTCCCTACTCACTCCAGTTACCTACTGTGTCCTATCATCTCAGGAACAGTTGAGAGGTTGGAACGCCTCATTATGTGCATACTGCACAAATAAGAGCACAGAGGAAATTGAACGTAGAAGATTTCCAAAGAGAAAAATGTTCTGGTCGTGTTAAGACAACAGACTGATATATCACAGGACACATTTAATGTGCCGAAAGCTGCATCAATGGTTTCCAGAATTTTTTTGAAAGTGACTTAGACACATATTTTATGTGTATGAGAACCAGGCTCGTGCTATGAACTGGCCACGTAAGCACTGGGCAACATTGCTTCATATACTGCTTTGACAGGAAGATCTCACACCTTGTACGGCTGCTTTAACCATTTGCCTAAAGTACATTTAGTTTATGACGCTGTCAAACCAAACTATTCTAGAGACGAATAAACTGTTACCAGTTCAAGTTATCAAAGAGCATTTCGTACGTTACAACGACGACAAGACAAACTTGAGTAGAGTTTTGCTCCGTGAGAAAAAAGTTGCATTTGAGAGGTGGACTAGAGTGCTGCTAAATGAACCAACTACCACGACAGCCTGTTCAGTTGTTACTACACGAAAGTTTAACAACTGTATTCTGCTGCTGACATACAAGAATATCTGATCATCATACTACTCGTCGGAATATTTCTGGAAACTGCAGCCTTAGCAGACAATTATGAGATTTCTCACAAACTTGTACGTACTAAAACACAAAGAAACAAGGTAACTAAAAATTGTCCTAGAAGTTGGCAACCTAAATCAGCTGCTCATTGCCGGCCTGATGTACCTGCTACTGTAACTTCTCGTACCTATACCAGGAAAACTCACAATCCTGAATCTGTCTCTGTGGCTAGACAGAAATCTGGTATCGAGAAGAAGAAAGTTAAATGTACCTATTGTAACAGAAAAGGACATACTAGAGAGTATTGCTATAAGTTAGAAAGAGATACGAGATACAGTCGTGCGGCTGGCGCCCCCACTCAAGTCGTATCCTCATCCGAGCAACAAAGGCACCGAAAGCCTAGCAATTCCTCTGATCCTACTGTTTTAGATAATGTTACTCAGGATAGATGACTAGCGTCAGAAAGTGCATCTGACGAAAAGATTCGTTCAGCGATGAGTCCTTACTTTTCGAGAGATAAAGTAGGATTTGACGAATCACATCTAACTGAGATAGTTGCTTTCAGAGACACTGGCAGTTATCTCACGTTATTAAGAGAAGATGTACTGCCCATAACTGACGATACCTATTGCAAGATAGATGTATTGTTAGAAGCCTATGGAGGGGCTGTTATAAAAGTGCCTCTGCACAAAGTTTATATTGAAACAAGCTATTATACTGGTTATTTCAGTTATATCCAGTGTTGTATTTCCCATCAGGTCAGTGGACTTGTTGATAAGGAACGATATCCTTCATGCTGGTATATGTAAGGAACCACTTGTGATTGATAATAACACTGATGATAATTATGCCATTGAAGCTTGTAGAGAGAAACCTATTTTATTTCCTCTCACGCAATTACTAAGCTATGTCATGATTCAACAACCAGCCTTGTCTCCTGTTAGTTAGTGGAATGACAATGATTTGGGCTTGAATATGTTGTTTTAGTGACGCTCTGCGCCCAGGAGCATTAACACTGACTCCCCCTGGGCATCAAACCTAGTCAGGACACAACTGACGTTAAATTTCTAACTCATGATGAGTTAAAATCAAGGATCAGTTGTTGATCATCACTGAAATACTGAGAGATATACAGTTACTTAGAGTGAGGATGCAAAGGATCTCGATAAATTGATTACTATAATCAGTAACGGTGTACTGATGGAGGAAAAATACATGTAATTGTCACAGATAGTGGTTTCTACCACATCAAGAAGCTAGTTGTGGTTACCAGTTTACATTTCGTGAACAAGCATTGATTTTGCTACAATAGTCCCATAGGAGGACATTTTGTGTCACGAAGGACACTCGGTAAACTGGCAAAACATTTACTGGCCAAAGAATGAAGGAACATAGCGATCATGTGCTACGTTGCCACGGTGTCAAGTGGACAGGCAAGCCAGCGCACACACCTCCACCTGCGCCTCTCCTTCCTATCACCGTGCATGGTAACGCATTCTAAACGTCTTATTAATGATTTGTTGGTCCCTTTGCCTAGAACCAAACTATGAAACACAATACCTATTTTACTATTATGGACGCTGCAACACGCTCTCACCGAAGCTATACTATAGAAAAAATTAATGCTCGGTGCACTATTGTGAGAGCGCATGGAAGAAATTTTTCTTCCCAGGTTTTTGATTGCCACGGCGATACAGTCAGATCAGGATCAAACTTCACTTCTAAGATCTTTTCGAGAAGCATTATACCCACCTAGGAATAAAGTCTGTACTTTTCAACCAGTTATCATCCAAAGTCACAAGGTGCTACTAGAGAGATTTCATCAGACACTGAATCTATGATGAGAGCTTATTGTGAGCATTTACTAGAGATTGGGATGAGGTATACCTTTTCTTTTGTTCGCTATGAGAGAAAAGAGAGCAAGAAAGTCTCGGGATTAGTCCGTTTGAATTAATATACGGACCACCAAGTGCGTGGTCCTCTCGCAAGTGTTGAAAGACGTTGGACAGTAAAATCAAATCCATCCAGTGAGTACTTCACCTTCATTAATGCATGCAACATTTGACAGCCGCTAGAGAGCTAGCTTCGAAAACCTAGTTTACAGCCCAAGCTAGAATAAGCAACATTATGACAACGTGCAGTCCCTCGTATCATTTATAAAGCAGGAGTATCAGGGATGGCACGGAAATTATACCAGTCATGCTCAACAAGCCAGGTTATGATGGTCCCCTGGAAGTAGTGAAAAAGCTTAGCGACGTAAAATATTTGGTACGTACGCCTGGGAAAAAGAAATCTAATCATGTGTACCATGTTAACCAGCTCAAGGCATACTACGCTAGTCCTCTACCTACTACATCTATTCTTCCCATAGCCAGAGGAAGAAAACGTCAGTCCTACCTACATCCAGAGGGATAGAGGTGCGTTTAGAAAAATTCTGTACTCTACAGTCCAATACGATTTCTTAGTAACCTTGGGATTGATAAAGCTGGAGATATTAAAAAACATGATTTTTGCATTTTTCCCTGAAATGACGGTGCTGTTCCAAAACGTTGTACTCGGGTGTACAGACTTTGACGTACAGGGAGCACACCAATTAAGCAATCACACACCATAAAGAATGAAGTCCCAACGAAGCGATAAAGCATTAGAGAGAAGAGGTTGAATTTCAGTTATCCTCACGGACTTATTGAGCGCAGTAAAAGTCCATGGCATCTCCCCTGTATTTTAGAGCCAAAAACAAGACGGTAGTTATCAGATGTGCACTGATTACAGGAAAAGTGGAACACTGTCACCTTGCCCTGCAGGTTATCCTCAACCTCGCATTGACGACTTATTGAACCGAGTGTCAGGAGCCCAGTTAGTCCAGCCGATTAGATCCTTACGAGGCTATTAACAAGTCCCGCTTACTGAACGTGCTCAAGAAATATCTGATTTTACTGTCAAGATGGATTGTTTAAACAACCTCGTCACCCCTTCGGCCTATGTCAACGCGGCTTTTCTTCATTCCAACGTATAATGAACGAGTTGACCCACAACTTGGAAGGAGAGAAGCTACCTTGAAGACTTAGAGGTGTACAGTGAACGAGTGGGTACAGCACTTGACGCGACCTCAGAGCCTTGTTTGAGAGACTGGCGCACTACAACTTCACACTGTTAAACTTTAGACTAAATGTAAGTTTTTGTGGTCAAGCCAAGATTACCTATCTAAGGCTTTTGTATCGGCCAAGGTGAGTTTGCTCCTATTGAGGGCTAAAGTTCGTGCAATATCAGAATTTTCCAGTTGCGCACAGGATAGGAAAGAGTACGAGATTCCAGGAATGGCAGGATCTTATCGCAGTTCGTCCAAACTTTTTCTCAGATTGCAGCTCCACATACTGAGCTACTAGTAGCAAAATTTCATTCAAACTGACTAGAGATTTTTCAGACTCGTTCAAAAGGTGAAGCGCTTGCTATCCTCTGCCCTTTGTTGAAGATGTCCTAAATTCAATCTTCCCTTACTTTAACATATAGATGCGAGTGCAATGCAGTGGGTGCTGTGCTACTCCAACAGACACAATCCACTGTATTCTCCATCCCTATATTTTACTATTCATCAAGCTTAAACGACACCAGAAAAATTATGCCACTATTGAGAAAGGTGGCGTCTAGCTCTTGTGTTGTCCTTGAACATTATGACGTGTATTTGGGCACTTCCCATTTAAATTACCGTTATTTCTGCCACAATCGCCACTCACTTATATTAATACCATGAAAAGTAAAAATGCAAAGATCATAGGTGGCCCTCAGAATCAACCTTATTCTATTAGTAATAAAACACATAAGTGGTCCTTGTAATGTAATTTGCCGACGCTCTATCTCGTCCTTAATAATTATCAATTACAATAAATTAACGTAATTTTGCCCAAATACCTTTTTTTTTTATTTTGTAACTTGCTATCTCAAATTCAGTAAGTAACTTAATCCCTCCAGCCCATAATCACTATATATACACATGTCATGTCAAATATTATATTCTATATTCACAGTAAGTTGTGTGAGGAGTGAGACATGCTGAGTTTGAGTGAGTAGTGTGGTTTGCGGGTGATGTACTGCGTGACGCAACACTGTCCTGCCGCAGACCCCCCCCCCTCACTACACACCTTAAGCGTTTCATACTCAGATGTTCATACTGCCATCGCAAACCCACAACCACTACTTAAGAGTGGAATGCAAGTCTCCTCTACTATATGATCGACCTCCAACGTGCCCTCCTTGTCAGCGCTATCCTGTCTCAACACGAATAGCATAACCACGATGTATACAGAGATACGATACTGTGTACAGCCCTAGAACTAGAGCCCATACCAAGTGAACGGACGCTTGGGAAAATGTAGGAGGTTAAGGCACAAGAGAGACAAATATTTATTTTGATAATAGTATAGATAAGAGTAACCAGAAATAATGTGAAAGACATGCCACTCCTAGAGCGACCCTCTGTCGGTTGGGGGGGGTGATGAGCCAACCCTGAATGGTTTACATGATTATGTATATATATATGTAATGTATAATTACCTTTTCCATTTATTTTTATATTGCTTATATTAGCGATAAAAGCTAAATCCGTACATGTCTGACGTTTATATTATTATTTGACTGTTATATTGGTTATTTAAGCTTATGTTGTTTAGGAATGTTTATAAAATGTGGCATCATTTAGGCCTTGATTGTCAAACTACTGTAATTATCGCTTGACGCACGTAATACCGTTTGCCGGCTTCTACTGCAGATTTGCCACGTATCTATCACGAGATCGAGGGGGGGAGTCCCTCACCACTCGTAAAGTTTCAGTCCTGCTGGAGACTCGCATCATGTTGGACAGATTGTCCCTGTCTCATTATTCTTTTTAGTTCTGTAGAATTTTGATTCACAGAACATTGTATAGACTTTTGTGATTTTCGACGTTGTAACTGAGGTTGTGGTGTCCGCATAGACACTCTGAACATCAGGACCTTAGCTAAAGCTTCTGACCTAATTTTGTACTGTTCCTGTGTATTGTCAAAGTCACAGTTTTTACCTATGCTGAACATAATTCAGCATTATGGGAGTTTATGTAACTTCGTGGAGGTCTGCAGATGGTCCTTACTTAGTGTCGTTATATTTATTTCCCAGTTCCTGATTCTGAGTCGCAGACGCTTGATATTGCAATGCTATTGGACTTAGCATTCTTTGTTGTACAGTACGAAGCAGACTGTTCGATTGCCAGTCGGACAAGAAGTTAGTTTATATGAGGACTTTGTCAGTCACTTGTTTAATCTTATCGAGTCTTGAGACATACTAACTACTTAAGAGAGCACTTTACACGCATATACACTTACTTGAACATATATGTAATATCTTATTAAATGTTACTGTACCTGACGGAACTTAAGAATTATAAATGTGATATGTGCCTTCAGCACAATAATAATGAACTCGAGAGATTGAATTATTTTGATTGCTGTAAATTAATTTAATTTGATAATATACCTCTAGACAACTAACTCCTTATAAATTTATTAAATTTAATTTCTCTAGTTAGTAGCCTACCAGTTGTAATCCTAAAGCACTAATGCACCATACTGAATTTTAATGGATCATTGGGACAAGGATACTGACTACTGTTACGAAAACCCCAGTAACAGGCCTGGATGCTAGAAGGGCAGGATCCATTCTAGTATTCACGTGGAGATCTCTAAGCTTTAGAATCGCGTTTTTTTGTAACAGACCCTGGAAGGCTACAAGCTGGTCATCACTGGCTCCTTGAGTTGAACCCTGCAAATGCAAAGTCATGAAGATTGGGGAAGGGCAAAGAATACCCAGACACCAATATAGTTTAGATGGCCAAAGACTGCAAACCACACTCAAGGAAAAAGACCAGGGGGTAAGTAAACACACGAGCCTATCACCTAAGCGCAAACAATCAGATAACTGCTGCAGCATGCGGGCGCCTGGCAAACCTACGGATAGCGTTCCGATACCTCAGTAAGGATTCGTTCAAGACTCTTTTAACCATTTACGTCGGGCCCCCATACTGGAGTATGCAGCACCAGTTTGGAATCCACACCTAGTCAAGCACTTTCAAGAAATTAGAGAAAGTGCAAAGGTTTGAAAACAAGAAGTCCCAGAGTTACGGGGATTGTCCTACGAAGAAAGGTTGAGGGAAATCGGCCTGACGACACTGGAGGACAGGAGGGTCAGGGGAGACATGATAACGACATATAAAATACTGGCGGAATAGACAAGGTGGACAAAGAGGGGATGTTCCAGAGAAGGGACACAGACAAAAGAGGTCACAATTGGAAGTTGAAGACTCAGATGAATCAAAGGGATGTTAGGAAGTATTTCTTCAGTCACAGAGTAGTCAGGCCGTGGAATAGCCTAGAAAGTGACGTAGTGGAGGCGGGAACCATACATAGTTTTAAGGCGAGGTATGATAAAGCTCATGGGGCAGGGAGAGAGAGGACCTAGTAGCAATCAGCGAAAGGCGGGGCCAGGAGCTATGAATCGACCCCTGCAACCACAAATAGGTGAGTACAAATAGGTGAGTACACACACAGCCTAGTGTCTAATCGACATGTGCCTAGGACCAAATGGTAACTAACACACACACACACACACACACAAACACACACACTACTCTCAGCGTTGGTAATCAGACAAACAATCACCTTGTAAGACAAAACTCTGTCCTCGTCAAGGACTCGGTAAGAAAGCAGAAATATTAAAACTAAACTCCCGATTAAGTTCACCGATTTGCCAATTAGTGAAGGCGCTATTGTGAGGTTATCCGGGTGCGTTTATTACTATTGTTATGCTATTAAATTCACAGTCAGTGTTGGCGATGTTATACGAATGAGTATATTTCACACTAACCAATGTGACTGGTATTGCAAATGTTCAGAATTAGTGTTTACTTAAAGAAAGTTGTATATAACTTTGTATGAGTCAAGAGTTGTTAAGGATATGTAGGGAGAGAGGGAATATTTTGGAGTTAAAGTGCGTCTTAGATAAGACTGTAGGATGTCACTGTGGATGTTCAATGTGGATTTAGACGGGGTTGTAATATAGCTGAAATGTGGAGTGTTAGAATTAGATTTTTTTAGATTTTGCCACCGAAGTGGCTAGTTTTTTGTGCACCCCATATCCATCCCGTGGATGGTAGGGCAAGAGTATATGGATACACAAAACGCCTAGGAACTAGGCCCCAAAAGGGTTAACAGTAGTACATCTGGATTTGTATCTGCAATTCACTTATCTGTTACAAGAAAATTTTGGAAATTTGCTTAACATATCTAGTATCTTATTTTCACTGATAAGATATCTTGACATGTCAAATAGGTTACTATACTGTATTTTTTAAATTATGAAATCTGGTAAAAAATGAGAGTTGTCACGGTTTCTGTTTGCTGATGACACAGTGATGTTGGGAAAGTCAGACGTTGAAGTAGATGGATACGTTAAGAACGGTGTGTAAATAAATGATTATATAAATAAATGCAGAAAAGGGTAAATTGATATAAATAAGAGTTATAGGAAATGAATATAGAGGAAGTGAATACATTTAGGCACTCGGGAGTGGATACATCAGCAGATGAATGAGGCAAAAAGTGATAGGAATATTGAAGAATTTGTAAAAATAATGTAGTGTAAATACGAAATGAGTTTTCCCAGTAGTGTGAAAGTGACAAGCTGAGAGGAAAGGAATGATGGGTGTCCACTCTGACTAGGTGGTCTCAGAGTGCACACCATGACACTTGCACCAGCTAGACCTACACTATATATCGTATGAATGTGTTTTCACATTAGTATGTGTGAAGAGTCCCATCTAAAACATTTTTGTATTGAGTATAAATGTGAAATATATGAACAACGACCTTATGAAGCCTCAGATGCTTCAGTGTCAGGATCTCTGAATAACGTGAGTTTGAGGGGACAGTTTGAGCAATAGTCTTGGGGATTTCATACATCTGAATTCTGAATATCTTACTGGTAAGAGTTAATTGTCTAGGTCTTTCTCAACTCACACACTCACACACACACACACACACACACACACACACACACCACACACACACACACACACACACACACACACACCACACACACACACACACACACACACACACACACACCACACACACACTGGGCAACTACCTGAGAAATGGAAGACAGCTAATGTAGTCCCCATATTTAAGAAAGGAAACAGAAACGAGGCGCTAAACTACAGACCTGTGTCTCTGACATGTATTGTGTGCAAAGTCATGGAGAAGATTATCAGGAGGAGAGTGGTCGAACACCTGGAAAGGAACAAGATTATAAATGAAAACCAGCATGGGTTCATGGAAGGCAAATCTTGTATCACAAACCTCCTGGAGTTTTATGACAAGGTAACAGAAGTAAGACACGAGAGAGAGGGGTGGGTAGATTGCGTTTTCCTAGACTGCAGGAAGGCCTTTGACACAGTTCCCCACAAGAGATTAGTGCAGAAGCTGGAGGATCAGGCGCATGTAAAAGGGAGGGCACTGCAATGGATCAGGGAATACCTGACAGGGAGGCAGCAACGAGTCATGGTACGTGAAGAGGTATCAGAGTGGGCGCCTGTTACGAGCGGGGTCCCACAGGGGTCAGTTCTAGGACCAGTGCTATTGTTGATATATGTGAACGACATGATGGAAGGAATAGACTCTGAAGTGTCCCTGTTCGCAGATGATGTGAAGTTGATGAGAAGAATTAAATCGGACGAGGATGAGGCAGGACTGCAAAGAGACCTGGGCAGGCTGGACATGTGGTCCAGTAACTGGCTTCTCGAATTCAATCCAGCCAAATGCAAAGTCATGAAGATTGGGGAGGGGCAAAGAAGACCGCAGACAGAGTATAGGCTAGGTGGACAAAGACTACAGACCTCACTCAGGGAGAAAGACCTTGGGGTGACCATAACACCGAGCACATCACCGGAGGCACACATCAACCAAATAACTGCTGCAGCATACGGGCGCCTGGCAAACCTGAGAATAGTGTTCCGATACCTTAATAAGGTAGTCGTCAAGAACTGTACACGGAAGGTTAGGGAACATCGGAGTATGCAGACCCCTGGAACACATCTGGAAGCAGCAAGATAAGAAAAGTACAAGGTTTGCAATAGGCTAGGTAGATCAAGGGAAAGTTCCGTAGAGGGAAAGGAAGGGAAATCGGACTGACGACACTGGAGGAAGATTTTAGTCAGGGAGAATGGATAACGACATAAAGTATGACGTGCGGGAAATACAAGTAAGACAGAGAGTATGATAGTCCAGAGAGGACCAGGACAAGGGGTCCAGTACTGGAAAAGCTGAATGAGCTCAGACATGCACAGCACGTTAGGAAGTATCACACACTACAGCACATAAATTACCCTGCAAGTGGCATTAAACCTACCAAATGGTAATGTGGCGGTGAGGAACCATGTTTCCATGTGTTTTAAAAGAGTATGATCAGCTCAGGAACAGAGAGAGAGGGACATAGTACGATAGTGAGGGGGGCTAGGTGCTGGTCTCGACCCTGCACCACTAATTAGGTTGAGTAATCATAACATCACACACTGGCACACTACCCACTTCACTCTGAGTCTAACATTTCACTCACAAAAACCTCACCAAAGAGAGAAGGTTAACAGTTTGGTGTTGTGATGTTATTCCACATTTTACCAATTGTTCTCCTGGCTGTCAATCACGAGTTCGCCACTCTGTCATCAGCAAACACCCAACTCGAAGTACATATTGTATCAAGAATAACTGACTGTTTGATGCTTCGCTGCTGATGATTGACTTATTATTGTTTGCCAGTAATTTATAATTTCTTTTCAAATCTGTAGGGTTTCCATCCCTCTACACTCTGAGTCTAACATTTCACATACACAAATAACCCGCACATAAAAGAGAGAAGCTTACGACGACGTTTCGGTCCGACTTGGACCATTGTTATTTAACATTTCACTAAATTTTGTCCCCTCCTGTCTCGATCAATACAGTATAACCTCTCTAATATACAAAAATATTCACCCCAAAGAAGCAATCACTGCTGTATATGTTTCTCTTCCTTTTTCTTCACTTTGTCTTTCCTCTTCAATTTCTTCTTTTTTCTCTCTTCCCACTTTATCCTCTTCATCTATTCTCTCTGTAGTGTTTTCCTTAATTTCTCCTCTTCGTCTCTCCTCTTCACTTTCTCTCTTCAGCCTTTTTCTCTAGCACTCTCTACTTTTTGTATTTCTCACTCTTCCCTCATGTTCCCTCACTTCTCCAGCTGTCTGACAGCTCCACAGTGGGTAATGGCGACAATTACGATGCAGCAGAGAGTGTTGTGTGGCGCTGCCGCTTACGAATGTCACTTTTGATGACGCTTCTTTCTTCTTGCCTCCCGGATGCCTCTCTCAGCTCACACTTCAGCGTCTTCAGGAAGGCCCTTTCTTCTTGCCTCCCGGATGCCTCTCTCAGCTCACACTTCAGCGTCTTCAGGAAGGCCCTTTCTTCTTGCCTCCCGGATGCCTCTCTCAGCTCTCACTTCAGCGTCTTCAGGAAGGCCCTTTCTTCTTGCCTCCCGGATGCCTCTCTCAGCTCACACTTCAGCGTCTTCATGAAGGTCCCTTCTTCTTGCCTCCCGGATGCCTCTCTGAGCACTCACTACAGCGTCTTCAGAAAGGTTCCTGCGTCTTGCCTCAGCGTCTTCCGGGCACCATTTTCAGGTCTCATTATCTCTAATTTTTATGGAACGTTAAGGCAGTGTCCATTTTCGACATTTTTCTCTGTTGTCTCATTCCCGTTTCCCTCTTGTTGTTATCATGTTTACTGCATTCTCGTTTTATTCTTTGCCTTCCTGCACCTCCTCCTCCAAACTTCCAACATATTTATTAAATTCTCGTGAACGCTTATGTAATATACATTTTTTTTTAATAAGTAAGTTATTGTACGTTGAATCTTAAGTCTGCCTGAGATGCATTGTAATACTGGAAGCTTTCCAGGAGCACGAGATAAATATACAATATAAAACTTAAGTATTGCCATGAAGAAATAAACTTTACTACCTTACTGGTGTTGCTGCTGCTACTTTTGGTGTTTGTGGCGCTGGTTTGTTTGCATACTTAAATGGGAAATGAGTTTTTGATGGAATTGTTTTTCTGGTAACGCTCTAAAGTATATATATATATATATATATATATACGGTGATGGTGAAAGTTTTTCTTTTTCGGGCCACCCTGCCTTGGTGGGAATCGGCCGGTGTGATAATAATAATAAAAAAAATAATAAAAATATATATATATATTTTATTATCACACTGGCCGATTCCCACCAAAGGGAGGGTGGCCCGAAAAGAAAAACTTTCACCATCATTCACTCCATCATGTCTTGCCAGAAGGTGCTTTACACTACAGTTTTTAAACTGCAACATTAACACCCCTCCTTCAGAATGCAGGCACTGTACTTCCCATCTCCAGGACTCAAGTCCGGCCTGCCGGTTTCCCTGAATCCCTTCATAAATGTTACTTTGCTCACACTCCAACAGCACGTCAAGTATTAAAAACCATTTGTCTCCATTCACTCCTATCAAACACGCTCACGCATGCCTGCTGGAAGTCCAAGCCCCTCGCACACAAAACCTCCTTTACCCCCTCCCTCCAACCTTTCCTAGGCCGACCCCTACCTCGCCTTCCTTCCACTACAGACTGATACACTCTTGAAGTCACTGTTTCGCTCCATTCTCTCTACATGTCCGAACCACCTCAACAACCCTTCCTCAGCCCTCTGGACAACAGTTTTGGTAATTCCGCACCTCCTCCTAACTTCCAAACTACGAATTCTCTGCATTATATTCACACCACACATTGCCCTCAGACATGACATCTCCACTGCCTCCAGCCTTCTCCTCGCTGCAACATTCATCACCCATGCTTCACACCCATATAAGAGCGTTGGTAAAACTATACTCTCATACATTCCCCTCTTTGCCTCCAAGGACAACGTTCTATATTTTATATATATATATATATATATATATATATATATATATATATATATAATATATATATATATATATATATATATATATAACGTTAAACCCAATAGGTCACGCTTCTCAGATTACTGTTTGGAGCTTCTTCGTGTAGTGTTTCCACATCATTTCGGAATCTGAACGACCTTGTCCTTTCTTCAACACTGCTGACTCATGCTCCTTCACCACCGGAGGTGCCACGAAAGGGACGATAAGGGTGTGGCGACGGGGTGACAGATATTCTCGTCACCAGCCAGACCTACTCGACATGACTTTTTGATGAAGCAGTGACGCATGAATGATGCAAGTGTGAAGCAGTTTTCATGCTTTTGCTCCGATTGGCTGGGCATTGTGACGCAGTTTTACTGCTGGTACTCTGATTGGCTGGGCAGTGTGACGAAGTTTTACTGCTCTTGCTCTGATTGGGTGGGCAGTGTGATGCAGCTTTACTGTTGGTGTGATGCTCATGATTTAGTGCTGGGCCAGTGTGACGAAGTTATTAACTGCAACTATGCTCAGACTGACTGCGCAAGGCAACGTAATATCCTTACTAAAAGGAGACTACTCTTTCTGAACTCTCATAGGCTAAGACTACAATCGAGAAGTAACGTCACCGTACAGATATTCGGTAGCTGTAGTGTGCAGATCAGCAAGAGAGGGAGCAAGATGGAATATTCCTGGGAAGCAACCAGGACTTGTTCCTCCGGTAAACACCGTCCAGTCATCTGAAATTTACTAAACTAGATCTCTGGAATCTTTCTGGGGACTCTGTCAGTTTGTAATTGTTGGCTCAACTATTATTTTCTTTTGACTTAACATGAACGCATTTACTGACGTATTCTAAAGCTATGTGGATTATTATAATTGGTATATTTTCAACTTGAGTGTGTATATGTTAGGAATGTGGCAGTGTGAGGCTGTCAGGTACACGGCTTCTCAATGACCAACTGGATCCAACTCTATGCTTTATGCATTCTTTGTTTCACCCAGCCGAAAGGAATCTGCTAGGTAAATCTCCTTAACCCCCTTCCTACTCAGCCACTTAGCGGTAAACAGGTAACCTAACTGTATGCTAGTGAATCCTCGTGGGACACATACATAGGATTGGTCCACTTTTCCTAGGGAAAGGCACTGAGAAAGGCTATGAAAGTAAACTATAAAAAAAATCGCTTTTCTCCAAGCCATTCCAGGATGGCGGGAACGGGTTCAACATCTTTGATCACATGGCACCTACCAGTGCCATGGTTGTCTAACTGTTGTCTAACTGTTGCATATGTGTCTTACCTAACAACCTGTCGGTATTGTATACCATTTTGATGTTCATCTGTTCCAAGACTCTGGCCCCAGCGACCGTTCATAAGAGAAAAAAAATTGAAGTCGAGTGGATGAGTCGTTTTCGAGTTGTGTGTATAAAAAAAATATGAGATCTGAAAGTTGGAAGAAGAAACAAGAAAAATAAATCTCTTGATAGTTTCCCGTCGGCATTACCTAGAAATATAAATAAATAACAACAATAAATAAATAAATAAAATAAAACAAAATAAAATAGTAGTGTTGTCAGTATGACGGGACTTTCTATCATTATTATTATTATTATTATTATTATTATTATTATTATTATTATTATTATTATTATTATTATTATTATCACCAGGGTATGAGAATCAATCTTGAGAGATCCGAGAAAGTCGAGGATAGCTCCAGTTCCTTGAGTAAAGAGCCCTTCACCAGAATCATCTCAGAACAAGGTTGCAAGTGAGAGATATTCATGTCGACCGGAAGGAGCGTCCTTGCGTTGCTTCCTGTCCTTCTCTAGTTTACACACACAATACGTTGCCCGCACCTTAAACACAGAAAAAAAACAGGAAATGTCAAAATCCAGACATACTGACGTTCCTGTAAATTAGACAGATAACAGCATAATGACGTTCCTGTACCTTAGACAACTGCATGTTGATGTTCCTGTACCTTAGACAGACAACTGTATATTGACGTTCCTGTACCTTAGACAGACAACTGTATATTGATGTTCCTGTACCTTAGACAGACAACTGTATATTGATGTTCCTGTACCTTAGACAGACAACTGTATATTGACGTTCCTGTACCTTAGACAGACAACTGTATATTGACGTTCCTGTACCTTAGACAGACAACTGTATATTGACGTTCCTGTACCTTAGACAGACAACTGTATATTGACGTTCCTGTACCTTAGACAGACAACTGTATATTGACGTTCCTGTACCTTAGACAGACAACTGTATATTGACGTTCCTGTACCTTAGACAGACAACTGTATATTGACGTTCCTGTACCTTAGACAGACAACTGTATATTGACATTCCTGTACCTTAGACAGACAACACATTGACGTTACCGTGTGCATCTTACAGCACTCTGTACATAGTAGATACAAAGGTATACGACAGGAATAAAGAAAAGATACGGGTACAGAAGGAACTTTTAGTCAGCGTTTCGTACCATGTAGAGGTTTGTCAAGACTCGCTGAAAATCTACGCCGAGCGACACGTATTATTGAATGCCTGTTTTGTATCCGTGTTTTTTCTTAAGTCCTGGTGCATGCGAGCTTGTGCAGCTAAAGAATTCACCAGCTTCTCCCCTGGTTGAAGGACAAACTGTGGACATAAATGAAGACGAAGTCACATGTAGCCGAACAAGCCTTTAATCGGCGAACGTTCCAAGAGCTTTCTAAAGGTATAAACTTTAAAAACGAAACTTTATTTGCTAAAGAAGAATTCATCTTCTAAATGTGTCATCGCCTTCTTAAACAGTGACTGTGCTGATGGAGTCAACACTTTGCTTCTGGGAGACTACTTGAGGAACTGGCGTCTGATGGTAATTAATTAAAACAGCGACCACTGGCGCGGTTAAAGGCCAATTTGTTCTTCCTGTCATGATCGCACCCTGTTACCGTCGCACTCCGGCGCCACAGTACCAGTCCGGCTCCGCTAGCCGGCTCGAACAGCGGCGGCGGCGGCGGCGACGAGGCTGCGTCGCCACAGCATATTACCTCACATAACACATTGCTGCCTTTACACATCTCCTCCATCCCGGCTCCACTTACCCGTCACACGCACCGATGGCAGTCGTGTTTAGTGACCTGTCTGTCGTGACCTGTCTATCAATAGGTGTGTGTTTACAGGTGAGCTGAGACTCGGGGAAAGTGCAGCGACTCAACAGCAACTTTTCCCTAACGATTCAGAGCGATTCCTCGTCTGTGAATGAAGCACTGAACCCGTGCGGGTCATCCTGCACAAGGAGTGGTGGATGATCGATCCTTCGTCCACTAAACTCACTTTCTCTTGGTGTGAGAGACAAGAGCAATGAAGCCATCAACATAGTCTAGCTATCATGGCCCTCTGATGAAAAATGCCCGCACGTCCATCATCCCTGACTTGCCTAAGTGTTTCAAGAGTGAAGGAAAATAAATCAGCTTAAAATTTAGTGAAGAAAATTTACAATATGCAGGTCAAGCTCTTCTGGGACAATGCGTCGATTTATTAAACTTTTCATAAAGTCTTCACAAGTACCATAGTTACCCACAGAAGGTACTTTATGGGGACTTGGCGAAGATTTTAGCAGATCCAGAAGTTGTCCCACTAAAACCTTGTTCTGCAACGTGTCTTTTATTCACTGTTTTGGGGCAGCAAGACATTGACTTCTATCTTAAAACCTGTAAACATTTTTATTACAAAAGTGGAGAGAGTCTAGTCGAATCTCGGTTACAAGTCGACTGTGCTCTAGTGAATATTTAACGTGAGTATTAGACACAATAAGTTTTCTTCCTACTAAGCATTCCCTATTTCTTCTTTCCTCGTCAGTTCGGGAGGTTTGCCAAGATTTACCTGTGGCGCAAGGAGTTC
Source organism: Cherax quadricarinatus (assembly GCF_026875155.1). Lineage (NCBI taxonomy): Eukaryota > Metazoa > Arthropoda > Malacostraca > Decapoda > Parastacidae > Cherax > Cherax quadricarinatus. The sequence goes on from NC_069402.1 coordinate 60,885,692, forward strand.
TCAGATAATTCAACACACCAGACATGAATCGTGTGCAGGCTATCAGCAGAGGGGAGCCGACCGTGCGTCAAGGACGCTCACCACAGCCCTGGCTTCATCAACATGTGTAGCACACACACACACACACACACACACACACACACACACACACACACACACACACACACACACACACACACACACTGCTCATAAAACACCAATGGGGATTTGAGGAAATGGAAGGCATGGACATGATTGGAGAAAGAGACTACATTGTAGGTACAATTCAGTCCGGAGAACATAAAGTAGTCATTGGAGTGATGTATATCCCACCACAGAACTGCAGGAGGCCAAGAGAGGAGTACGAAGAAAACAACAGGTGATGGTGGACACACTGGCTGAGGTGGCAAGAAGAGCTCACTCGAGCAGAGCAAATTTACTGGTAATGGGCGATTTCAACCACAGGGAGATCGCGGGGAAAAACCCTGGAACCCATGGGGGTCCCGAAACATGGAGAGCCAAATGATGGATGTGGTACTTAAAAACCCTCATCATCAACAGGGCAGGGACAAAACCCAGAGGGAGGGGAGATGGCCAGAAAAGACTGGATCTTGTTTTTTCCCCCCCCGGCATTCAGACTTTTGAGGACTCACTTACGGGGGCCCCCTTGGAGCTAGCGATCATGGGGTTCTGAGTTTTAAACTTTTAAAGTAAGTTACAAGTGGAGAAGGAAAACAGGAACGGGGGGGACAGGACAAACTAAAAAAGGGGGGAACACAGGTATGAGAAATTTCCTGCGGGGGTTCTGGGACAGAGAAATGGTGGGAAAAAAATAGTAACGAGATGATGGAATAGTGGCAACAAAGTGCAAGGAGGAAGGAAAGTTTTGTTCCCAAGGAAACAAAAAAAAATAGGAAACCAAACAGTCCTTGGTTTACCCGAAGGTGTAGGGAGGAAAAACAAGTGCAACAGAGAATGGAAAAGGGACAGGAGGATAGGACCCGGAAAAAAAGGAGATTTGTAGAAGAGCCAGAAAAGTATGCGCAGAAAGGAGGGAGGCCCAGGACAGTTGAAAACGACATACATCGAAAGTCAAATCTGCCCCAAATGCTGTAAAGCCACATTAGGGGGAAAACAACAGTCAAGGGCCAGGTATAAGGGGAGGAAAAAGGTGGAGAACCACAAGAAACGATCAAGAGTATGTGAGGAGCTCAAAAAGAGATTTAAGGAAGTATTTTCAGTAAAGACAGGAAGGATCTGGGGGGGACAGACCAAGGGGGCACCAGCAAGGAATACACCAAAAAGTGTTTGGGCGACTACTACAGATAGGGGAGGTGAAAAAATGGGAAGGGGCATCGATACCTCAAAGGCAATGGGAAACAACATCCTCCGTGGGGGCCTTAGAGAGGGAGCAAAATATGTTTTTGCGTGCCACTTCCACAACTTCAACCTCCCGGGAAAATGGGCAAAAACCTGAGGTATGGGAAAACGGAAATGTATTTTCCCCTTTTCAAAAAAAGGGGACAAAAAGAGGGACTAAACTTTGACCCGTGTCATTATGTAAAAAGTATGCAAAATTATGGAGAAGATTATGGAGGGGAAATGGTGGGGCACCTGGAATGGAAAAGGGGTATAAAAGCCCAAACCCCACGGGATTCCGGAAGGAAATCCTGTGTACAAACCCCTGGGTTTTATATAAAATAACAGAAATAAGACAAGGAGAGAGGGGTGGGTTGATTGCCTCTTCTGACGCAAGAAGGCCTTTGACACAGTTCCTCACAAGGATTATGCGAAGCTAAGCACAGGGGGCATATAACAGGAAAGGCACGCAATGGGGTCAAGAATACCTGACAGGGAGGCAACAACGGTCATGGGACGTAATGAGTATCACAGTGGGGACCTGTGACACGGGGGTCCCCCCAGGGGTGGGCCTAGACCATGCTATTTTTTGGTATATTAACACTGCGGAAGGGTTAGACTCAAATGTCCCTGTTTTCAGATGATGTGAAGTTAATGGGAAATTAAATCTGAGAGGCCAGGCGGGACTTCAAAAGACCTGGACAGACTGGAACAACGGGTCCAAAATGGTTCTCGAATTTAATCCCCCCAAAATGCAAAGTCATGAAGATAGGGAAGGGGCACAAAAACCCACAACAGAGATGGCTAGGCGGCCAAAGACTGCAAACCTCACTAAAGGAGAAAGATTTGGGGTGAGTAAACACCGGCGTCCCCGGGAAGCACACATCAATCAGAAAACGCTGCGCATAGGGGGCGCCGGGCAAACCTGAAAACATATTCCGAAACCTTAGAAAGGGAAATCTTCAAGACACGGTACCCCGTGATTCACCCATATGGAGTATGCAGCACCTTTTTGGAACCCGCATTTGATAAAGCACGTCAAGAAACTAGAGAAAGTACAAAGGTTTGCGACAAGGTTAGTTCCAGAGCTAAGGGGAATGTCCTATGAAGAAAGATTAAGGGAAATCGGCCTGACCACACTGGAGGACAGGAGGGTCAGGGGAGACATGATAACGACATATAAAAATACTGCGTGGAATAGACAAGGTGGACAAGGACAGGATGTTCCAGGGAGGGGACACAGAAACAAGAGGCCACAATTGGAAGTTGAAGACACAAATGAGTCAGAGAGATAGTAGGAAGTATTTCTTCAGTCATAGAGTTGTAAGGCAGTGGAATAGCCTAGAAAATGACGTAGTGGAGGCAGGAACCATACACAGTTTTAAGACGAGGTTTGATAAAGCTCATGGAGCGGGGAGAGAGAGGGCCTAGTAGCAACCGGTGAAGAGGCGGGGCCAGGAGCTAGGACTCGACCCCTGCAACCACAAATAGGTGAGTACAAATAGGTGAGTACACACACACACACAAATGCTAAATATATGGAATGAACTTGACATGAAAGAACCAGATTTTACATAGAGGTTCAGAACTACATACGACATAGACATTATGCCCCAGCCAATCAAAAAATAAACAGGTGTTGCCAAGAGCTTGAGCTCAATCTCTGCAAACTCAAATAGGTCATTATAACCAGATCGCTAGGTGCTGGGAAACATCGAATTAATAAGAAAGCGATGAGAAAAAATTTGAAAGAACACATCAAAGACCATTTCTCCATACATTCTCATACCATGGATACTGAAGGAAGCAGCCGAAGACCCAGGTCAGCATACAACCTTCACATACACACGTAAACATACAGTGAACCCAAATTGTATTTTTTTCCAGTGGTTTCAGTGGTGTTGACTGGAGGTTTAATTCTCGATAGTCAGTTAAAGCACGGCAGTCTATTAATACCCTGGAGCCTATTAATACCCAAGAGCCTATTAATACCCAGAAGCCTATTAATATCCTGGAGCCTATTAATACCCAGGAGCCTATTAATACTCAGGAGCCTATTAATACCCTGGAGCCTATTAATACCCAGGAACCTATTAATACCCAAGGCCTATTAGTACACAGGAGCCTATTAATACCCAGGAGCCTATTAATACCCAGGAGCCTATTAATACCCAGGAGCCTATTAATACCCAGAAGCTTATTAATACCCAGTAGGTGTCCCACATAATGGCATAACAAGGAAATTTTAGCAATGAAAAAAATAATTCTCGTCTACCATGTTTTTTCTAGCCTTATATGACACAACTATGTAAAAGACATACCAAAGGTAGATACCAGACATACCACAGCCACATACCACACATACCAAACATACCACAGCTACAGGCTTGTAACTTAAGAAGACATGTCAGATCTTGGAAACTGTGGCATTAAGATGGATTAAGGCAGGAGGAGGAGGAGGAGGTGGAGGAGACTGAAGGAGAGAGAGAGAGAGAGAGAGAGAGAGAGAGAGAGAGAGAGAGAGAGTCTTCCCTGAAGGGCCGCTTGCACCTTCCTCAAGGTAGAGGGAGAGTGGGGTTGCCTACCTCCCCTTCCCTCACACACACTCGTACATCTCACATCCTCCCGACTTCACCCACCCACCTGCCATCCCACCTGCCATCCCACCAACCATCCCACCTGCCACCCCACCTGCCATCCACCAACCACGTCGCCTCATAAACAAAAAATTACACATTTTAAGAGGACCCTGGTTATGCAAAGTATTTTCCGTATGATAAAACTAGACTACCTCCACTCTGTGCTCCCTTTTTTGTACCTACAGCGTCTTCCTCCTTACCTAAACCTCTAGCACTGTTGAACTTGTACTACTACTACTACTACTACTACTACTACTACTAATACTACTACTACTACTACTACTACTACTACTACTACTACTACTACTACTACTACTACTACTACTACTACTACTACTCCCTTCTCCAGTTCTACCTCTCCCGTCCCCGCCTCCCCTCTCTCGTATATATCCTGGCTCTCTTGCTTCACGCTTCGCTTTTCGACTAGTTAATGGTCCAAGTCGGAGCGAAACGTCGTCATAGTTTCATTCACCTAAGTGCAGGTTATCTGTGTATAGCTGAATGGCTGAAGTTAGTAAACATGAACGCTAAGTTAAACATAATTGTCTCAAGACAAGACAGCTAAATATAAGGTTTGTATTCATATGCAGTAACACACAATCGTTATGAGAATTTTAATTATAGTAATTGTTGGAAGGTAGAAGTATAATGTTAATAATAAGTACATGAAGATGGAGGATGATTGGCGTCCGTATAAGTAAGTTATTATACATACTTCACACTTATAATTGATGTTGGTGTTATGTTTATACTGGCGCACAAACTAGAGCAATTTGCGTGGGTACAAGGGAAGGCAGCACAGTGGATCTGGAAGTTAGTGAAAGACAAGAGAGAGTAACGATGTGAGCCAGAGGTGTCAGAAAGTGAGTGCAAAACGGGTGGAGTTCCTCTGGGATCAGTTCTAGGGCCAGTGCTGTTGCTAATTTACGCTAATGATCTCCCAGGGCAGCTTGACTCTCATGTGGGTCTCTTTGTTGAATCTGTAAAACTGAAGGGAGAGATAAACGCATGGGAGTAACATACTCTTGAGAGACCTGGAGAGACTAAAAGTGGGATGTGAACAGATAAATGGTCACTGAATTTATTTATTTTTTTTATTCTTTTTTTTTTTTTTTGCAAATGCAAGGTCGTGTAAACTGAGGAGAAAGAGCTGGACCTGAGACGGTGTACAAGTAATGGATAGATCATAGAACCTGAAAGTCGGCATATTGTCCAATATACGACCAGCAGTGCGCAGAAAACCTCGGAGACTCTTAACCGTGTCTGAGGTTTGCAAAACAGAATAGTCAAACGCAAACAGACGCACACACACACGCACACACACACGCACGCACACACACACACACACACACACACACACACACTCACATCACACACACACACACACACACACACACACACACACACACACACACACACACACACACACATACGGGGCATGCATCTTAATTCGGCTAAGTGCCACGTTCCCTTAATTTGGGTGAGGTTGTCGTGGTTCACAGGGAGGCGACACATTCCCACCTCCTACACACTACCACACACCTCTACCACAGTTACCATGTTCTGCCTTCTATCTCTTCCTTTGCCTGTCTGTGCATTTTTATTCCTCTTTCTTTCTTTTCCTTCCTTCTCTTCTCCTTCTTCGGCACCACAAAGATATTTTTTTCTGTCCTCGCATCTTGGTGGCCAAATTCTCCTAACTACTGCGTAATATATATATATATATATATATATATATATATATATATATATATATATATATATATATATATATATATATATATATATATATATATATATATATATATAATATATGTATGTATGTATGTATCGTAAATAATAAGATGTAGTCTTCTCAGAGGAAGTTTGACATTTAGAAACCAAGATTAATGTTATGCTCCTTATACTAGAGTATAACACGGCCGGTGTGTTGACTCAGTTAATATTAATACTTGGTCATAAAGACATCAGCAGTTTTATTTACAAATCTGTATATTATTTTAAAATCTAATGTGAAGCCTTGAAGTGTTTTCTCTTATCTTTAAAGAATTCGAGAGAAAGTAGAGGTGGAGTCAGCATCTCAACTCCTCCTCCAGATTCACGTCTAATATATCTTGATCCACACTAAATCTTTCTGAATATCGTGGCAGGAATATTGGATTCCTGGCCACTCTGACTCAGCCATTGGAAACTGGTTAACGATAACAGTGGACCTTTATTAGTGTGTTCATATTTAAAGGGAAAGCGCTGAATATGTGTCACATATCGCCTGGGGAATGGAATGTAATCAGGTTCGATCCGAAG
>NC_069402.1:60896972-60911277 GCF_026875155.1 Cherax quadricarinatus
AGAATCACGTGGTAAATGTTGCAGGAAAGGCAGCCATGAAGCTTACAGCACCAAGGAGTGTCTTGTACCTTCTCATCAACAGAGGCTGGAGAAGTATGTAGAGGCACAAGTATGTTCTTACCACTTTCTTTGATTGCCTTTGCCTCTCCCAGCCTGTATCCACCTCCTTCCCCCATCTCATCTACACTTACTGGACAGAAAAGAGAACGGTGCAGAGTGATTTTTATCCCTTGTGATCTCGGTCTGAATGGATCTACCATGAGAGCAGGATAATCTACACCAAAGAGCTCAGGATGGTCAGTCTTTCAAAATGACACACTTGGCTCTTCTCTGCAGCAACAAAACGACAGCTCATATACCACAAGACGAGCAGCAAAAAAGCAAACATCGTTTTGCCTGTTCTCCTCTCAGGAACATCACTTTACCTGCTGTGATTTATTCCTCAAATGACTACAGGTTGAAACATGTTTATGCAGCATACAAACATCGAAGAAAGAAAGTAATTGACTGAATGAAATATCTGGCTCACAGGTGGCTCCACCTTCGTCCTGTTGTGTTTCACAGTAAAAAGGATTTAATAAAAATAATGACAGATAAGCAATTAGAATCAGCAATTATTTTGTAAATAAATATATGAAGTTTTTGTCTCAGTTTTATGAATTAAAAATTAATGTAGTAAATTTAAAACTTTTATCTTCTCCTCTCTCCCCCCTCGCTCTCTCTTTCTCTCTACCTCCTCTCTCTCTCTCTCTCTCTCTCTCTCTCTCTCTCTCTCTCTCTCTCTCTCTCTCTCTCTCTCTCTCTCTCTCTCTCTCTCTCTCTCTCTCTTTCCAGAATTCAAATTTGAAACTCGCATTATGCCCAATAAGCGATGATTCCGCAATATTTCCTCGAACTATAGAATTGTACTGAGGTAATTCTTTGGAACTAATCTGATCAACACAATAGCCAGCATCCCTCATATGAATGATCAAAGCACTGGCTTGTCCACCAATTATTGCGCAAAATATGTTGTTTAACTCTGGTCTCTCTCGTGGCTTCCCAGTTTCTCCAATGTATTAACTGTCGTAACCTTAACCTGGAACAAAGTACAAAACCCCCCCACTGAAATTTTGAAAGAATATTAAACAAAATTTTGTTTACTGTGTTTAAAGCAACTGTAAAATTGTAGTATTAGGTTCTGTCCAATAGAAAGTTTTTGTTTTCTTTTAAGCTTTATGCAAAGCTTCATCAATTAACGCTCGTGGATATATAAAGTGGGATGCAATGTCACAGACATTTCCAATATATGTATAGTGGAATCATAAACTTGACAGTTTACCTGGAGTTTACCTGGAGAGAGTTCCGGGGGTCAACGCCCCCGCGGCCCGGTCTGTGACCAGGCCTCCTTAGGTCAGTGTCCCAGGATGCGACCCACACCAGTCGACTAACACCCAGGTACCCATTTTACTGATGGGGAACATAGACAACAGGTGGAAAGAAACACGTCCAATGTTTCTACTCTGGCTGGGAATCGAACCCGGGCCCTCACCGTGTGAAGCGAGAGCGTTAACCACCAGGCCATAACCACAAGTCATAATGTAAAGTGTGAAAATTAAAATAAAATGAGTATAGATTGCGTTCTTTGTCAAAAATAATTCGTGCTAGGAATTTAAAAAGCTATGGCCTCAAAATGTTGAATCTGATTTATATCGACCCTCTTCAAAAAAAAAAAAAACAATTGATACTGATGCCAAAAAATAAAGAAAACACATTCACCATCATTCAATAACTGTCTTGCCAGAAATGTGAAGACATCACAGTCCAAGTGATGCTGTGAAAAGCACCTTCTCCATCCATTTATAGTGAGTGATGCTGCTCCTTCACGATGTTCGGGTAGGCCAGGGATGCTTGAGACTTTGTTGAGGTAGGCCAGCGGATGCTTGAGACTTTGTTGAGGTAGGCCAGCGGATGCTTGAAACCTTGCTGAGGAAGGCCAGGGATGCTTAAGACCTTGTTCGGGTAGACCAGGGATGCTTGGGACCTTGCTGAGGAAGGCCAGAGATGCTTAAGACCTTGTTGGGGTAGACCAGGGATGCTTGGGACCTTGCTGGGGAAGGCCAGAGATGCTTGGGACCTTGCTGAGGAAGGCCAGGGATGCTTAAGACCTTGTTGGGGTAGACCAGGGATGCATGGGACCTTGCTGGGGAAGGCCAGAGATGCTTGGGACCTTGCTGAGGAAGGCCAGGGATGCTTGGAACCTTGCTGGGGAAGGCCAGAGATGCTTGGGACCTTGCTGGGGAAGGACAGAGATGCTTGGGACCTTGCTGGGGAAGGCCAGAGATGCTTGGAACCTTGCTGGGGAAGGTCAGAGATGCTTGGGACCTTGCTGGGGAAGGCCAGGGGTGCTTGGAACCTTGCTGGGGAAGGACAGAGATGCTTGGGACCTTGCTGGGGAAGTTCAGAGATGCTTGGGACCTTGCTCGGGAAGGCCAGGGATGCTTGGGACCTTGCTGGGGAAGGCCAGAGATGCTTGGAACGTTGTTGGGGTAGGCCAGAGATGGTTGGGACCTTGCTGGGGTAGGCCAGAGATGCTTGGGACCTTATTGGGGTAGGCCAGGGATGCTTCGGACCTTGTTGGGGTAGGCCAGGGATGCTTGGGATCTTGCTGGGGTAGGCCAGAGATGCTTGGGACCTTGTTGGGGTAGGCCAGGGATGCTTGGGACCTTGCTGGGGTAGGCCAGAGATGCTTGGGACCTGGTTGGGGTAGGCCAGGGATGCTTGGGACCTTGCTGGGGTAGGCCAGGGATGATTGGGACCTTGCTGGGGTAGGCCAGGGATGCTTGGGACCTTGCTGGGGTAGGAAAGAGGTGCTTGGGACTTTGCTGGGGTAGGCCAGAGATGCTTGGGACCTTGTTGGGGTAAGCCAGGGATGCTTGGGACCTTGCTGGGGTAGGCCACGGATGCTTGGGACCTTGCTGGGGTAGGCCAGGGATGCTTGGGACCTTGTTGGGGTAGGCCAGGGATGCTTGGGACCTTGCTGGGGTAGGCCAGAGATGCTTGGGACCTTGTTGGGGTACGCCAGGGATGCTTGGGACCTTCCTGGGGTAGGCCAGGGATGATTGGGACCTTGCTGGGGTAGGCCAGGGATGCTTGGGACCTTGCTGGGGTAGGCCAGGGATGCTTGGGACCTTGTTGGGTAGGCAGGATGCTTGGGACCTTGCTGGGGTAGGCCAGGGATGCTTGGGATCTTGCTGGGGTAGGCCAGAGATGCTTGGGACCTTGTTGGGGTAGGCCAGGGATGCTTGGGACCTTGCTGGGGTAGGCCAGAGATGCTTGGGACCTGGTTGGGGTAGGCCAGGGATGCTTGGGACCTTGCTGGGGTAGGCCAGGGATGATTGGGACCTTGCTGGGGTAGGCCAGGGATGCTTGGGACCTTGCTGGGGTAGGAAAGAGGTGCTTGGGACTTTGCTGGGGTAGGCCAGAGATGCTTGGGACCTTGTTGGGGTAAGCCAGGGATGCTTGGGACCTTGCTGGGGTAGGCCAGGGATGCTTGGGACCTTGCTGGGGTAGGCCAGAGATGCTTGGGACCTTGTTGGGGTAGGCCAGGGATGCTTGGGACCTTGCTGGGGTAGGCCAGAGATGCTTGGGACCTTGTTGGGGTACGCCAGGGATGCTTGGGACCTTCCTGGGGTAGGCCAGGGATGATTGGGACCTTGCTGGGGTAGGCCAGGGATGCTTGGGACCTTGCTGGGGTAGGCCAGGGATGCTTGGGACCTTGTTGGGGTAGGCCAGGGATGCTTGGGACCTTGCTGGGGTAGGCCAGAGATGCTTGGGGCCTTGTTGGGGTAGGCCAGGGATGCTTGGGACCTAGCTGGGGTAGGCCAGAGATGCTTGGGACCTTGTTGGGGTAGGCCAGGGATGCTTGGGACCTTGCTGGGGTAGGCCAGGGATGCTTGGGACCTTGTTGGGGTAGGCCAGGGATGCTTGGGACCTTGCTGGGGTAGGCCAGAGATGCTTGGGACCTTGTTGGGGTAGGCCAGGGATGCTTATGACCTTGCTGGGGTAGGCCAGAGATGCTTGGGATCTTGTTGGGGTAGGCCAGGGATGCTTGGGACCTTGCTGGGGTAGGCCAGGGATGATTGGGACCTTGCTGGGGTAGGCCAGGGATGCTTGGGACCATTCTGGGGTAGGAAAGAGATGCTTGGGACTTTGCTGGGGAAGGCCAGAGATGCTTGGGACCTTGTTGGGGTAGGCCAGGGATGCTTGGGACCTTGCTGGGGTAAACCAGGGATTCTTGGGACCTTTTTGAGGTAAGCCAGTGAATACTTGGGACCTTGTTGAGGTAGGCTCAGCTATGCTTGGGACCACAGAACGGGCCATCATGAAACTCCTGTGTCAGAAGATACTTATTGTGTTTTATTACAATATTTGTGAGCAATATAGACATGTTTATGAATAAAGCACATAGCTGAGGGGAGGAGCACCTCCTACCATAGCTGAGGGGAGGAGCACCTCCTACCATAGCTGAGGGGAGGAGCACCTCCTATCATAGCTGAGGGGAGGAGCACCTCCTATCATAGCTGAGGGGAGGAGCACCTCCTATCATAGCTGAGGGGAGGAGCACCTCCTATCATAGCTGAGGGAGGAGCACCTCCTATCATAGCTGAGGGGAGGAGCACCTCCTATCATAGCTGAGGGAGGAGCACCTCCTATCATAGCTAGGGGAGGAGCACCTCCTATCATAGCTGAGGGGAGGAGCACCTCCTATCATAGCTGAGGGGAGGAGCACCTCCTATCATAGCTGAGGGGAGGAGCACCTCCTATCATAGCTGAGGGGAGGGGCACCTCCTATCATAGCTGAGGGGAGGAGCACCTCCTATCATAGCTGAGGGGATGAGCACCTCCTATCATAGCTGAGGGGAGGAGCACCTCCTATCATAGCTGAGGGGAGGAGCACCTCCTATCATAGCTGAGGGGAGCACCTCCTATCATAGCTGAGGGGAGGAGCACCTCCTATCATAGCTGAGGGGAGGAGCACCTCCTATCATAGCTGAGGGGAGGAGCACCTCCTATCAGAGCTGAGGGGGAGAGCACTCCTATCATAGCTGAGGGGAGGAGCACCTCCTATCATAGCTGAGGGGAGGAGCACCTCCTATCATAGCTGAGGGGAGGAGCACCTCCTATCATAGCTGAGGGGAGGAGCACCTCCTATCATAGCTGAGGGGAGCACCTCCTATCATAGCTGAGGGGAGGAGCACCTCCTATCATAGCTGAGGTAGGGGCACCTCCTATCATAGCTGAGGGGAGGAGCACCTCCTATCATAGCTGAGGGGAGGAGCACCTCCTATCATAGCTGAGGGGAGGAGCACCTCCTATCATAGCTGAGGGGAGGAGCACCTCCTATCATAGCTGAGGGGAGGAGCACCTCCTATCATAGCTGAGGGGAGGAGCACCTCCTATCATAGCTGAGCGGAGAGCACCTCCTATCATAGCTGAGCGGAGGAGCACCTCCTATCATAGCTGAGGGGAGGAGCACCTCCTATCATAGCTGAGGGGAGGAGCACCTCCTATCATAGCTGAGGGGAGGAGCACCTCCTATCATAGCTGAGGGGAGGAACACGTCCTATCATAGCTGAGGGAGGAGCACCTCCTACCATAGCTGAGGGGAGGAGCACCTCCTATCATAGCTGAGGGGAGGAGCACCTCCTATCATAGCTGAGGGGAGGAGCACCTCCTATCATAGCTGAGGGGAGGAGCACCTCCTATCATAGCTGAGGGGAGGAGCACCTCCTATCATAGCTGAGGGGAGGAGCACCTCCTACCATAGCTGAGGGGAGGAGCACCTCCTATCATAGCTGAGGGGAGGAGCACCTCCTATCATAGCTGAGGGGAGGAGCACCTCCTATCATAGCTGAGGGGAGAAGCACCTCCTACCATAGCTGAGGGGAGGAGCACCTCCTATCATAGCTGAGGGGAGGAGCACCTCCTATCATAGCTGAGAGGATAAGCACCTCCTATCATAGCTGAGGGGATAAGCACCTCCTATCATAGCTGACGGGAGGAGCACCTCCTATCATAGCTGAGGGGATAAGCACCTCCTATCATAGCTGAGGGGAGGAGCACCTCCTATCATAGCTGAGGGGATGAGCACCTCCTATCATAGCTGAGGGGAGAAGCACCTCCTATCATAGCTGAGGGGAGGAGCACCTCCTATCATAGCTGAGGGGAGGAGCACCTCCTATCATAGCTGAGGGGAGGAGCACTCCTATCATAGCTGAGAGGATAAGCACCTCCTATCATAGCTGAGGGGATAAGCACCTCCTATCATAGCTGAGGGGAGGAGCACCTCCTATCATAGCTGAGGGGATAAGCACCTCCTATCATAGCTGAGGGGAGGAGCACCTCCTATCATAGCTGAGGGGAGGAGCACCTCCTATCATAGCTGAGGGGAGAAGCACCTCCTATCATAGCTGAGGGAGGAGCACCTCCTATCATAGCTGAGGGGAGGAGCACCTCCTATCATAGCTGAGGGAGGAGCACCTCCTATCATAGCTGAGGGGAGGAACACCTCCTATCATAGATGAGGGTAGGAGCACCTCCTATCATAGCTGAGAGGATAAGCACCTTCTATCATAGCTGAGGGGATAAGCACCTCCTATCATAGCTGAGGGGAGGAGCACCTCCTATCATAGCTGAGGGGATAAGCACCTCCTATCATAGCTGAGGGGATGAGCACCTCCTACCATAGCTGAGGGGAGGAGCACCTCCTATCATAGCTGAGGGGAGGAGCACCTCCTACCATAGCTGAGGGGAGGAGCACCTCCTATCATAGCTGAGGGAGGAGCACCTCCTATCATAGCTGAGGGGAGGAGCACCTCCTATCATAGCTGAGGAGAGGAGCACCTCCTACCATAGCTGAGGGAGGAGCACCTCCTATCATAGCTGAGGGGAGGAGCACCTCCTATCATAGCTGAGGGGAGGAGCACCTCCTATCATAGCTGAGGGGAGGAGCACCTCCTATCATAGCTGAGGGGAGGAGCACCTCCTATCATAGCTGAGGGGAGAGCACCTTCTATCATAGCTGAGGGGAGGAGCACCTCCTATCATAGCTGAGGGAGGAGCACCTCCTATCATAGCTGAGGGGAGGAGCACCTCCTATCATAGCTGAGGGGAGGAGCACCTCCTATCATAGCTGAGGGAGGAGCACCTCCTATCATAGCTGGGGGAGGAGCACCTCCTATCATAGCTGAGGGGAGGAGCACCTCCTACCATAGCTGAGGGGAGGAGCACCTCCTATCATAGCTGAGGGGAGAGCACCTCCTATCATAGCCTGAGGGGAGGAGCACCTCCTACCATAGCTGAGGGGAGGAGCACCTCCTATCATAGCTGAGGGGAGGAGCACCTCCTATCACAGCTGAGGGGAGGGGCACCTCCTATCATAGCTGAGGGGGGAGCACCTCCTATCATAGCTGAGGGGAGGAGCACCTCCTATCATAGCTGAGGGGAGGAGCACCTCCTATCATAGCTGAGGGGAGGAGCACCTCCTATCATAGCTGAGGGAGGAGCACCTCCTATCATAGCTGAGGGGAGGAGCACCTCCTATCATAGCTGAGGGAGGAGCACCTCCTATCATAGCTGAGGGGAGGAGCACCTTCTATCATAGCTGAGGGGAGGAGCACCTCCTATTATAGCTAAGAGGATAAGCACCTCCTATCATAGCTGAGGGGAGGAGCACCTCCTATCATAGCTGAGGGGAGGAGCACCTCCTACCATGGCTGAGGGGAGGAGCACCTCCTATCATAGCTGAGGGGAGTAGCACCTCCTATCATAGCTGAGGGGAGGAGCACCTCCTATCATAGCTGAGAGGATAAGCACCTCCTATCATAGCTGAGGGGATAAGCACCTCCTATCATAGCTGAGGGGAGGAGCACCTCCTATCATAGCTGAAGGGAAAAGCACCTCCTATCATAGCTGAGGATAGGAGCACCTCCTATCATAGCTGAGGGGATGAGCACCTCCTATCATAACTGAGGGGAGGAGCACCTCCTATCATAGCTGAGGGGATAAGCACCTCCTATCATAACTGAGGGGAGGAGCACCTCCTATCATAGCTGAGGGGATAAGCACCTCCTATCATAGCTGAGGGAGGAGCACCTCCTATCAAGAGGAGAGGAGCACCTCCTATCACAGCTGAGGGGAGAAGCACCTCCTATCATAACTGAGGGGAGGAGCACCTCCTATCATAGCTGAGGGGAGGAGCACCTCCTATCATAGCTGAGGGGAGAAGCACCTCCTATCATAGCTGAGGGGAGGAGCACCTCCTATCACAGCTGAGGGGATAAGCACCTCCTATCATAACTGAGGGGAGGAGCACCTCCTATCATAGCTGAGGGGATAAGCACCTCCTATCATAGCTGAGGGGAGAAGCACCTCCTATCATAGCTGAGGGGAGGAGCACCTCCTATCATAGCTGAGGGGAGAAGCACCTCCTATCATAGCTGAGGGGAGAAGCACCTCCTATCATAGCTGAGGGGGAGAAGACACCTCCTATCATAGCTGAGGGGAGGAGCACCTCCTATCATAGATGAGGGGAGGAGCACCTCCTATCATAGATGAGGAGAGGAGCACCTCCTATCATACTGAGGGGAGAAGCACCTCCTATCATAGCTGAGGGGATGAGCACCTCATATCATAGCTGAGGGGGAGAAGCGCCTCCTATCATAGCTGAGGGGAGGAGCACCTCCTATCATAGCTGTGGGGATGAGCACCTCCTATCATAGCTGAGGGGAGGAGCACCTCCAATCATAGATGATGAGAGGAGCACCTCCTATCAGAACTGAGGGGAGAAGCACCTCCTATCATAGCTGAGGGGATAAGCACCTCCTATCATAGCTGAGGGGAGAAGCACCTCCTATCATAGCTGTGGGGATGAGCACCTCCTATCATAGCTGAGGGGAGAAGCACCTCCTATCATAGCTGTGGGGATAAGCACCTCCTATCATAGCTGAGGGGATAAGCACCTCCTATCATAGCTGAGGGGAGGAGCACCTCCTATCATAGCTGTGGGGATGAGCACCTCTTATCATAGCTGAGGGGATAAGCACCTCCTATCATAGCTGAGGGGAGGAACACCTCCTATCATAGCTGAGGGGATAAGCACCTCCTATCATAGCTGAGGGGATAAGCACCTCCTATCATAGCTGAGGGGAGGAACACCTCCTATCATAGCTGAGGGGATAAGCACCTCCTATCATAGCTGAGGGGATAAGCACCTCCTATCACAGCTGAGGGGATAAGCACCTCCTATCATAGCTGAGAGGATAAGCACCTCCTATCATAGCTGAGGGGATAAGCACCTCCTATCATAGCTGAGGGGAGGAACACCTCCTATCATAGCTGAGGGGATAAGCACCTCCTATCATAGCTGAGGGGATAAGCACCTCCTATCATAGCTGAGGGACGGATTACCTAATCTTTCACTGTCTCCAGGATGTTATCCATCTATCGAATCGATAATAGCCACAGGATGGCGAAACGCCTTCACAACAACGATGCCCAGATGTTGTACATGTGTCCGATTCGTCAAATATCACGTTTGATGGCGAAGAAAACACCACCTCTATCATCTCCAGCAATATCCTCACCAACATCATCTCCAGCAATGTCTTCACCAACAGAATTTTATTAATGTGCCTCGTAAATAATAATTATTGTCTTGTTTACTGATGTTGTCTTAGAAAAATTATTACTGTTCTTTACTACAGTTGTATATAATGGGCACTTTATTAGTCGTTGTCATGATGTTGTTGATACTGTTGTTCTTGCTGTCGTTGCCGTCGCTCTGGGGCTTTTGTTAATGGTAATGGGGCTGTTGATGCTGCTGTTGTAGGTGTTGTTGTAGCTGTCGCTGTTGTTGCTTGTTCTGCCGAAGCTGCGGCCGCTGTTATTGCTGTTGCAGACGCTGTTATTGTCGCTGTTTGTGGTACTATTGTTATTGCTGCTGTTGTTGGTGGTGTTGCACTGTTATTAACACACAAGATTATTATGCAAATATCGCGAAGAAGCGATGCAAGTTGCAAAACAGCTACGGGGGGGGGATGGGGGGAGTTAAATGATAGCTCTAGACCTTTCGTGTTGCAATCAACACATCATCAGAAGCTTGCAATATTGTAAGCTCCTGATGATGTGTTGATTGCAACACGAAAGGTCTAGGTCTTAATAGTTCCAGACCTTCCATCAGTAACTACAACAACCTGGTTGACCAGGTCCTGATCCACATGGAGGCCTGGTACGGCATTGGGTCGTGGGGAGCGTTGACCCCCCTTCCCTGTAAACATCCCTTCAAGAACCCTTCAGGGTTGAAAGTTTAGGGGGAAGGTACGAAACCTGGAGGAAGACAAATCTTCAACGAGGTTTCATTGATGTCGGCGAAGTCATCTTGATTCTTACATCAAATCTGATTCTCAAGTTTTCTCCAAGCTCTGTATGACCCGTGTGGTTTAGCGCTTCCCCGTCAGCACAGGCTAGACGTGAAGCGCTTAAATTTAACTCATCACTGAGTCAAATACTCAGACTTGTGTTATGTTACTCAAATGTTTATATAATGCTGTTAATTGTTTAATTATTTGTTTATATATTTGTTCAAGCTGTGTTTGTCTCCTGGCAGACTGGAGGGAGGGAGGGAAGACTGGAGGGAGGGAGGGAAGACTGGAGGGAGGGAGGGAAGACTGGAGGGAGGGAGGGAAGACTGGAGGGAGGGAGGGAAGACTGAGGGAGGGGGAAGACTGGAGGGAGGGAGGGAAGATGAGGGAGGGAGGGAGGGAGGGAGGGGGGTGTGTGAGAGAGGGAAGACTGGGGGGGAGGGAGGGGGGGAGGGAGGGGTGTGTGTGAGGGAGGAGGACTGGAGGAGGGGGGGAGGGGTGTGTGTGTGTGTGTGAGGAGGGGTGTGTGGTGTGTGTAGGGAGGGAAGACTGGAGGAAGGAGGAGGGTGTGTGGTGTGTGAGGGGGGGAATAAATGGAGGGAGGGAGGGAGGGTGTGTGAGTTTGTGTGAGGGAGGGGTGCGTGTGTGTGTGAGGGAGGGAAGACAGTAGGGAGGAAGGGAGGGGGTGGTGTGTGTGTGGGAGGGAAGACTGAGAGGGAGGGAGGGAGGGGGTGTGTTAGTTCCATTTGTCCTAGGCAAAATGTCGATTAGACACTTAGGCCTGTTTTGTGTGTGTGTGTGTGTGTGTGGTGGGGTGTGTGTGTGTGTGGGGTGTGTGTGTGTGTGTGTGTGTGTGTGTTGTGTGTATGTTTTGTGTGTGTGTGTGTGTATGTGTGGTGTATAGTGTGTGTGTTAGTTACCATTTTGTGTGTGTGTGTTGTTGTGGTTGTGAGGGAGAAGACTGGAGGAAAGGGAGGGAGGGTGTGGGGGAGGGAGAGAAGACTGGAGGGAGGGAGGGAGGGGTGTTTTGTGTGTGGTGTGAGGGGGGGTGTGTGTTGTGTGTGAGGGGGGGAAGGATGGAGGGGGGAAAGGGGGGGTGTGTGGAGTGTAAGGGAGGAAGACTGGAGGGGGGGAGGGAGGGGTGTTTTGTGGTGTGTGAGTTAGGAAGACTGGAGGGAGGGGGGGAGGGGTGTGTGTTTGAGGGAGGGAAGACTGGAAAGGGGGGGAGGGAGGGGTTGTGTGTGGGGTGTGTTAGGGGGGTTTTGTGTGTGTGTGAGGGAGGGAAGACTGGAGGGAGGAAGGGAGGGTGTGTGTGGTGTGAGGAAGGAAAGACTGGAGGGAGGGGGGGAGGGAAGACTGGAGGGGGGGAGGGAAGACTGGAGGGAGGGAGGGAAGACTGGAGGAGGGAGGGGGGTTTGTGTGTGTGAGGGAGGGAAAAACTGGAGGAGCGAGGAGGGTGTGTGTGTGTAAAGAGGGAGGGAAACTGGAGGGAGAAGGGGGGTGAGGGAGGGAAGACTGGAGGGAAGAAGGGAGGGGTGTGTGTGTGTGTGACGGAGGGAAGACTGGAGCGAGGGAGGGAGGGGGTGTGTGTGTTTTGAGGGAGGGGTGTGTGTGTTGAAGGGAGGGAAGACTGGAGGGGAAGGGAGGGTTGAGTGTGTGTGTGTGTGGGGGGAGGGAAAGTGGAGGGAGGAAGGGGGTGAGGGAGGGGAAGACTGGAGGGAGGGAAAGGGAGGGGTGTGTGTGTGTGTGAGGGAGGGAAGACTGGAGGGAGGAAGGGAGGGTTGGTGTGTGTGGGGGAGGGAAGACTTTAGGGGGGGAGGGAGGGGTGTGTGGATTGTATTAGGGAGGGGTGGTGTGTGTGGAGGGGGGGAAGAATGGAGGAGGAAGGGAGGGTGTGTGTTGTGAGGGAGGGAAGACTGGAGGGAGGAGGGAGGGGGGGGGTGTGTGTGTGTGGGGAGGGAGGGAAGATGGAGGAGGAAGGGAGGGTGTGTGAGTGTGTGAGGGAGGGGAAGACTGGAGGGAGGGGTGTGTTGGGGTTTTGAGGGAGGGAAGACTGGAGGGAGGAAGGGAGGGTGTGGGTGTGGTGTGAGGGAGGGAAGACTGGGGGGAGGGAGGGTGGGGGGTGTGTGAGGGAGGGAGGGAAGACTGGAGGAGGGTGTGTGTGTGTTTTGGTGGTGTTGTGTGTGTATGTGTGTGTGTGTGTGTGTATGTGTGCGTGTGTATGTGTGCGTGTGGGGTGATGTGTGTGTGTGTGTGTGTATGTGTGTGTGTGTGTGCGCGTGTGTGGTACTCACCTAGTTTCTCACCTAGTTGAGGTTGCGGGGGTCGAGTCCGAGCTCCTGGCCCCGCCTCTTTACTGATGCTACTAGGTCACTCTCCCCGAGCCGTGAGCTTTTTCATACCCCTGCTTAAGACTATGGGATGGATCCTGCCTCCACTACATCGTTCCCAAACTATTCCACTTACTGACTACTCTGTGGCTGAAGAAATACTTCCTAAACATCCCTGTGATTCATCTGTGTCTTTAGCTTCCCAACTGTGTCCCCCTTGGTTTCTGTGTCCAAACTCTGGAACATCCTGTCTTTGTCCACCTTGTCAATTCCCCTCAGTATTTTGGGATGTCGTTATATGTCCCCCCATCTCTTGTCCCCCATTTGTCGTCAGGTTGTTTTCCCCTTTTAAACCTCCCCTCGTAGGACATCCCTCTTAGCTCTGGGACTAGTCTTGTTCCCAAACCCTTTTTGCATTTTTCTCTAGTTTTTGTGCTTGGCTAGGTGTTTGGGGTTCCCAAATGGTGCGCATACTCCCAAAATGGGCCCAACGTATTTTCGGTTTTTACAGGGGTCCTGAACGATTCTTATTAAAGGTTTTCGGTTTGCTGTTTTTGGGTTTGCTAGGCCCCCCATATGTTTCAGCAGTTATTTGGTTGAGGGGCGCTTTAGGAGAAAGGCCCCGGTGTTATTCTCCCCCAAAATCTTTTTTCCCTTTGGGGAGGTTTGTTGTCTCTGAACCCCCAGGACTGTACTCCGTCTGCGGCCTTTTTGCCCCTTTCCCAAACTTTATGACTTTGGGACTTGGGGGGATTGAAATCAGGACCCAATTGCTGGGGGCCCGGGCTGCGCCTGTCCAGATCCCTTTGTAGTTTGCTGGCTTCCGATTTGGGGTGTATTCTTTTCATCCCAAATTCACGTCATCTGCAAAAAAAGGGGGCACCTCAGAGTTATTCCTTCCGTTTATGTCGTTTACAAATACCAAAAAAAAGCCCCTGGTTTCCCAGGCTGCCCCCCGCGGGACCCCGCTGGTCAAAGTTTCCCCCTCTGACACCTCGCCTACCCTGACTCGCTGCTGTCTTTTCCCGGGCAAGTATTTTTCCCGATCCATTTTAGTGCCCTTCCCCCTTTTTCCCCGCTTGGTCCCCCCAGTTTTTTTCACCAATTTTCTTGTGGGGGGGGCCCGTGTAAAAAGCCTTCTTGCAGGGCCCAAAAAAATGCAATCCACCCACCCCCCTTCTTTTTGTCTTACTGCTGTCACCATGTCAAAAGAAAATCCCGTAGGTTTTTGACAAAAGCATTTCCCGTCCCCGAAAAAATGCTGGTGCTGTTGATGAGATTTATTCCCTTTTTAGGTGTTCCACCACTTTCTCCCGATTTAAATTTTTCCATGATTTTTCATTACCCCTTTTAAAGTCAGTGAAATGGTCTGGAGTTTAAAAGGTTTATGTCTGTCTCCTTTTTTAAAGATTGGGGCTAAATTTGCTGTCTTCCATGCCTTTAGGGGAATCTCCCCGGTTTTGATAGATTTTTATTGGGAAAATTGTTGTTAGGGGGAAAATAGGCCCTGCCCCCCTCTCTCAGTAACCCCTGGGGGGATGTTTCTGGCCCATTGGGCCTTTTTAGGTATTA
>NC_069402.1:60911777-60941777 GCF_026875155.1 Cherax quadricarinatus
GGGGTTAGCAGAAATGTTAAATGATCAGTTATGGAAGGAGAAAAGAGAATATGAATGTGTAAATTCAAGAATTATGTGGTTTAAAGTAAAGGGTTGATGCAAAGAAGTGGGTCATAATAAGCGTGTATGCACCTGGAGAAGAGAGGAATGCAGAGGAGAAGAGAGATTTTTGGGAGATGTTAAGTGAATGTATAGGAGCCTTTTAAACCCAAAAGTGAGAGAGTAATTGTGGTAGGGGACCTGAATGCTAAAGTAGGAGAAACTTTTAGAGAGGGTGTGGTAGGTAAGTTTGGGGTGCCAGGTGTAAATGATAATGGGAGCCCTTTGATTGAACTTTGTATAGAAAGGGGTTTAGTTATAGGTAATACATATTTTAAGAAAAAGAGGATAAATAAGTATACACGATATGATGTAGGGCGAAATGACAGTAGTTTGTTGGATTATGTATTGGTAGATAAAAGACTGTTGAGTAGACTTCAGGATGTACATGTTTATAGAGGGGCCACAGATATATCAGATCACTTTCTAGTTGTAGCTACACTGAGAGTAAAAGGTAGATGGGATACAAGGAGAATAGAAGCATCAGGGAAGAGAGAGGTGAAGGTTTATAAACTAAAAGAGGAGGCAGTTAGGGTAAGATATAAACAGCTATTGGAGGATAGATGGGCTAATGAGAGCATAGGCAAGGGGGTCGAAGAGGTATGGGTAGGTTTAAAAATGTAGTGTTAGAGTGTTCAGCAGAAGTTTGTGGTTACAGGAAAGTGGGTGCAGGAGGGAAGAGGAGCGATTGGTGGAATGATGATGTAAAGAGAGTAGTAAGGAGAAAAAGTTAGCATATGAGAAGTTTTTACAAAGTAGAAGTGATGCAAGGAGGGAAGAGTATATGGAGAAAAAAGAGAGTGGTTAAGAGAGTGGTGAAGCAATGTAAAAAGAGAGCAAATGGGTGAATGTTATCAACAAATTTTGTTGAAAATAAGAAAAAAATTTTGGAGTGAGATTAACAAGTTAAGAAAGCCTAGAGAACAAATGGATTTGTCAGTAAAAATAGGAGAGGAGAGTTATTAAATGGAGAGTTAGAGTATTGGGAAGATGGAGGGAATATTTTGAGGAATTGTTAAATGTTGATGAAGATAGGGAAGCTGTGATTTCGTGTATAGGGCAAGGAGGAATAACATCTTGTAGGAGTGAGAAGAGCCAGTTGTGAGTGTGGGGGAAGTTCGTGAGGCAGTAGGTAAAATGAAAGGGGGTAAGGCAGCCGGGATTGATGGGATAAAGATAGAAATGTTAAAAGCAGGTGGGGATATAGTTTTGGAGTGGTTGGGGCAATTATTTAATAAATGTATGGAAGAGGGTAAGGTACCTAGGGATTGGCAGAGAGCATGCATAGTTCCTTTGTATAAAGGCAAAGGGGATAAAAGAGAGTGCAAAAATTATAGGGGATAAGTCTGTGAGTGTACCTGGTAAAGTGTATGGTAGAGTTATAATTGAAAGAATTAAGAGTAAGACGGAGAATAGGATAGCAGATGAACAAGGAGGCTTTAGGAAAGGTAGGGGGTGTGTGGCCAGGTGTTTACAGTGAAACATATAAGTGAACAGTATTTAGATAAGGCTAAAGAGGTCTTTGTGGTATTTATGGATTTGGAAAAGGCGTATGACAGGGTGGATAGGGGGGCAATGTGGCAGATGTTGCAAGTGTATGGTGTAGGAGGTAGGTTACTGAAAGCAGTGAAGAGTTTTTACGAGGATAGTGAGGCTCAAGTTAGAGTATGTAGGAAAGAGGGAAATTTTTTCCCAGTAAAAGTAGGCCTTAGACAAGGATGTGTGATGTCACCGTGGTTGTTTAATATATTTATAGATGGGGTTGTAAGAGAAGTAAATGCGAGGGTCTTGGCAAGAGGCGTGGAGTTAAAAGATAAAGAATCACACACAAAGTGGGATGTTGTCACAGCTGCTCTTTGCTGATGACACTGTGCTCTTGGGAGATTCTGAAGAGAAGCTGCAGAGATTGGTGGATGAATTTGGGTAGGGTGTGCAAAAGAAGAAAATTAAAGGTGAATACAGGAAAGAGTAAGGTTATGAGGATAACAAAAAGATTAGATGATGAAAGATTGAATATCAGATTGGAGGGAGAGAGTATGGAGAGGTGAACGTATTCAGATATTTGGGAGTGGGGACGTGTCAGCGATGGGTCTATGAAAGATGAGGTGAATCATAGAATTGATGAGGGAAAAAGAGTGAGTGGTGCACTTAGGAGTCTGTGGAGACAAAGAACTTTGTCCTTGGGGGCAAAGAGGGGAATGTATGAGAGTATAGTTTTTACCAAAGCTCTTATATGGGTGTGAAGCGTGGGTGATGAATGTTGCAGCGAGGGGAAGGCTGGAGGCAGTGGGGATGTCATGTCTGAGGGCAATGTGTGGTGTGAATATAATGCAGAGAATTCGTAGTTTGGAAGTTAGGAGGAGGTGCGGGATACCAAAACTGTTGTCCAGAGGCTGAGGAAGGGTTTTTGAGGTGGTTCGGACATGTAGAGAGAATGGAGCGAAACAGAATGACTTCAAGAGTGTATCAGTCTGTAGTGGAAGGAAGGCGGGGTAGGGGTCGGCCTAGGAAGGGTTGGAGGGAGGGGGTAAAGGAGGTTTTGTGTGCGAGGGGCTTGGACTTCCAGCAGGCATGCGTGAGCGTGTTTGATAGGAGTGAATGGAGACAAATGGTTTTTAATACTTGACGTGCTGTTGGAGTGTGAGCAAAGTAACATTTATGAAGGGATTCAGGGAAACCGGCAGGCCGGACTTGAGTCCTGGAGATGGGAAGTACAGTGCCTGCACTCTGAAGAGGGGTGTTAATGTTGCCCGTTTAAAAACTGTAGTGTAAAGCACCCTCTGGCAAGACAGTGATGGAGTGAATGATGGTGAAAGTTTTTCTTTTCGGGCCACCCTGCCTTGGTGGGAATCGGCCAGTGTGATAATAAAAAAAATAAAAAAAAAAAATATATATAATATATATATGTCGTGCCGAATATGTAAAACTGGTCAATTAGCAAGAACTCATTTAAAATTAAGTCCTTTCTAAAATTTTTTCTTATACGTTTAAAGATATATTTTTTTCATTAATTTAACGAAAAAAAAATTAAATTTTGCTCCAAAAAATCTTAGAAAACTTACCTAACCTTTTTTATAAAAAGAAAAATTTATTTTAGCCAAACCCCAAACTAAATAAATTTTAGATTTTTTTACCATAATTTAATACTAAACAAACACAGGAAATATATCTTTTTTCGTTAATTCAAAATGTTTTTGTCGAAATTTTACAAAACAAATTTTTCCTTGTCCTAATGAAAAGATGAACTTGCTATTTAAGCCAAGATCGCAAGTTCTCCCTATTGGGCACGAATATATAAAATATTTTATATAATATATTATAAAAATATTATAATATAATTATAATATATATAATTTGGCACTGTTTATGCACAACTGTTATGGAAAGTGAAACATGGTGTTAATAAAAATTGACACACAGAACAAATTATCCCAAGACATAACCTCTACCCCTATGAATAACTTGAATTAAAAAACCCTAAAGCTCATTTAAACCAAGATAGACAAATTTATTGATAAACAGCGATAAACCCAAAACCATCCGTTCATTATTTTTCCCTTCTTAGCAACACTGATACCAATGGAAATATTTTATCTTTTTTTATACAAGCTCAAAATAGTCACCCATTTTGGGTATATTTTTTTTTCCTTCCTTCTGACTTAAGTGCTTGATAGTCGTTCATCACTTTTAATTTTGAAGTGATGGAAAAAGCGCATCCTTTCGCAAAAATTATATGAAATTATAATTTTAATTTAGGCTCCACAAAAGCCCCTTATTATTTAAACATATACGGTCAAAATAATTTACCAATGATAGCCTTTTCTATAACAATTAAAATTATTAAATTTTATATTTTTAAAGCCACTTTTTAAAAGCTTCTGCAAATATGGAATATGTAATGTTTTTCAAGTACTTCAGTTTATTATCATTTAAAAAGATTGTATATTTATGTACACACACACACACACACACACACCACACACACACACCACACACAACACATAGTTTGGGAACGAGTAGTGGGGGGCAGGATCCATAAATACTTTAAGCAGAGGGATGATTAAGCTCACGGCTCAGGGAGAGTGACCTAGTAGCGATCAGTGAAGAGGCGGGGCCAGGAGCTCGGACTCGACCCCCGCAACCTCAACTAGGTGAGTACACACACACACACAATACGAAAATGACATAGCATCAAAAGTCGAGACTGACCCGAAGCTGTTGTACAGCCACATCAGGAGGAAAACAACAGTCAAGGACCAGGTAATCAGACTGAGGAAGGGTGATGGGGAATTCACAAGAAACGACCGGGAGGTATGTCAGGAGCTCAACACGAGATTTAAAGAAGTATTTACAGTGGAAACCAGTAGGACTCCAGAAAATCAGAGCAGGGGGGTGCACCAGCAAGTGCTGGATGAGGTACATATAACCAAGGAGGAGGTGAAGAAGCTATTATGCGAACTTGACACCTCAAAGGCGGTGGGACCAGACAACATCTCTCCGTGGGTCCTTAAAGAGGGAGCGGAGACATTGTGTGTACCATTAACAAAGATCTTCAACACATCATTCGAAACTGGGCAACTCCTCGAGGTATGGAAGATGGCAAATGTAGTCCCAATTTTTAAAAAGGGAGACAGACATGAGGCACTAAACTACAGACCTGTATCACTAACGTGTATAGTATGCAAGGTCATGGAGAAGATCATCAGGAGGAGAGTGGTGGAGCACCTGGAAAGAAACAAGTGTATAATTGACAACCAGCATGGTTTCAGGGAGGGAAAATCCTGTGTAAGAAACCTACTAGAGTTTTGTGACAAGGTGACAGAAGTAAGACAAGAGAGAGAGGGGTGGATCGACTGCATTTTTTTGGACTGCAAGAAGGCCTTCGACACAGTTCCTCACAATAGGTTACTGCAAAAGCTAGAGGATCAGGCACACATAACAGGAAAGGCACTGCAATGGATCAGAGAATACCTGACAGGGAGACAACAACGAGTCATGGTACGTGACGAGGTGTCAGAGTGGGCGCCTGTGACAAGCGGGGTTCCACAGGGGTCAGTCCTAGGACCTGTGCTGTTCTTGGTATATGTGAACGACGTAACGGAAGAGATAGACTCAGAAGTGTCCTTGTTTGCAGATGATGTGAAGTTAATGAGAAGAATCAAATCGGATGAGGATCAGGCAGGACTACAAAGAGACCTGGACAGGCTAAAAGCCTGGTCCAGCAACTGGCTCCTTGAGTTTAACCCTGCCAAATGCAAAGTCATGAAGATTGGGGAAGGGCAAAGAAGACCGCAGACACAATATAGTTTAGATGGCCAAAGTCTGCAAATCTTACTCAAGGAAAAAGATCTGGGGGTGAGTATAACACCGAGCATATCTCCTGAGGCGCACATTAATCAGATAACTGCTGCAGCATACGGGCGCCTGGCAAACCTACGGATAGCGTTCCGATACCTCAGTAAGGATTCGTTCAAGACTCTGTATACCATTTACGTCAGGCCCATACTGGAGTATGCAGCACCAGTTTGGAATCCACACCTAGTCAAGCACGTCATGAAATTAGAGAAAGTGCAAAGGTTTGCAACAAGACTTGTCCCAGAGCTACGGGGATTGTCCTACGAAGAAAGATTGAGGGAAATCGGCGTGACGACACTGGAGGCCAGGAGGGTCAGGGGAGACATGACAACGACATATAAAATACTGCGCGGAATAGACGAGGTGGACAAAGACGGGATGTTCCAGAGATGGGACACAGACACAAGAGGTCACAATTGGAAGTTGAAGACTCAGATGAATCAAAGGGATGTTAGGAAGTATTTCTTCAGTCATAGAGTAGTCAAGCCGTGGAATAGCCTAGAAAGTGAAGTAGTAGAGTCGGGAACCATACATAGTTTTAAGGCGAGGTATGATAAAGCTCATGGAGCAGGGAGAGAGAGGACCTAGTAGCAATCAGTGAAGAGGCGGGGCCAGGAGCTATGACTCGACCCCTGCAACCACAAATAGGTGAGTACAAATAGGTGAGTACACACACACAAACCACACCAGTAATGTCGTTGAAGTACATAGAGCCGAAGAGTCAGGAACTTTGAGAGATGTTACATATTCCTGTGTCTCCCCGTTCTTCGTCACAGAGGGACATGTGGGCGAGTAACGTCGTTCTCTCAGTACATTCACTCGGCTGAGGTGAACTGTAATCTTTTGTCTATCCAGGATTAACTTTTTTTTTACACTGTGATCCGCGTAGAAGCGTCATGCATACTTGTAAAGAGAATTGCCTGAAGGCATTGACTTGAGAGCAAAACATGGTCTCTCTCTCTCTCTCTCTCTCTCTCTCTCTCTCCTCTCTCTCTCTCTCTCTCTCTCTCTCTCTTTTACACAGGGTTTGACAAGGTTAAGGATCCCTAGCTTTATTGACAAGCTAAGAGCTGTTACCTACATCAGCTCATTTGAAAGCGTTTTTATTGTTATGAGACATATAAGTAGGGAACAGGATGAAATTGGAGCCATCTGTGGGCCAGCATTTTCATTTGATCAACTGACTTTATCTCGTTGACATCATTATGCTGTACGAATGTGTTCCATACTCGAGTCATCCTGGGTATATATGATCTCAGATGGAGTGATGTTCTGGAGAAGGGTACAGCTTTCTGCCCGTCTTGTGGCATAAAAGCTTGTTTCACGCTGTCCTCGAAGTGGATCCAAGTGTGGTACTTTGACAATATTGGCCTTGTACATAACAGTAAGGCCACCCACATCCCTCCTATGTTGAAGGCTCTGCTGAAATGACAGATCTATCCAGGATGGGTCCAGGCGAGAGATGAGACGTCTTGCTCTGTTCTCTACTCTGTCAAGCAGTCGCAGATGAGAGGGAGGGCAGGCAAACCAAGAAAGTGGAGCATACTCTCTCTCTCTCTCTCTCTCTCTCTGGATGAAACACATAAGGAGAGTAACACTAACCTCAGAACCTTGATTATCAAAAACTTTTGAACAAAACGAAGCAAGGTAAAAATCTAAAAGGCTCGCATATAACCTGCTAAATGTCCCCCTTCAAAGCAACAACGACCATTTCTCTTTTTTAATATAATTTCCCCTTTGAAGTTTAACCGGCATTTAACGAAAAAAAAAATAACAGCTCCGGTGAATTTTGAGTGAGTGTTTATCTGGACATATCTAATATTCATGAAGAATAAAGTGATATTGACAAAATGAAATGGAAATAGATGAAATTTCGGAACCTCACCCAAAAAAAATAATATCCTGCTTTGTGTTTCATGGCATTTGCAACTTTTGTGGCAGGATGGTATAATATCTGAGTGGTTATTAGTGTTGCCACTCGCATTAGTGTTCTAACATTGTCATTAATGACAACTATATTATGCTGTCGTTGCTATAACATTAATTGCTATATTATTATTATTATTATTATTATTATTATTATTATTATTATTATTATTATTTCAGGGATACTGTCTTTAAAAGGAGAGAGAGAGAGAGAGTTTGCACACACGCACATAATATTCACCCTAAACGTGGACGCGGAATTCCTGTATGATACTGCGTGCAGAATATGATTGAGGAAGCGGCACTGGCCGGAGGCCGGGGAATACTTTTTCCTCCCCGCTCCTGGTTGCTGCCTCGCCAGCTCTCCCCGGCCAGAGCAACTCCCAGCCACTAATATTGCGATGTAGGGAGGTATATATAGCCTCTGCCAGGTCTTAGGTCAATAATGCTGCTAGGCAGGGAGGTATACACACGCCCTACCAGGTCTGAGGTCAACGATGCTAGGCAGGGAGGTATACACACACCCTACCAGGTCTGAGGTCAATGATGCTAGGCAGGGAGGTATACACACACCCTACCAGGTCTGAGGTCAATAATGCTACTGGGTAGGGAGGTATACACTCGCCCTGCTAGGTTTGATCAGTAATTTTGTGACGCGTTTTCGTAGGCTTTTAGAAGTTTAGTAGGCTTTGGCGCTAGGCTATATTACTTAATGGGGAGATTGAAAATGGAAGATGGATAAAAGTAAGAAGAATATATTTTGTGAGCGGGGTGTCATTAAAGAGAGAGATAGAGCCTGGGTTTAACCCTACTGTTGGGAGTTAAGGGGCTCATGTGGTTTAACTTGCAAGTGCAGAATATAAACCCAGGAGAGGTTGCCATACTTTTAGTTATTTATATCCTCGTTTCTACCGAAACACACGTAGTCATAATAATTTTTGTGTTTCGAGCCGACGGAGGATCGAGTCCACCATTCCAAGCGCTCAACAACCCAAGCTGTTAACGCTTCATATAATAATAATAATAATAATAATAATAATAATAATAATAATAATAATAATAATAATAATAATAATAATAATAATAATAATAATAATAATAATAATAATATTATTATTATTATTATTATTATTATTATTATTATTATTATTATTATTATTATTATTATTATTATTATTATTATTATTATTATTATTATTATTATTATTATTATTATTTATTATTATTATTATTATTATTATCATTCGTCTCGAGTTGAAGAAGAAACTGATTCTCTTGTGTTAATAACCCGGTTAAGTTATTAGAACGGAACATCCTACGAAAGCCTAGCAGTGTGTATTGTGACTTCTTTCCAGTCAGGTTTTAAAAGACTTGTTCATACTCCAAGGCTTGCCCTGAGATCGAACCCAGGTCTCTTTCCCTTGCATGCCCAATATTTTACCACGGAGCCACTCTAGCGGGTGTTAAGTCTGCGCCGGTTACACATATGTTGTGGTTTAATCTTTGAAAGGTGAGGTTTCCATCTGCCGGTGAAGATGCCAAGGAATCTATGGAGGTAGTATTAAAGTGGCCTAGTAGTTACTGATGATACATTTAGGACTCTCTGAGATATCGTTTATTGCAGAAGTGCTCTTGCACTTCAAAGGAAATCATTGTCTTCTGTTATTTCTTGCAGTATAATTAGTAGCGGCGGTACAACTGGATACTGAATATCTTTTTTTATTCATGCGTTTAAAACTCAGGGTTCTCAAAAATGATAGCATGGATTATTGAGCACAGAACCTGCTAAAATCGCCATAGAGAAAGTACGTTATACTATGCAAGTAGCTGTAACTAGGCCAGAGATAGAGCCTGTTATACTTATGGCCAGAGATAGAGCCTGTATATTGGCAAGATAGCCTTATACTTATGGCCAGAGATAGAGAGAGCTTGTTATACTGAACGCCCAGAGCGCTTGCTCTGACCTCGCTGTCTCCTAACCTCCTACTCTTCTAAGCGCACCTCCAGATATTATCTTTCTCTGCTTCATTTGTATCTTGATGATAAACCACAAGGAAACGAATTTTTTTCCAGTTTTCATTTTTAGTATGTTGGGGTGTTGCTACTTGCTCTGTTAATCATTCCTAGAACCTGGCTTACTGGTGTTTTATAGAGCTTAGTCTCACAGTCACTTACAGCGACTGATCTCTTGACCATTTGCAGAGTCTGCTTTACTGACCGTCGACATGGTAATGTATGTTTTAACGATAGTCCGAAATCCCTACCAAACATGACGCAAGTTATCGTCACCCCGCACGGCAGTCATCGCACACACATACACACACAGAAGAGCACCTCCTCTGCTCCACATACACAACACTTTGCTATATTTATTGCCGAAACCTTTCGCCTGCGCAGCAGGCTTCTTCGGTCGAAGACAGGCGAGTATAACACTGGAGACAACAAAAGGTAATTTTAAGGCGATCAGTTCATCAGCCTTGATAGGAGGTAATCAATCACTCAGCCTAAAGCAGAGGTATGCGGCCAGGCCTTACAGCAGACCTACAGCACTCACGCCACAGGGCCTATGGAACCATGATTGCAGGATGGCAATCATCTATTCATGTTCGTAGGGATGGAATCCCCGGGACCCGTCAGAGGGCTATTAATAACGGTGCTCCCACTTGTACATCACCGTCCTCCTTCGGCAATCAGGGTGGGATCATCATCTGATGAGGACTAGTGTTAGGACATTGTCCCTGACGAATGTATCATCATTATCGCCCCCGTCTCCTCCCTGTTCACCTGAACATTTGTGAACCAGCTGCAAGACAAGGCGAGTAGTATTCAGCTACAAATTAAATTTCGAACGAGATTCTACGTTTCCAGCTTGAATTAGAACAGGATGCTGCCTCTCCAGTGAAGGTTAGAACAGGCCGCTGCAAAGATTAATAGAGTACAATATTTCGCAAATATCCAAGTTATTCAAAGATATCTGCACAAATATTCCCGGACATCTCTGAGGGGTCCACCTTAAGTAAAATGTCAGAGACATTGAGCCAAGAAAATTAAGAGACCATTTGGGCAACAGAAATAAACAGATATAAGTGATCTCCATATTGCGATCTCAGTCAGAGATCTTCAACAGTTGAACACAGTCTGTAATTGTTGCTGAGCTCTACTGGTTTATTTTTACCCGTGTTTCAAGACTCGATAAAGCTCTACACTGAGCGTTGTCCCAGAGACATCTTGTTCTGTAACCTGCTTATCTTTTCCTAACTATTTTCGGCAGTGCGCCTTTTTAATACATCACGGGAAAGCACTCAACCCATAAAGGTCACACAGCTGCTAGGGAATGAGAAGTAATCAAATTTGACCCGATGAATGCGATCAGTTCTTCTGATTAAAAATCTTTCACTTGCACCAATGCAGCCATTTCCCCTTGAGAGGTCTAGCTGAGAAGCAATTCTATTTCATCTATTTAGTATATAGGAATATTTTCTGTAACGCATATTAGCCAACACTCATTAGGGCCATGGACCATGAGGCCTACTACAGTGCCTCCTCTTTTGTATTCTTTGTTTCGTATTAAGGTTATCTTCTAACGATATCGCATATGGGAGTACGATACATTTATTAGAACTCAGGATTTTCATCTCTTAAGCATATTAAATAAGTAGTTGACATGATACCAGATGCAAAATCTTGATATCCCCTCAATGTGAAGCAGGAGGGCCATGAGCACACTAATAGACAACACAATAAGTGTCAGGGGCCCAAGACTGTTCAACTGCCTCCCAGCATACATAAAGGGGATTACAAATAGACCACTGGCTCTCTTCAGGAAGATGCTGGACAGGCACCTAAAGTCAGTACCTAGCCAGCCGGGTTGTGGTTCGTACGTCGGTTTACTTGCGGCCAGCGTAAGAGCCTGGTTGATCAGATCCGATCCACCACGAGGCCTGCTAAATTATTATAGCAATATTAATATTATTAATAGAGTTACATGGGTAACTTCACTTCCAGGAAGTGAAAAGGATTTTAGGAAAGGCATGTAGGATGCCTGAGGGTTGAGGATCGTGCAGTCACTAGAGAGCAGCTAGTGAAGGAAGGTGCTGAGGCGGGGTCTTACACACAGCTTCCTTGTTTGGTGATGACACACGTCCTCAACCAGACCTCAGGCAAGTTTTTCGTAAACCTCTTCTTGCTCCTCCTAGTTTGCCTTGTTTTATCCTAGTTTGCCTTGTTTTATCCTAGTTTGCCTTGTTTTATCCTAGTTTGCCTTGTTTTATCCTAGTTTGCCTTGTTTTATCCTAGTTTGCCTTGTTTTATCCTAGTTTGCCTTGTTTTATCCTAGTTTGCCTTGTTTTATCCTAGTTTGCCTTGCTTTATCCTAGTTTGCCTTGTTTTATCCTAGTTTGCCTTGTTTTATCCTAGTTTGCCTTGTTTTATCCTAGTTTGCCTTGTTTTATCCTAGTTTGCCTTGTTTTATCCTAGTTTGCCTTGTTTTATCCTAGTTTGCCTTGTTTTATCCTAGTTTGCCTTGTTTTATCCTAGTTTGCCTTGTTTTATCCTAGTTTGCCTTGTTTTATCCTAGTTTGCCTTGCTTTATCCTAGTTTGCCTTGTTTTATCCTAGTTTGCCTTGTTTTATCCTAGTTTGCCTTGTTTTATCCTAGTTTGCCTTGTTTTATCCTAGTTTGCCTTGTTTTATCCTAGTTTGCCTTGTTTTATCCTAGTTTGCCTTGTTTTATCCTAGTTTGCCTTGTTTTATCCTAGTTTGCCTTGTTTTATCCTAGTTTGCCTTGTTTTATCCTAGTTTGCCTTGTTTTATCCTAGTTTGCCTTGTTTTATCCTAGTTTGCCTTGTTTTATCATAGTTTGCCTTGTTTTATCCTAGTTTGCCTTGTTTTATCCTAGTTTGCCTTGTTTTATCCTAGTTTGTCTTGTTTATTCTTCTGAGTGACTTTTTTTTCTACATTTTCGTGTTTTCGTTTGTTCTCATAACGTTCATTTATTCATGTTTATTTTTTCTCTTCTTCCTCTTCATTCACTTCATTTTCTTAATTTGCTCTATTCTCCTGTTCATGATAGTGATGTTTCAAGTTATCATATTCTTACAGGTCCCCAGTTCTTTACCAAATATATTTCTTAATCCATCATCCTCTATGCATTCAAAAACCTTCGTTTCCGAGCAAATCAAAATTTATCTCCATTTCTCCATTCTCTCTTTTGCTGTATATTACGCTACTTTATATACCTAGTACCTCTGCATCCCTTCCATTTACCGTCATCTTCTTCAAACACTTTTTATAATCCAGTTTCATTATTCTTCACATTTTCTTCCTCCCCATGAAGTTCTTATCAACTACATTGTATATGTAATCGTTGGTAATCTGTTTCTAACAATGGCCTCCTCCTCCTCTCCTTTCCTCCTCTTCTCCTTCCTCCTTCTCTCCCTCTTCCTCTTCCTTTTAAATTTCACCTCTTCTTTGTCTTCCACTTCCTCCTCCTTGTCTTACTCTTCTCCTTCCTCTTACTCCTGTCATTGTATCTCCGCCTCCAACAACCCTCCTTTTGTTTACGATTCCAGGACCACTTCTCTAATTATCGTCGCCTTGAACCAGTCCGCCCGAGCGACCGCTGCCAAACTTGGCGCCTCGCGCAATAAATGAAACTTGGTTTAATAATCATGATAGAATCAGACACGCAAAAAGACTGGGAGTAGAGTTAGAAACCATTCTTAATACAGTGTTTATCTTGTGTTCTGTGCTTGCGTCAGCGATACGAGAATATGAATTAATGTGTTCAGGTACGCCATTTTAAGGAAGGGATTTCGGAGATCAAGGGGTCTCTTTGGTAGCGATTTTAGGGACGAATTACTCGGTTTTGATAGGGATAACAGGGAAAGGTAGGAATTTTTTTTTTTCGTATGTGTGTGTGTGTGTGTGTGTGTGTGTGCCTGGGGAAGGGGTGGGAATTTAGGAAGGACAAGAGCACTTGTTGTTAAAGTATCTAGGTACTAAGAGTTCTGTTTTGGTAGCGATGTTGGGGCAAGTGTTTGTTTGCATTGCTCTTCGTATGTGTGGGAAGAGGGGAAGATGGAAGTTGGAAAAGAAATAGAGGTTAAAGAGAGGAAGGGGAAAGAAGCGACGGGTGAAAGGCGAAGACGGATAAAAGGAGACAGATGTGAGTGAAAGAAAGGGGAGCAGAAGGGTAAGATGGGAAGAAAATGGAGGGGACAGGTGACGGAAGATATGAGGAGAGGGGAGAGGTAATAGCTGGACGTTCAGGCACAGCTGTTCAACATATGTTCTGAGAGATCTCTCATCAACCAAGACTGCTTCTATTAATTTTTTTGTCTACTTACTGTCTTCAAATCATCCAGACTGTTGGATGATTTACCGATGTTTTAATTGGTATATATATTACAATGGAAATCAATGGGCAACAACTTAATTGCAATGTGATGAAATGGATGATTTAATATAATGGTAAAAAACCGATTTATTTTCTTTTGATCGCCGCTTCTCCTAAAACAAGAGACTTGGCACAAAGCTAACTTTTGCTCTTTGAGAACAAGCAATGAATTGAATTGCATTTAAAGACGGTAGTTTATTGCGCAACTCAGAAACATCCTGTGAAAGATAACAGTTATTGTAACATCCCACGTTCATCCTGTGGAGGGTAGCAGCTAGCTGACTGTGGAGGGTAGCAGCTAGCTAACTGTGGAGGGTAGCAGCTAGCTGACTGTGGAGGGTAGCAGCTAGCTGACTGTGGAGGGTAGCAGCTAACTGACTGTGGAGGGTAGCAGCTAGCTGACTGTGGAGGGTAGCAGCTAGCTGACTGTGGAGGGTAGCAGCTAACTGACTGTGGAGGGTAGCAGCTAGCTGACTGTGGAGTGTAGCAGCTACCTGACTGTGGAGTGTAGCAGCTAGTTGACTGTTGAGGGTAGCAGCTAGCTGACTGTGGAGGGTAGCAGCTAGCTGACTGTGGAGGGTAGCAGCTAGCTGACTGTGGAGGGTAGCAGCTAGCTGACTGTGGAGGGTAGCAGCTAGCTGACTGTGGAGTGTAGCAGCTACCTGACTGTGGACGGTAGCAGCTGGCTGACTGTGGAGGGTAGCAGCTAACTGACTGTGGAGGGTAGCAGCTAGCTGACTGTGGAGTGTAGCAGCTAGTTGACTGTTGAGGGTAGCAGCTAGCTGACTGTGGAGGGTAGCAGCTTAGCTGATGTGGAGGGTAGCAGCTAGCTGACTGTGGGGGGGTAGCAGCTAACTGACTGTGGAGGGTAGCAGCTAGCTGACTGTGGAGTGTAGCAGCTACCTGATTGGGACGGTAGCAAACTAGCTGACTGTGGAGGGTAGCAGCTAACTGACTGTGGAGGGTAGCAGCTAGCTGACTGTGGAGGGGAGCAGCTAGCTGACTGTGGAGGTAGGCAGCTAGATGATGTGGAGGGTAGCAGCTAGCTGACTTTTGGAGGGTAGCAGGCTAGCTGACTGTGGAGGGTAGCAGCTACTGACTGTGGGGGGTAGCAGCTACCTGACTGTGGAGGATAGCAGCTAACCTGACTGTGGAGGGTAGCAGCTAGCTGACTGTGGAGGGTAGCAGCTAGCTGACTGTGGAGGGTAGCAGCTAGCTGACTGTGGAGGGTAGCAGCTAACTGACTGTGGAGGGTAGCAGCTAGCTGACTGTGGAGGGTAGCAGCTAGCTGACTGTGGAGTGTAGCAGCTAGCTGACTGTGGAGGGTAACAGCTAGGCTGACTATGGAGGGTACAGCTAGCTGACTTGGGAGGGTAAGGCAGCTAACTGACTGTGGAGGGGAGCAGCTAGCTGGCTGTGGAGGGTAGCAGCTAGCTGAATGTGGAGGGGAGCAGCTAGCTGGCTGTGGAGGGTAGTAGCTAGCTGACTGTGGAGGGTAGCAGCTAGCTGACTGTGGAGGGTAGCAGCTAGCTGACTGTGGAGGGTAGCAGCTAGCTGACTGTGGAGGGTAGCAGCTAGCTGACTGTGGAGGGTAGCAGCTACCTGACTGTGGAGGGTAGCAGCTAACTGACTGTGCAGGGTAGCAGCTAGCTAACTGTGGAGGGTAGCAGCTAGCTGACTGTGGAGGGCAGCAGCTAGCTGACTGTGGAGGGTAGCAAACTAGCTGAACTGTGGAGGGTTAGCAGCTAACTGACTGGGGGAGGGTAGCACTAGCTGACGTGGAGGGTGGCAGCTAGCTGACTGGTGGAGTTTTAGCAGCTAGCTGACTGTGGAGGTAGCAACTAGCTGATGTGGAGTGTAGCAGCTAGCTGACTGTGGAGGGTAGCAGCTAGCTGACTGTGGAGGGTAGCAGCTACCTGACTGTGGAGGGCAGCAGCTAACTGACTGTGGAGGGTAGCAGCTAGCTGACTGTGGAAGGTAGCAAACTAGCTGACTGTGGAGGGTAGGGAGCTAGCTGACTGTGGAGGGTAGCAGCTAGCTGACTGTGGAGGGTAGCAGCTAACTGACTGTGGGGGTAGCAGCTAGCTGGGCTGTGGAGGGTAGCACTAGTGACTGTGGAGTGTAGCAGCTAGCTGACTGTGGAGGGTAGCAACTAGCTGGGCTGTGGAGGGTAGCAGCTAGCTGACTGTGGAGTGTAGCAGCTAGCTGACTGTGGAGGGTAGCAGCTAGCTGACTGTGGAGGGTAGCAGCTACCTGACTGTGGAGGGCAGCAGCTAACTGACTGTGGAGGGTAGCAGCTAGCTGACTGTGGAGGGTAGCAGCTAGCTGACTGTGGAGGGTAGCAGCTATCTTTACTGTGGGAGGGCAGCAGCTAACTGACTGGGGGAGGGGAGCAGCTAGCTGACTGTGGAGGGTAGCAGCTAGCTGACTGTGGAGGGTAGCAGCTAGCTGACTGTGGAGGGTAGCAGCTAGCTGACTGTGGAGGGTAGCAGCTAACTGACTGTGGAGGGTAGCAGCTAGCTGACTGTGGTGGGTAGCAGCTATCTGACTGTGGAGGGTAGCAGCTAGTTGACTGTGGAGGGTAGCAGCTAGCTGACTGTGGAAGGTAGCAGCTAGCTGACTGTGGAGTGTACCAGCTAGCTGACTGTGGAGGGTATCAGCTAGCTGACTGTGGAGGGTAGCAGCTAGCTGACTGTGGAGGGTAGCAACTAGCTGACTGTGGAGGGTAGCAGCTAGTTGACTGTGGAGGGTAGCAGCTAGCTAACTGTGAAGGGTAGCAGCTAGCTGACTGTGGAGGGTAGCAGCTAGCTGACTGTGGAGGGTACCAGCTAACTGCCTGTAGAGGGTAGCAGCTAACTGACTGTGGAGGGTAGCAGCAAACTGACTGTGGAGGGTAGCAGCTAGTTGACTGTGGAGGGTAGCAGCTAATTGATTGTGGAAGGCAGTAGCTAACTGATTGTGGAGGGTAGCAGCTAATTGTGGAGAGTAGCAGCTAAATGTGGAGGGTAGCAGCTAACTGTGGAGGGTAGCAGCTAACTGTGGAGGGTAGCAGCTAACTGTGGAGGGTAGCAGCTAACTGACTGTGGAGGGTAGCAGCTAGTTGACTGTGGAGGGTAGCAGCTAACTGACTGTGGAGGGTAGCAGCTAACTGACTGTGGAGGGTAGCAGCTAACTGACTGTGGAGGGTAGCAGCTAACTGACTGTGGAGGGTAGCAGCTAGCTGACTGTGGAGGTAGCAGGCTAGCTGACTGTGGAGGGTAGCAGCTAGCTGACTGTGGAGGGTAGCAGCTAGCTAACTGTGGAGGGTAGCAACTAGCTGACTGTGGAGGGTAGCAGCTACCTGACTGTGGAGGGTAGCAGCTAGCTGACTGTGGAGGGTAGCAGCTAGCTGACTGTGGAGGGTAGCAGCTAGCTGACTGTGGAGGGTAGCAGCTAGCTGACTGTGGAGGGTAGCAGCTAGCTGACTGTGGAGGGTATCAGCTAGCTGACTGTGGAGGGTAGTAACTAGCTGACTGTGGAGGGTAGCAGCTAGCTAACTGTGGAGGGTAGCAACTAGCTGACTGTGGAGGGTAGCAGCTGCCTGTGGAGGGTAGCAGCTAGCTGACTGTGGAGGGTAGCAGCTAGCTGACTGTGGAGGGTAGCAGCTAGCTGACTGTGGAGGGTAGCAGCTAGCTAACTGTGGAGGGTAGCAACTAGCTGACTGTGGAGGGTAGCAGCTAGCTGATGTGGAGGGTTAGCAGCTAGCTGACTTTTGGAGGTAGCAGCTAACTGACTGTGGAGGGTAGCAGCTAGCTAACTGTGGAGGGTAGCAACTAGCTGACTGTGGAGGGTAGCAGCTAGCTGACTGTGGAGGGTAGCAGCTAGCTGACTGTGGAGGGTAGCAGCTAACTGACTGTGGAGGGTAGCAGCTAGCTGACTGTGGAGGGTAGCAGCTAGCTGACTGTGAAGGGTAGCAGCTAGCTGACTGTGGAGGGTAGCAGCTAGCTGACTGTGGAGAGTAGCAGCTAACTGCCTGTAGAGGGTAGCAGCTGACTGTGGAGGGTAGCAGCAAATTGACTGTGGAGGGTACCAGCTAGTTGACTGTGGAGGGTAGCAGCTAATTGATTGTGGAAGGTAGTAGCTTACTGACTGTGGAGGGTAGTAGCTAGCTGATTGTGGAGGGTAGCAGCTAATTGTTGAGAGTAGCAGCTAAATGTGGAGGGTAGCAGCTAACTGTGGAGGGTAGCAACTAACTGTAGAATGGTAGCAGCTAACTGACTGTGTAGGGTAGCAGCTAGTTGAATGTGGAGGGTAGCAGCTAACTGACTGTGGAGGGTAGCAGCTAGCTGACTGTGGAGGGTAGCAGCTACCTGACTGTTGAGGGCAGCAGCTAACTGACTGTGGAGGGTAGCAGCTAGCTGACTGTGGAGGGTAGCAGCTAGCTGACTGTGGAGGGTAGCAGCTATCTGACTGTGGAGGGCAGCAGCTAACTGACTGTGGAGGGTAGCAGCTAGCTGACTGTGGAGGGTAGCAGCTAGCTGACTGTGGAGGGTAGCAGCTAGCTGACTGTGGAGGGTAGCAGCTAGCTGACTGTGGAGGGTAGCAGCTAACTGACTGTGGAGGGTAGCAGCTAGCTGACTGTGGAGGGTAGCAGCTAGCTGACTGTGGAGGGTAGCAGCTAGTTGACTGTGGAGGGTAGCAGCTAGCTGACTGTGGAAGGTAGCAGCTAGCTGACTGTGGAGTGTACCAGCTAGCTGACTGTGGAGGGTATCAGTAGCTGAAATGGGGGGTGCAGTAGCGACAGTGGAGGGTTTGCAACTAGCTGACTTGGAGGGTAGCAGTAGTTGACTGTGGAGGGTAGCAGCTAGCTACTGTGGAGGGTAGCGTAGCTACTGTGGAGGGTAGCAGACTGACTGTGGGGTGCGCAACTGCCTGTAGAGGGTAGCGCTAACTGACTGTTTGGGGGTTTGCAGCAAATGACTGGGAGGGTACAGCTAGTTGACTGTGGAGGGTAGCAGCTAATTGTTGTGGAGGCAGTAGCTAACCCGATTGTGGAGGGTAGCAGCTAATTGTGGAGGAGAGAGCTAAAAGTGGAGGGTAGCAGCTAAATGTGGAGGGTAGCACTAACTGTGTGAGGGTAGCAGCTAACTGTGGAGGGTAGCAGCTAACTGACTGTGGAGGGTAGCAGCTAGTTGACTGTGGAGGGTAGCAGCTAATGACTGTGGAGGGTAAACAGCTAACTGACTGTGGAGGGTAGCAGCTAACTGACTGTGGAAGGGTAGCAGCTAACTGACTGTGGAGGTAGCAGCTAGCACTGTGGAGTGTAGCAGCTAGCGACTGTGGGGTAGCAGTAGCTGACTGTGGGGGTAGGGAGCTAGCTAACTGTGGAGGGTAGCAACTAGCTGACTGTGAGGGTACAGCTAATTTTTCCCTGACTGTGGGGGGTAGCAGGCTTAACTGTTTGAAGGGTGGGGGCATCGTGGAGGGTAGCGCTATTGATTGGGGGGTTCACCCTCTAGCTATTTTAAGCTAATGCCATTATTCGTATGAAACGCAATCAGATGCGGGGAAGCATAAATTAGGGGCATGGATTTGGGGGGGGAAACCCTTTAAACTTGGAGGGTAGCAGCCCTGGGGAGGGAGCGCTACGACGTGGGGGTAGCACTAGTTTCTGTGGAGGGTACAGTACTATGTGGAGGGTAAACAAGGGGGGGAGACTGTTTGGGGTATAGAACCTGACTGTGGAGGTAACAGCGCTGGGGGGGTTAGAGCTAGCTGACTGGGAGGGAGCAGCAGCTGATTTGGGAGGGTACAGCTACGCCCTGGGGGGGGTAGCAGTAGCAACTGTGGAGGGTGCACTAGCGATGTGAGGGTACGCTGCGACTGTGGAGGTGACTAGCTGATGTGGAGGTAGCACAAACTCTGTGGGGAGGGAGCA
Organism: Cherax quadricarinatus; assembly: GCF_026875155.1. NCBI lineage: Eukaryota > Metazoa > Arthropoda > Malacostraca > Decapoda > Parastacidae > Cherax > Cherax quadricarinatus. Next base: position 60,931,471 of record NC_069402.1, read on the forward strand.
CAACAAACTTGGAGGTCACGGGCCTGTGGAGGGTGCACTACTGACTGGGGGGGGGGCAGCTACTGACTGTGGAGGGTAGCAGCAAACTGATGTGGAGGGTACAGCTACTACGTGGGGGGGGTAGCACTAGCTGACTGGATGGTAGACACTGACGTGGGGGGTTGGGGCGACGACTGTGGAGGTAGCAGCTACTCGGGAGGGTAGAAAAGCTGCTGTGGGGGTTTTAGCAGCATGACTGTGGGGGGTACAGCAATTGATGTGGAGGGTAGCAGCTATGATGTGGAGTAACACTGACTGTGGGGGTAGACTAGCTATGGGGTGGAGCACTAATTTGAGGTGCACTATGTGGAGGGAAAGCAGGGGGGGCCATGGGGTAGCCTACTACTGTGGGGGGTCACTAGTTTAAAGTGGAGGGTAGCAGCTGCCTTGGGGGGTTTGCGCAATTTTTCCCTGATTTGGGGGGTCCCCAAACTTTCCCAGTGGGGGGTAGCACTACCTGCGGAGGGTAAGCTAGCTGACTTGGAGGGTAGCGCATGCGTGGGGGGTAGAGTACACTGTGGAGGGGAAACTAGCTGCTTGGGGGTGCACTACTGATGTGGAGGGTAGCAGCTAGCTGCGTGGAGGGTAGCAGCAAACGACTGGGGGGGGGTACAGCTAGCTGACTGGGGGGGAGGTGTTTAGGGTCAGCTAGCTACGTGAAGGGTAGCACAGCTGATGTGGAGGGTAGCAAGTGCTGGGAGGTAGCAGCAAACTGCTGTGGGGGAGAAAGTGACTGGGGAGGGTAGCAAAAAATTGACTGTGGAGGGTACCACTAGGTTGACTGTGGAGGTAGCAGCAAATGAGGGGGGGAAGGTTAGTTTCTGACGGGGAGGGAGGGTATAGCTACTTGTGGGGGGTGCTAAGGAAGCATTTAAATTGGATACCCGCTAATTGGGAGGGAGAAAACTAACGAGAGGGTGCGCTACTGACTTGGGGAGCACTATTGATGTTATAAGCCTAATGTAAAGAATGCTTGGAGGCAGTCCGGGGGGGGGTTTTCAGCTATTTGGGGCCTGGGGGGTACAGCTATGCTGTGGAGGGTAGCAGCTAATGATGGGGGGGGCCCGGGGTGGGGGAGAGCTATGGTGGGGGGTTGAGCTAATGACTTTGGAGGGTAGAGCAAATGACTGGGGGGGGTAAACAAAATTGGGGGCCTATGGGGATTAGGGCATAAAGTGGAGGGCATAGTGCTGTGGGGGGGTTAGCAGCTACGACTGTGGGGGGGTAACTACTCTGGGGGAGGGTAGCAGCAAATGCGTGGGGGTAGCACTACGACTGTGGGGGGAGCACAAAACTGACTGGGAGGGTGGGAAACCTCTACTGGGGAGGGTAGACTGGGACGTGGAGGGAGAGCTTGCGTGGAGGGAGACAAACTGCCTGTGGGGGGAAAGCAGCTGACTGTGGAGGGTAAGCAAAAATTGATTTGAGGGTACAGCATGACTGTGGGGGGTAGCAGCATGTGTAAAAAGGGAGAAGCTACTGCTGGGGAAGGGTAGAGCTAGCTGATGGGAGGGTACAGCAAATGATGGGGGGGTAGCAGCTATGAGTAGGTAGCACAAACTGGGGGGGAAGCACACGGGGGGTAAGCAATGAGGGGAGGGCCCTTGCTTATAGGGGGTTTAGGGGATCCTTACCGACTTTAGGCTACTTTTTGGGATCGCTTTTATCCTGGGATAAAAATTTCTGTAGGGTTTGGGTCAGTCCTACTTGATCCTAAGGGGGGGGCATAAGTCTTTATCCACTACTAAGGTGACTCTGACATCATATAGTGGGGGGTAGCACTATGATTGGGGAGGACCCTTAATGCTTGGGGGAGGCTAGCTATTTAGGGTACAGCTAGCTGCGGGGAGGGTGGACTGCTGTGGAGGGTAGCAGCTAGCTGACTGTGGAGGGTAGCAGCTAGCTGACTGTGGAGGGTAGCAGCTACTGCTGGGGAGGGTAGCAGCTAGCTGACTGTGGAGGGTAGCAGCTAGCTGCTGTGGAGGGTAGCAGCAAACTGATGTGGAGGGGTTAGCAGCTATTTGACTGTGGGGGTAGCAGCTATTTGACGTGGAGGGTAGCAGCAAACTGACTGTGGAGGGAAGTAGCAGTAGGCTAACTGAGTGGGAGGGTAAGCTAGTGATGTGGGGAGAGTTTTGAGAAACAAAGACTGTGGGGGGGTAGCAGCTAGCTGACGGGTGGAGGGAAAGCAGCTAACTGTGGAGGGTAGCAGCTAGCTGACTGTGGAGGGTGCAGCTAGCTGACTGTGGAAGAGCAGCTACTGCTGTGAGGGAACAGCTACTGACTGTGGAGGGTAGCAGCAAAACTGACTGTGGAGGGTAGCAGCTAAGCTGACTGTGGGAGGGCACAAGTTACTACTGTTTTGTGTAAAGTACGGTTAGGGTAAATATGACTGTGGTTAGGCACGTATTAGGTAGTGTGCTGACTGTGGTGTAGCACTATGCTTGGAGAAATATTTGGGGTTTTGGGGTTGGTTGAGGTTAGCAGCTACTATGTGGAGGTAGCAGTAGCTCTGTGGAGGGTAGCAACTAGCTGTACTGGGGGTAGAGTAGTAGGGGCTAGCACTAGCTGTTGGGGTAGCAGTGTTGTTACAGTACGACTTAGGACACTTTAACTGATGGGGGGTGCCTGTGCTTGAGGTTAGCCTGTGATTTTGGGGTTAGCCTACTGACTGTGAGGGAGCAGCTCTGACTGTGGGGGTAGCAGCTAGTGACTTTTTGAGGGTAGCAGCTACTGACTGTGGAGGGTACAGTTTAGCTGACTTTTGAGGGTAAACTAGTGATTGTGGAGGGTAGCAGCTACTACTGTGGGGTAGCACTACTGACTGTGGAGGTTAGCAGCTGTCTGTGGAGGTTTAGCAGCTAGCTAGGGGAAACAGCTGTGTGTGGTTGTACCACTAGCTGCTTGGGAGGTATAGCTATGACTGTGGGGGTACAGCTAGCTACTGTGGAGGTAGCAACTAGCTGATGTGAGGTGCAGCTAGTTGACTGTGGAGGTAGCAGCTAGTAATGTGGATGGTAGCAGCTAACTGGGAGGGGCAAGGTGTGATTAGCTAGTAACTGTGTGAGGGTAGCACTACTGACTGTGGGGTTTAGCAATTGATGTGGGGGGTAGCAGCTAGTTGACTGTGGAGGGTAGCAGCTAATGATTGTGGAGGAGTAGCTACTAAATGTGGAGGGTAGCAGCTAAGGGGAGTGGAAGGGAGAGCAGCTAACGTGGAGGGTAGCAGCTTGTGGGGTGACTGTGGAGGGTAGCAGCTAACTGACTGTGGAGGGTAGCAGCTAGTGACGTGGAGGGTAGCAGCTAATTGACTGTGGAGGGTAGCAGCTAACTGACTGTGGGGGGTAGCAGCTAACTGACTGTGGAGGTAGCAGCTAACTGACTGTGGAGGGTAGCAGCAGCTGATGGGAGTGTAGCAGCTAGCTAAACTGTGGAGGTAGCAGCTGCTGATGTGGAGGGTAGACTAGCAACTGTGGAGGGTAGCAACTAGCTGACTGTGGAGGGTAGCAGCTACCTGACTGTGGAGGGTAGCACTAGCGGGACTGTGGAGGGTAGCAGCTAGCTGACGGGAGGGTACAGCTAGCTGACTGTGGAGGGTAGCAGCTAGCTGACTGTGGAGGGTAGCAGCTAGCTGACTGTGGAGGGTAGCAGCTAGCTGACTGTGGAGGGTATCAGCTAGCTGACTGGGGGAGGGTAGTAATAGCTGACTGTGGGGGGTAGCAGCTAGCTAACGTGGAGGGTAGCAACTAGCTGACTGTGGAGGGTAGCAGCTGCCTGTGGAGGTAGCGCTAGCTGACTGGGGAGGGTAGCAGCTAGCTGACTGTGGAGGGAGCAGCTAGCTGACTGTGGAGGGTAGCAGCTAGCTAACTGTGGAGGGTAGCAACTAGCTGACTGTGGAGGGTAGCAGCTAGCTGACTGTGGAGGGTAGCAGCTACTGACTGTGGAGGGTAGCACTAACTGATGTGGGGGGTTTAGCACTAGCTAACTGTGGGAGGGAAAGCAACAGCTGACTGTGGAGGGTAGCAGCTAGCTGACTGTGGAGGGTAGCAGCTAGCTGACTGTGGGAGGGTAGCACTAAGACTGTGGAGGGTAGCAGCTAGCTGACTGTGGAGGGTAGCAGCTAGCTGACTGTGAAGGGTAGCAGCTAGCTGACTGTGGAGGGTAGCAGCTAGCTGACTGTGGAGAGTAGCAGCTAACTGCCTGTAGAGGGTAGCAGCTGACTGTGGAGGGTAGCAGCAAATTGACTGTGGAGGGTACCAGCTAGTTGACTGTGGAGGGTAGCAGCTAATTGATTGTGGAAGGTAGTAGCTTACTGACTGTGGAGGGTAGTAACTAGCTGATTGTGGAGGGTAGCAGCTAATTGTTAGGTGCAGCTAAATGTGGAGGGTAGCACTAACGTAAATGGTAGCAGCTAACTGACTGTGGAGGGTAGCAGCTAGTTGATGTGGAGGGTAGCAGCTAACTGACTGTGGAGGGTAGCAGCTAACTGACTGTGGAGGGTAGCAGCTACCTGACTGTGGAGGGTAGCAGCAAAACTGATGTGGGGGTAGCAGCTAGCTGACTGTGGAGGGTAGCAGCTAACTGACTGTGGAGGGTAGCAGCTAGCTGACTGTGGAGGGTAGCAGCTAGTTGGCCGTGGAGGGTAGCAGCTAACTGACTGTGGAGGGTAGCAGCTAGCTGACTGTGGAGGGTAGCAGCTAGTTGACTGTGGAGGGTAGCAGCTAGTTGACTGTGGAGGGTAGCAGCTAGTTGGCTGTGGAGGGTAGCAGCCAACTGCCTGTGGAGGGTAGCAGCTAACTGACTGTGGAAGGTAGCAGCTAATTGTCTGTGGAGGGTAGCAGCTAGCTCACTGTGGAGGGTAGCAGCTAATTGACTGTGGAAGGTAGTAGCTAACTGACTGTGGAGGGTAGCAGCTAGCTGATTGTGGAGGGTAGCAGCTAATTGTGGAGAGTAGCAGCTAAATGTGGAGGGTAGTAGCTAACTGTGGAGGGTAGCAGCTAACTGTGGAGGGTAGCAGCTAATTGTGGAGAGTAGCAGCTAAATGTGGAGGGTAGCAGCTAACTGTGGAGGGTAGCAGCTAACTGTGGAGGGTAGCAACTAACTGACTGTGGAGGGTAGCGGTTAACTGTGGAGGGTAGCAGTTAACTGTGGAGGGTAGCAGCTAACTGACTGTGGAGGGTAGCAGCTAACTGACTGTGGAGGGTAGCAGCTAACTGACTGTGGAGGGTAGCAGCTAACTGACTGTGGAGGGTAGCAGCTAACTGACTGTGGAGGGTAGCAGCTAACTGACTGTGAGGGTACAGCTAGCTGACTGTGGGGGTAGCAGCTAACTGACTGTGGAGGGTAGCAGCTAACTGACTGTGGAGGGTAGCAGCTAACTGACTGTGGAGGGTAGCAGCTAACTGACTGTGGAGGGTAGCAGCTAACTGATTGGGAGGGTAGCCAGCTAACTGATTTGTGGAGGGTAGCAGCAAACTGACTGTGGAGGGTAGCAGCTAACTGACTGTGGAGGGTAGCAGCTAACTGACTGTGGAGGGTAGCAGCTAACTGACTGTGGAGGGTAGCAGCTAACTGACTGTGGAGGTACAGCAACTGACTGTGGAGGGTAGCAGCTAACTGACTGTGGAGGGTAGCAGCTAACTGACTGTGGAGGGTAGCAGCTAACTGACTGTGGAGGGTAGCAGCTAACTGACTGTGGAGGGTGGAGTGAGAGCACAGTAGATCCACAAGGGCCTAGCAACAAAACTACTTGACTTTTAATATTATTCCTTGGTTACAGAATTGTCAGTTATTCCTGGACGAAGCTTCACAATTTATCCTTGTCTGGATTTGAGCTCTACATCAGCCAAGCCATAATTTGAGAAGTGTATCTGGATTTCGTATCTTTTTCTCCAATGTTCTGTTATGTTATTAACTGTAGATATTCACATATACTGACAGTCTGAGTGATGACTGTCGTCCTTGAGTTCCAATGGCCGAGAAGACGAAGTTTACCTCGTAAATATACATAAAAGTTTACAATTTGAGCTGCCTGGACGGTCTAGTTTATTCTGAGAGGGATGTCTGAGAATGTGAATGGGAGCACTTGCCATTCCACAACGACTCACACCTGCAACCGGCTTTTCAAGACGACTCACACCTGCAACAGGCACTTCAAGGCGACCCACACATGCAATCGGCACTTCAAGGCTATCCACACGTGAAACCAGCACTTCAAGACCACCCACAGCTGCAGCCGGCCCTTCAAGACGGTCCTCAAGTGACATACTAAGAAAATAAGGCATAAGCGACCTGCCAGGACTAAAAAAAGGCGTGTAAATGAACTACCAAGAGCGTACAACTGACTGTGTAAATATGGTGTCTTGTGGACTCAGCACAGCCGCTGCCTCACTACGGTACGTAGCTAAGGTTAGATAGCGTCCCCTTACATTGTACCAAGATGGTACACACTTCTACCCCTTCTACATTTCTGCAGATGCGTTCATGAAAGCGTGAAATCTCAATTAGAGTATAACTTACCTGTCAAGTGAAAGATATAAAACTGAACCGTTACAAACTCGTCAAGAGAAAAATTGCGAAAATTTATCGGTACATCAAAGAGCATATTGCTGACCTGAAAAGAAGAAGATAACTTGTAATTGACCTGTCAAAAATAAAACAGCTTATGCCTGACCTTCGAAGGACCTGTCAAGAAGAGAACACCTTATAAATAACCTGTCAGAATCAGCAACAGTGTACAACTAACCAGTGAAGAGAGGAAATGGCATTAACTGACCTGTCAGGAAGAGAACAGTGCATAACTGACTTCTCATGAACAGGACAGTTTATAACTGTTCTGTCGACGAGTAAAGCACGTGTACAAAGCTGACTGGTTGCACTGTGTGAACTGACCTCTCAAAAAAAAAAATAATCTAACTCACCTGGACGGAGAACCTGGCAGTGCAGGAGGCTGGGAAGATGGTGTAGACCCCGCTAGTGGTCTCTCCTGCCGCAGCCACAGCAGCACAGTCTCGGGGCTGGTCACTCTCTGTCCAGAGAAACAGTAGGAGGTGATCCTTCCTGTCTTTGTGTGTGTGTGTGTGTGTGTGTGTGTGTGTGTGTGTGTGTGTGTGTGTGTGTGTACTCACCTAGTTGAGGTTGCAGGGGTCGAGTCCAAGCTCCTGGCCCCGCCTCTTCACTGGTCGCTACTAGGTCACTCTCCCTGAACCATGAGCTTTATCGTACCTCTGCTTAAAGCTATGTATGGATCCTGCCTCCACTACATCGCTTCCCAAACTATTTCACTTCCTGATTACTCTGTGGCTGAAGAAATACTTCCTAACATCCCTTTGATTCATCTGTGTCTTCAGCTTCCAACTGTGTCCCCGTGTTGCTGTGTCCAGTCTCTGGAACATCCTGTCTTTGTCCATCTTGTCAATTCCTCTCAGTATTTTGTAAGTCGTTATCATGTCCCCCCTATCTCTACTGTCCTCCAGTGTCGTCAGGTTGATTTCCCTTAACCTCTCCTCATAGGACATACCTCTTAACTCTGGGACTAGTCTTGTTTCAAACCTTTGCACTTTCTCTAGTTTCTTTACATGCTTGGCTAGGTGTGGGTTCCAAACTGGTGCCGCATAATCCAATATGGGCCTAACGTACACGGTGTACAGGGTCCTGAACGATTCCTTATTAAGATGTCAGAATGCTGTTCTGAGGTTTGCCAGGCGCCCATATGCTGCAGCAGTTATTTGGTTGATGTGCGCTTCAGGAGATGTGCCTGGTGTTTACTCACCCCAAGATCTTTTTCCTTGAGTGATGTTTGTAGTCTCTGGCCCCCCTAGACTATACTCCGTCTGCGGTCTTCTTTGCCCTTCCCCAATCCTCATGACTTTGCACTTGGTGGGATTGAACTCCAGGAGCCAGTTACTGGACCAGGTCTGCAGCCTCTCCAGATCCCTTTGTATTTCTGCCTGGTCTTCGATCGAATGAATTCTTCTCATCAACTTCACGTCATCTGCAAACAGGGACACCTCGGAGTTTATTCCTTCCGTCATGTCGTTCACAAATACCAGAAACAGCACTGGTCCTAGGACTGACCCCTGTGGGACCCCGCTGGTCACAGGTGCCCACTCTGACACCTCGCCACGTACCATTACTCGCTGCTGTCTTCCTTACAAGTGTTCCCTGATCCATTGCAGTGCCTTCCCTGTTATCCCTGCTTGGTCCTCCAGTTTTTGCACTAATCTCTTGTGTGGTACTGTGTCAAACGCCTTCTTGCAGTCCAAGAAAATGCAATCCACCCACCCCTCTCTCTCTTGTCTTACTGCTGTCACCATGTCATAGAACTCCAGTAGGTTTGTGACACAGGATTTCCCGTCTCTGAAACCATGTTGGCTGTTGGTGATGAGATCATTCCTTTCTAGATGTTCCACCATTCTTCTCCTGACAATCTTTTCCATGATTTTGCATACTATACATGTCAGTGAAACTGGTCTGTAGTTTAGTGCTTCATGTCTGTCTCCTTTTTTAAAGATTGGGACCACATTTGCTGTCTTCCATGCCTCAGGCAATCTCCCTGTTTCGATAGATGTATTGAATATTGTTGTTAGGGGTACACATAGCGCCTCTGCTCCTTCTCTCAGGACCCATGGAGAGATGTTATATGGCCCCATTGCCTTTGAGGTATCTAGCTCACTCAGAAGCCTCTTCACTTCTTCCTCGGTTGTGTGTACTGTGTCCAGCACATGGTGGTGTACCCCACCTCTCTGTCTTTCTGGAGCCCCTTCTGTCTCCTCTGTGAACACTTCTTTGAATCTCTTGTTGAGTTCCTCACATACTTCACTGTCATTTCTTGTTGTCTCTCCTCCTTCCTTCCTTAGCCTGATTACCTGGTCCTTGACGGTTGTTTTCTTCCTGATGTGGCTGTATAACAGCTTCGGGTCAGATTTGGCTTTTGCTGCTATGTCGTTTTCATATTGACGTTGGGCCTCCCTTCTTATCTGTGCATATTCGTTTCTGGCTCTACGACTGTTCTCCTTATTCTCCTGGGTCCTTTGCCTTCTATATTTCTTCCATTCCCTAGCACACTTGGTTTTTGCCTCCCTGCACCTTTGGGTAAACCATGGGCTCATCCTGGCTTTTTCATTATTCCTGTTACCCTTGGGTACAAACCTCTCCTCAGCCTCCTTGCACATTGTTGCTACATATTCCATCATCTCATTAACTGGCTTCCCTGCCAGTTCTCTGTCCCACTGAACCTCATTCAGGAAGTTCCTCATTCCTGTGTTGTCCCCTTTCCTGTAGTTTGGTTTCATTCGTCGTGGCCTTCCTGTTTCCCCCTCCACTTGTAGCTCTACTGTGTATTCGAAGCTCAAAACCACATGATCGCTGGCCCCAAGGGGTCTTTCATATGTGTGTGTGTGTGTGTGTGTGTGTGTGTGTGTGTATTTTCATATCTACAATATCAATGTTTACATAATCTGTTTTTGTTCATATACCAAAAGCTCCTTAGCAGCAAAATCTATATAACATTATTTTGAATTAGATCCATACACTCGGAGGCATTCTTAATATATGTACTTACATATTTCATATTGACAATGTGAGTAGTCACGAAACCGCTTGGAATTTCACTACTCTTTCACAGTGGTTGTTTTGCATATATATATATATATATATATATATATATATATATATATATATATATATATATATATATATATATATAATATATATATATATATGGTATAAACCTTGGTAATAAATACCGACAAGTTGGTTTAGAAAGACACGTAAGCAAACACTATAACATATTTATTAGAAAACGTTTCGGTCCTGGGACCTTGATCACTTCTAACATACAGAGGTAGAAAGACTTAAGGCACAAGCTATTCTCAACAAACCGCCCATGAAACAGCCCCCTAAGCAGTTCATAGTACTCCCATGTGGTGATGTTGCCACGAATACTCGCAGGGCACTTGCTATGAGTAACATCAACGTTTCCACCATAAACACATCATCTATCAAAGACCTCACTACGAAACGCAGCCCCACTCCTCTAACTTCTACAGCAGGCGTCTACACTATCCCCTGTGGGTTCTGTCCGAAGAAATATGTAGGCGAGACAGGCAGAGATCTTGCAGTCCGCTTGAATGAGCATCGAAATGCCTCTAACAGAGGCGATATAAGGTACGCCTGTGTCATCCACAGAGACTCCACGGGACATTTGATGAACTGGAATGAGGCACAACTCGTTCTCACCGAACCAGACCTCAGACACCGACGGTGCC
>NC_069402.1:60944277-60981777 GCF_026875155.1 Cherax quadricarinatus
GACTTGGGGGGAAAAAACAAAGTACTAAGGGTAACAGAGAGAGAAAGCGAGAGAGAGAGAGAGAGAGTGAGAGACTCCGGTGTGGATTTATGGGTAAATATTATTTTTGGAGAGAATTTTGAGTACGAATTACGGCTGGGTAATTGGAATATACACAGAGGAGGCAGTGGAGCGTCAAAATTAGAGTCTGCTAAAAAAAATACTCGAGACTTGATGAATGCTGAAATTAGAATGACTGCCGTGAGGTTAGAATGTTATTTTGGAGGTTAGAATTGTGCATGAGAAATTAGAATGATATTATAAGAGTTATAATAATATATCACAAACGTGAATAATATATCATTCAAGACAAGAAAGATATTTGAAGAATAATAATGATATTCGTGAGACTAGAATGATATGAGAATTTAGAATGATTTTTCAGGGGTTCGAAAATTATTGGAGAGTTTAGAGTGACATTTGAAGGTTAGATTGAAAACTGAAAAGTTTGATTTTTAGAGGAATTCAAATAATATTTCGAACTTTACAATGATTGTGGAGGAGAAGTTAGAATGATTGTGGAGGAGAAGTTAGAATGATTGTGGAGGAGAAGTTAGAATGATTGTGGAGGAGAAGTTAGAATGATTGTGGAGGAGAAGTTAGAATGATTGTGGAGGAGAAGTTAGAATGATTGTGGAGGGAGAAGTTAGAATGATTGTGGAGGAGAAGTTAGAATGATTGTGGAGGAGAAGTTAGAATGATTGTGGAGGAGAAGTTAGAATGATTGTGGAGGAGAAGTTAGAATGATTGTGGAGGAGAAGTTAGAATGATTGTGGAGGAGAAGTTAGAATGATTGTGGAGGAGAAGTTAGAATGATTGTGGAGGAGAAGTTAGAATGATTGTGGAGGAGAAGTTAGAATGATTGTGGAGGAGAAGTTAGAATGATTGTGGAGGAGAAGTTAGAATGATTGTGGAGGAGAAGTTAGAATGATTGTGGAGGAGAAGTTAGAATGATTGTGGAGGAGAAGTTAGAATGATTGTGGAGGAGAAGTTAGAATGATTGTGGAGGAGAAGTTAGAATGATTGTGGAAGAGAAGTTAGAATGATTGTGGAAGAGAAGTTAGAATGATTGTGGAAGAGAAGTTAGAATGATTGTGGAGGAGAAGTTAGAATGATTGTGGAAGAGAAGTTAGAATGATTGTGGAGGAGAAGTTAGAATGATTGTGGAAGAGAAGTTAGAATGATTGTGGAGAGAAGTTAGAATGATTGTGGAAGAGAAGTTAGAATGATTGTGGAGGAGAAGTTAGAATGATTGTGGAGGAGAAGTTAGAATGATTGTGGAAGAGAAGTTAGAATGATTGTGGAGGAGAAGTTAGAATGATTGTGGAAGAGAAGTTAGAATGATTGTGGAGGAGAAGTTAGAATGATTGTGGAGGAGAAGTTAGAATGATTGTGGGAGAAGTTAGAATGATTGTGGGGAGAAGTTAGAATGATTGTGGAAGAGAAGTTAGAATGATTGTGGGGAGAAGTTAGAATGATTGTGGGGAGAAGTTAGAATGATTGTGGGAGAAGTTAGAATGATTGTGGGGAGAAGTTAGAATGATTGTGGAAGAGAAGTTAGAATGATTGTGGAGGAGAAGTTAGAATGATTGTGGGGAGAAGTTAGAATGATTGTGGGGAGAAGTTAGAATGATTGTGGAAGAGAAGTTAGAATGATTGTGGAGGAGAAGTTAGAATGATTGTGGAGGAGAAGTTAGAATGATTGTGGAGGAGAAGTTAGAATGATTGTGGAGGAGAAGTTAGAATGATTGTGGGGAGAAGTTAGAATGATTGTGGATGAGAAGTTAGAATGGTTGTGGTTTAGAAGTTAGAATGATTGTGGAGAGAAGTTAGAATGATTGTGAGGGAGAAGTTAGATGAATGATTGTGGAGGAGAAGTTAGAATGATTGTGGGGAGAAGTTAGAATGATTGTGGGGGAGAAGTTAGAATGATTGTGGAGGAAAAGTTAGAATGACTGTGGAGGAGAAGTTAGAATGATTGTGGAGGAGAAGTTAGAATGATTGTGGAGGAGAAGTTAGAATGATTGTGGAGGAGAAGTTAGAATGATTGTGGATGAGAAGTTAGAATGGTTGTGGAGGAGAAGTTAGAATGATTGTGGAAGAAGTTAGAATGATTGTGGGGAGAAGTTAGAATGATTGTGGGGGAGAAGTTAGAATGATTGTGGAGGAGAAGTTAGAATGATGTGGAGGAGAAGTTAGAATGAATTGGAGGAGAAGTTAGAATGATTGTGGGGGAGAAGTTAGAATGATTGTGGGGAGAAGTTTGAATGATTGTGGAGGAGAAGTTAGAATGATTGTGGAGGAGAAGTTAGAATGATTGTGGAAGAGAAGTTAGAATGATTGTGGAGGAGAAGTTAGAATGATTGTGGAGGAGAAGTTAGAATGATTGTGGAGGAGAAGTTAGAATGATTGTGGAGGAGAAGTTAGAATGATTGTGGAGAAGTTAGAATGATTGTGGAGGAGAAGTTAGAATGATTGTGGAGGAGAAGTTAGAATGATTGTGGAAGAGAAGTTAGAATGATTGTGGAGGAGAAGTTAGAATGATTGTGGGGAGAAGTTAGAATGATTTGTGGGGGAGAAGTTAGAATGATTGTGGGGAGAAGTTAGAATGATTGTGGGGGAGAAGTTAGAATGATTGTGGAGGAGAAGTTAGAATGATTGTGGAGGAGAAGTTAGAATGATTGTGGGGAGAAGTTAGAATGATTGTGGGGGAGAAGTTAGAATGATTGTGGGGAGGAAAGTTAGAATGATTGTGGAGGAGAAGTTAGAATGATTGTGGAGGAGAAGTTAGAATGATTGTGGGGAGAAGTTAGAATGATTGTGGGGAGAAGTTAGAATGATTGTGGGGGAGAAAGTTAGAATGATTGTGGAGGAGAAGTTAGAATGATTGTGGAGGAGAAGTTAGAATGATTGTGGAGGAGAGTTAGAATGATTGTGGGGGAGAAGTTTGAATGATTGTGGAGGAGAAGTTAGAATGACTGTGGAGGAGAAGTTAGAATGATTGTGGAGGAGAAGTTAGAATGATTGTGGGGGAGAAGTTAGAATGATTGTGGAGAAGTTAGAATGATTGTGGAGGAGAAGTTAGAATGATTGTGGAGGAGAAGTTAGAATGATTGTGGGGAGAAGTTAGAATGATTGTGGGGAGAAGTTAGAATGATTGTGGGGGAGAAGTTAGAATGATTGTGGAGGAGAAGTTAGAATGACTGTGGAGGAGAAGTTAGAATGATTGTGGGGAGAAGTTAAATGATTGTGGAGGAGAGTTAGAATGATTGTGGGAGAAGTTAGAATGATTGTGGAGTTGAGAATAGTATTTAGAATGATTGTGGAGGAGAATTAGAATGTTGTGGGAGAAGTTAGAATGTGTGGAGGAGAAGTTAGAATGATTGTGGAGGAGAAGTTAGAATGATTGTGGAGGAGAAGTTAGAATGATTGTGGAGGGAAGTTAGAATGATTGTGGAGGAGAAGTTAGAATTGATTGTGGAGGAGTGAAGTTAGAATGATTGTGGAGAAAGTTAGAATGATTGTGGAGGAGAAGTTAGAATGATTGTGGAGGAGAAGTTAGAATGATTGTGGAGGAGAAGTTAGAATGATTGTGGAGGAGAAGTTAGAATGATTGTGGAGGAGAAGTTAGAATGATTGTGGAGAAGTTAGAATGATTGTGGAGGAGAAGTTAGAATGATTGTGGAGGAGAAGTTAGAATGATTGTGGGGGAGAAGTTAGAATGATTGTGGAGGAGAAGTTAGAATGACTGTGGAGGAGAAGTTAGAATGATTGTGGAGGAAAAGTTAGAATGATTGTGGGGAGAAGTTAGAATGATTGTGGGGGAGAATTTTAGAATGGTTGTGGAGGAGAAGTTAGAATGGTTGTGGAGGAGAAGTTAGAATGATTGTGGAGGAGAAGTTAGAATGATTGTGGAGGAGAAGTTAGAATGATTGTGGAGGAGAAGTTAGAATGATTGTGGAGGAGAAGTTTAGAATGATTGTGGAGGAGAAGTTAGAATGATTGTGGAGGAGAGAAGTTAGAATGATTGTGGAGAAGTTAGAATGATTGTGGAGGAGAAGTTAGAATGATTGTTTAGGAGAAGTTAGAATGATTGTGGAGGAGAAGTTAGAATGATTGTGGAGGAGAAGTTAGAATGATTGTGGAGGAGAAGTTAGAATGATTGTGGAGGAGAAGTTAGAATGATTGTGGAGAAGTTAGAATGATTGTGGAGGAGAAGTTAGAATGATTGTGGAGGAGAAGTTAGAATGTTCGTTGAGGAATTAAAGTGCTGTTTAATTAAGCAATTACGTGATGGCAGTACCAAAGGTGCTCTTTCTCTTCACTTTTTTCTCGTCTCTTTACCGTCTTCTCATTTACTTAAGCACCATTCTCTCTCTCTCTCTCTCTACCTCTTTCCTTCTGTCTCTCTCATTATTCTTTCTTCCTAATTTATATAAACATTATACTCTCTTTCTTCTCCTCTTTTTGACTCTATCTCTCTTTCATTTAGCTATGCCTTGGCTCTTCCCTCTCTTTGTTCCAGCCCCTCTCATATTCCCTTCTGATTCTCTTCATCCTTCTCCTCTCTGCTTACTCTTGCTCCTCCACCTGTCTCTTCCTTTCTTCGTCTCTGCTCTTCTTCCTGAATCTGGTCTCCCTCTCTGTTCCCTCTCTTCCTCCCTTCTTCCTCTTTCTCTCTCTCTCCCTCCATGCTCCTTCAACCGCCTTCTCGTTAACGAGGGAGCAACTCAGGGCTCTGACACGTAATACCACAATAAAGAAGACTGATGGTAATCCTGTCTCCCAGTGGTGTGTGGTGATGGGTCGCTTCTACGCCGACTTACCTGTCCTATTTCTGGTTGTCTTTCTACTTCCATATCTCGTTCTTCTTCCTCCTTCCCCTCACCCTTCTCTTACTCCTTTCATTCTTCTCTGTCTCGGCATTTGTTTTCCTCTCACAATCTTCTTCCAGTTTCCTAATTCTTTTTTCTTTCTTTTTTTAGCACTCATTAAATTTAATTTCCATCAGATCACTTTTTTTCCTTCCTTTCCACTCCAAGAAAATATCTTCCTATTCTTTCCCCTTATATTTAAACAAAAATGCCCTTTCTTATCTTTTCCTCCTTCCCATAAGCCTCAAATATTTTCCTACCCTGCCTCTCTCTCTCTCTCTCTCTCTCTCTCTCTCTCTCTCTCTCTCTCTCTCTCTCTTCCTCAATACCTGTCTTTTATTTCTCCTGCTTAGCCTCTGTTCTCCTACTTCCGCTGCCTACACCCACCTGATTTTCACCCTCCTCTCCTTCTGCCTCCGCCGGGAAGTATGCCAGTTCATCCTGCGTGGGGCTCTCCTCCAGGTTGGCCTTCTGGGGCCGTGGTCGTGCTAACAGAGCGTCGTCGTGAGCCTCTTGGTGGGATGAAGACACTCCGACAGGCCTACGTCTGTTAGACAGCTGCTGGGAACAGCTCTTGTTGGCCATCTTATCCAACCTGGGAGGGAAAGAGAATGGGATTTGCAGGTGACGTGAGTTTACTAGTGATGGGAGAAATCCGAATGCGCGTAACTGCAAATATAAAAAAAAATAAGCAGGAAAATCTGAATTCTCCCATGTGCTTCTCTTGCCTCTTATTCCTCTGAAGATGTATGCAGAAACACACGAGAGCTTTTACGTTTTCCTGTATTTTTTCAATGTTGTTTTTATTAGTAATATAATGAGAGCATTAGAATGATGTATTCATAAGCATGAGCCATCTTTAAGGAAACGTTTCGCCACAGAGTGGCTCATCAGTCAAATATAAAAAAGAACGGTGGGACTGATTACCTCAAACTCCTCCTCTCTTTCCACCGTTCTTCTTTACATTGGACTGATGAAGCCACTGGCTGGTGAAACGTTTCCTCAATAAAGATTCCCAAATGTTGCACAAGTGTCTCATTCTTCTTGTTTCTTACTTAACTTCTTTTTCACATCTTACTCAAAATCATAAACACGGGGGTAGAAGTTCAACACTCGCAAACTCAGCCAGATAAACACAAGTGTGTATGAGGATACTTGCTGTATAAGTGTGTATGAGGATACTTGCTGTACAAGTGTGTATGAAGATCCTTGCTGTACAAGTGTGTATGAAGATCCTTGCTGTACAAGTGTGTATGAAGATCCTTGCTGTACAAGTGTGTATGAAGATCCTTGCTGTACAAGTGTGTATGAGGATACTTGCTGAACAAGTGTGTATGAGGATACTTGCTGTACAAGTGTGTATGAGGATACTTGCTGAACAAGTGTGTATGAGGATACTTGCTGTACAAGTGTGTATGAAGATCCTTGCTGTACAAGTGTGTATGAAGATCCTTGCTGTACAAGTGTGTATGAAGATCCTTGCTGTACAAGTGTGTATGAAGATCCTTGCTGTACAAGTGTGTATGAGGATACTTGCTGTACAAGTGTGTATGAAGATTCTTGCTGTACAAGTGTGTATGAAGATCCTTGCTGTACAAGTGTGTATGAGGATACTTGCTGAACAAGTGTGTATGAGGATACTTGCTGTACAAGTGTGTATGAAGATCCTTGCTGTACAAGTGTGTATGAAGATCCTTGCTGTACAAGTGTGTATGAGGATACTTGCTGTACAAGTGTGTATGAAGATCATTGTTGTACAAGTGTGTATGAGGATACTTGCTGTACAAGTGTGTATGAAGATCCTTGCTCTACAAGTGTGTATGAAGATCCTTGCTGTACAAATATGTATGAAGATCCTTGCTGTACAAGTGTGTATGAGGATACTTGCTGTACAAGTGTGTATGAAGATCCTTGCTGTACAAATGTGCATGAAGATCCTTGCTGTACAAGTGTGTATGAAGATCCTTGCTGTACAAGTGTGTATGAAGATCCTTGCTGTACAAGTGTGTATGAAGATCCTTGCTGTACAAGTGTGTATGAGGATACTTGCTGTACAAGTGTGTATGAAGACCCTTGCTGTACAAGTGTGTATGAAGATCCTTGCTGTACAAGTGTGTATGAAGATTCTTGCTGTACAAATGTGCATGAAGATCCTTGCTGTACAAGTGTGTATGATGATACTTGCTGTACAAGTGTGTATGAGGATACTTGCTGTACAAATGTGTATGAAGATCCTTGCTGTACAAGTGCGTATGAAGATCCTTGCTGTACAAGTGTGTATGAAGATACTTTGCTGTACAAGTGTGTATGAAGATCCTTGCTGTACAAGTGTGTTTGAAGATCCTTGCTGTACAATTGTGTATGAAGATCCTTGCTGTACAAGTGTGTATGAAGATCCTTGCTGTACAAGTGTGTATGAAGATCCTTGCTGTACAAGTGTGTTTGAAGATCCTTGCTGTACAAGTGTGTATGAAGATCCTTGCTGTACAATTGTGTATGAAGATCCTTGCTGTACAAGTGTGTATGAAGATCCTTGCTGTACAAGTGTGTATGAAGATCCTTGCTGTACAAGTGTGTATGGAGATACTTGCTGTACAAGTAACGAATGAGTCGAGTCTTAATTTAGTGTTCATTGCTCTTAACGTTTATGACTGTGATCATCATAACTGTCGCGAACAGACAGTACGGTTTGACTTCATTTAACACTAACTTTTATAGCAGGATATCTCAGTAACTAACTGGCAAGACTTCCTTCATGATATAATAACTGGAGACTGGGCATGATCGCTTTCCTTACGCCCGTGTTGCATGCAAAGAGTATGTACCCTTTATTTAGAGCATGTTAACACACTCATGTAGGCTGCCTCAGCAACTAGAGAACCAGGTAACTAAGGGTCGGACGATCGGGGCCCCATCGTCAGATCAGTTCCTAGGTTCAGCCAATCACATTGTGGATCTGGCAATTGTGAAGGTGACGTGGATACCACTCACATTCTTACCCTTGTCATTTTCACCCAGCTGCTGGTTGAACACAATTGTCCATTCTGTCTCCAGGCTGTGTCTTTGCCTTTTGCTTTACCGTGTTGTACACATATATTTCCAATTGTATATAGTGTACATACTTGTAAATACTTATAATCGCACTTGGTAAAGGAAAACATAATTCAAAGTCATTCAGCTGTGTTTTTTCTGCTCCTTGTTCCCTTTTACACCCAGGATAACAGACCTTTTTGTTCCTGGGCCATAATAGCCCGTTCCATTTCATATCCTGGATCATATATTCTCATACATCATTACACATAAATTGGATTTAAATATGGATTCTACAAGCTATCTAAACGAAACCAAAGTGACTGTCTGCTGCCTATATTAACATTCTCACTTTTATCAGCAGTGCTGATATGCTGTTTTGATGAGACTCTCTTAGTGATAGATCGTATGACTGACTCCTGTCGAGGTTGTGAACAACAAATTCCCTGTGAATGACCACTTTTGGAGAAAGTGGAGCAAATATGTACACGTAGCCGAAAATACTTTTGCCCATATTACTAATGAAAAAAAATTTTGAGGATGACAAAAGCAGGAGATAAACAATCCTCACTTCCGGAGTGTAGACTCGGGAACGTTCCTTTAAGGCGAAACAAATCTACAAACTCGGAAAGTATATTAAACAGCAACAAACAAAATGAACATATCACCAAATTATAAAAAAAAAATGCATGGAAAAAATATATTAATTTAACATGAAAAAATCTCAGCAGCGATCCATAGTATTCACAACTCGCATTGGGTGAACAACAACAGCGACGCTTTTGTTAAAAGGAAGTTGACAATAGAGAAACTATTTAATTCCAGTTGTGTTTATTTTTAATTCTTTTGTCTGTAGCAAGTAACGTAAAAATTCTGAACCAGTGTTTACCACCACAATGGTAAACACTAGCTTAGAACAGCACCGCCAGAACAACAGAGTACAAACACTGCCAGAACAAGAGTACAAACACTGTCAGGATAACAGAGTACAAACACCACCAGGACACCAGTGCAAACACTGCCAGGACAACTGAGTACAAGCACTACAAATACGGCCAGAACAGAGTACAAACACTCCAGAATAAGAGTATAAACACTGCCAGAAGAGTACAAACACTGCCAGGACAACAGTGCAAACACCGCTAGGACACCAGTACAAACACTGCCAGGACAACAGAGTACAAACACTGCTAAAGGAAGATCCCACACTACTAGCAGAATAATTTAGAAACACAGCTATTTGTAACTAGTCACTGTTGTGGTGGTCGGGTGTTGCGCACGGGCGGACCTATTGTGTTCCTTATATTACATGCATATTCACCGATTTGTATTCGATGATGTATATTCACCGGTTTGCACTCATCGTTTTCTGTTCACCGATTTTTACTCGCATATTTGTATTCCCCGATTTATTCTTGCTGAACTGTACTCAGCCTGTTTTCACTCACCGATTTCTACTCGCATTTTTACTCACAGATTTGATTATACAGGAGGGTCTAGTTACAGATCCTGGCTCTGTCTTGTAGCCCATTGAGTTGCTGGCTCCTTGCCAATTTAACTTTATCGTACCTATTTTTGTAGCTCTGTTGTCATTGCTTCTACCACTTGCTCATCTAGTGCATTGTTCTTCTATTCTTGCCACTCTGAGACTGGAGAATTATTTCGCAGCTTCATTAGGGCTCACTTGTGTTTTTAATTTGTATCAATGGCACCTTGTTCTTGCCCTCGGCATGTCCTTTGAGTATTGTGTACTTCGTGGTCATATCTTCCTGGTTTTCCTACAGCTTAATAACACGAAACACCAACACTAAACCTCTTTTTTTAAAACTAAATATTAGCACTGTACACCACAATATACAAATAAAGCACCACTGAAGACCATCAAGAATATATACCACGATTATTACGCACCACCAACACTAATCATCAGAAACACTAAATATCACCAGCCCAAAACATCAAAGCAGGCTGGTGAGCGGCCCAGTAATGATTGGACGCTTCAACAAACACAAAAAAACCCAAATTTTTATACACCTATGCAAAGAACCTCTCTAAACACGGAGCTTACAAAGGTTCTTTGACCCACGTAGCGTAACATAATTTCTATCATTGAAACAAATTGTGACGCTTTTCCCTCGCCTGGAATTAGTGTAGTTGATGCCGTCGTTAAGGTCATTTTATCCTGGATTACATAGGCATCATCATTATGTAAAACGTGTGGCCACTTGGGTGAGGAGCACTGCAGATATATTTGGTCAGTAAAATGACAAGCGTGTCTTACGTGCCCGAGTTACATACAGTTAAATGTGGTCACAAGAGTAATATAGGTTTGCCAAGAATGGTCATTTGGGTCACAGTCTTGACAGGTATGAACATTCGGGTCACAGTCTTGACAGGTATGATCATTCGGGTCACAGTCTTGACAGGTATGATCATTCGGGTCACAGTCTTGACAGGTATGATCAATTCAGCCACAAGCATGCCAGATACGGTGATTTGAATCACAGGCGAGTTAGATGTAATCAGTCGGGGGATAATCATGTTAGATACGGTGATTCGAATCACAGGCGAGTGATATGATATATATATAATATATATATATATATATATATATATATATATATATATATATATATATATATATATATTATCACACTGGCCGATTCCCACCAAGGCAGGGTGGCCCGAAAAAGAAAAACTTTCACCATCATTCACTCCATCACTGTCTTGCCAGAAGGGTGCTTTACACTACAGTTTTTAAACTGCAACATTAACACTCCTCCTTCAGAGTGCAGGCACTGTACTTCCCATCTCCAGGACTCAAGTCCGGCCTGCCGGTTTCCCTGAACCCCTTCATAAATGTTACTTTGCTCACACTCCAACAGCACGTCAAGTATTAAAAACCATTTGTCTCCATTCACTCCTATCAAACACGCTCACGCATGCCTGCTGGAAGTCCAAGCCCCTAGCACACAAAACCTCCTTTACCCCCTTCCTCCAACCTTTCCTAGGCCGACCCCTACCCCGCCTTCCTTCCACTACATTATATATATATATATATATATATATATATATATATATATATATATATATATATATATATATATATATATATATATATATTATATATAATATATATATTTATTTATATTATAGGTTGTAGGTTGGTAGACAGCAACTACCCAGGGAGGTACTACCGTCCTGCCAAGTGAGTGTAAAACAAAAGCCTGTAATTGTTTTACATGACGGTAGGATTGCTGGTGTCCATTTTTCTGTCTCATGAACATACAAGATTTCAGGTACGTCTTGCTACTTCTACTTACACTTAGGTCACACTACACATACATGTACAAGCATATATAAACACACCCCTCTGGGTTTTCTTCTATTTTCTTACTAGTTCTTGTTCTTGTTTATTTCCTCTTATCTTCATAGTGAAGTGAAACAGAATTATTCCTCCGTAAGCTATGAGTGTTGTAAGAGGCGACTAAAATGCCGGGAGCAAGGAGCTAGTAACCCCTTCTCCTGTATAAATTACTAAATTTAGAAAGTGAAACTTTCGTTTTTCTTTTTGGGCCACCCTGCCTTAGTGGGATACTGCCGGTTTGTTAAAATATATATACAGAAGGGGTCCACCTCTGGTGTATGTATATATATATATATATTATATATATATATATATATTATAATATATATTATATATATATATATATATATATATATATATATATATATATATAATATATATATATATATTATATATATAATCTATTCTTGATTTACATGTGGGTTTCATGTACACATCACATAACATTTTATAATTATTAGGTAAATATAAGCAAATATTAAAATATCAGTGTTGTTATATACATCAGTTACTCAGACATGGAAATTAACGAGAATTATACACAACCATGACGAAAATAATCAAGGATTACGCACCAAAAATAATATAAATGAGTATATAATATATGCACTAAACAGAACATCAGATTTATACCAAATCCTTGCGACGACTGACTTCACTTAGGAAGAACTTAGTAACAAGTTAGGAACAACTTAGGAATAACTTAAAAACTTACGTGTTGAGGATGAGAACGCTGTCGAGGCCAGCGATGGCCATGCGTCGGTCCAGGTCTGAGTGGGACTTCTTCAGCGCCTCCGTCGTCCTGTTCTCCAGAGTGGCCAAGTCCTCCTTGAACCTCCGCTCCGTTGACTGGTGCAGAGAGGTAATAAATGAGGGAAACTAGATGTGAGAGAGAAGAGGATGATACGTAGAGATATAGCAGAGAGTAATCGTAGAGAATGATACGCGAGAGATGATACGTGAGGATGTAGAGAGATATACGTAGAGAGATGATACGCAGAGAGATGATACGTAGAGAGATGATACGCTAGAGAGATAATACGTAGAGAGTGTCAGAGAGATGAACTGAGAGATGCAGTTAATCTAAATGTCGCAGGAATGTACGAAATATACAAGATAACTGAACGCAGAGGATGATAGTAGAGAGATGATACGCAGGAGATACTAGAGGATGATACCAGATATCGTTAAAATAAGAAAAATTAAAATGTACGCAGGAGAATATAAAGATGATACCGAGGTATATATGATTCTTTGTGATACCAGAGAGATGCTACTAGAGGGCATGATAGCAAATAGATACGTAAAATCTACGAGGAATATCCAATCTAGGATGTCGAAAATATCTCATGACGATGGAACAAGTTAACACACATCTCAAGCACGGGAAAACTTTATAATTCAAAAAAACTAAAACCATATTTCTTATCATGGTTATGTGATAGATTAACGATTTCATCGGAAAATATCTCAGACGAGACAGTAAACAAGAAAACTTCTAAATCAAACTCAACCATTTGCTTCAGTTATTGTATGTTTATTATATACAGCGTATACTTTAGCTGGGAGCTATACTGCACATCGTATATTATGCAAATATTTATATGTAGGCCTATTTGGAGGGCTTAAATTACAAGAGAGCTCGGGGCTCACAAAGCCTTCACACCGCCAGTCCATTTTACAACCCTGGCAAAGAGTCGATTTTTCTATATTCTGCGTATGTCGTATGCGTATTTTGTACGACGCGATCATATCCCTCTCTCCTTCCCTTCTGGCAGGTACCAAGGCCATTAATCAGTCACATCACGTCGAGAGAGCAGGATAGACCATGAAACATATATGGCACCGCTACTCGTTAAATCAACATTGTGATTACAAATGTCTTAATTTTTTTTAGAATTGCAAACGAGTTTGCTGTCAGGAGATAATTTGTAATTTAAACATTGACTCCCGAAGGTTCATGCAATGTACACTCGTTTTACAACCAATTCTGCCTTCACCATTTCCTGCCAGAACTGTATTTGGTTGCCGCATTTCATGCAACACGATTCGGTTATCCAATTTATTAAGCGCTGCTGTTAAATGTGCATAAATCTGCCTCCATTTATTAATTGGTATGAGGCTCATTTCTCGTCGCCACAATATTCCAATACCTCGTATAACTACGCAGTTTTCAAGTTCCTCTAGCGCTGGAATTGACTCATTAACTAAGCAGACTCTCGGCCTAGCGCCGGATTTAACGGCTACTAATTTTATCGTCCATTTATATATATAACTCAGTTTCAGTCTAGCCGGATTTGATATATATAACTACGCAGTTTCGTTTCAGTTCCATACTTGCTCTGTGCCGATCTGATGCATAACCACACACACACACCACACACACACACACACACACACACACACACATTCCAATCAATTCACAATCATCTGATCATCAAACTACACAACTCCAATCATCACAACACACACACACACACACACACACACACACACACACACACATCTTCCAATCAATTTTCCATAGTTATCTTTGACATATAATTACATAAATCTTCCAGTCATTCCAACTTTAAGCCCTGGTTTGGGTGTATCACTAGGCAGGAGTCAACAATCCAGTTTTCCAGTGATGGAGAACGGCTCTCCCCCACCATCCTTGCAAATCGAGAACAAACTCTTTGTGCTGGAAGCATCGATCCAGAGCTTCATTTAGACTGAAGTATGATCGACTAAATTACCATAATTTACAAAACTCGGACAAAAGCACAGAGTTCATCTGTGGTGAGAGAGAGAGAGAGAGAGAGAGAGAGAGAGAGAGAGAGAGAGAGAGAGAGAGAGAGAGAGAGAGAGAGAGAGAGGAGAGAGAGAGAGAGAGAAGAGAGAGAAGAGAGAGAGAGAGAGAGATATGGGGAGGA
This sequence comes from Cherax quadricarinatus, assembly GCF_026875155.1. NCBI lineage: Eukaryota > Metazoa > Arthropoda > Malacostraca > Decapoda > Parastacidae > Cherax > Cherax quadricarinatus. The sequence continues at coordinate 60,958,503 of NC_069402.1, forward strand.
GGAGATGGGGGCCGAGTTCCTGCGATTCGCAATCTGATCCCCGGCGATAAGTATGCAACAAAGGTGTCAGCAGAGTCACCCTCTGTAAGACTTAGCATCGGAGGGGCACTACTCATATTGAAAGTTACTTTAGCAAGTTAGACTCAGACGTAACGACTGCCCAAGTGTCAGTTAGACCACTAACCTCAAGGGTATTGCATTCACTGAAATAAAGCTTACAGAAAACTCTTAGTGGATGTATTCTGAGAGGAACATCCAGTCCTCTTGATTACCAAGTAGTAAAGCATCCGGTCTTCTTGATCATCAGGTGGTGGAGCATCCAATCCTCTCCTCTTCATTACCAGGTGATGTAGCATCCAGTAGTCTATCATACCAGGTGGATCATCATCCAGCCTCCAATATTTCAAGGTATCCAACCCTCCATCACCTTATGATCTCGCCAGCATCCACTCCTCCGTGAAGTATCTCCAGGTTTAGTCGGTGATGCCGAGTGGCTGTGTTTGTTACATTTTACTCTCTTTCTCCCGAGTGTTCTCACCCCTCGTACCGAGAAGATGATATTGTCAGCCTGGATTGCCTTGAGCCCACGAGTGGGTCGTCAAGGGCACTCCATTATACGAAATTGTCCCGGTTATCAATTTCACGACGGTTATTGAGTCCACTGTCGGGGATAGCAGACCTTGTTTCATATACGCTCCAGAGACCCTTGCTCTTCCTATATTCTTCTGCGAACCGGTTTATAGGTTCCTTGGATTATCTGGTCTTTTTTCTCGATTTCATGGATGACGTTTATCCAAATTGCTACGCGAGTGAGCTTCGTTTTCACGCACGAACAATAAGGTAGTTTGAGAATGGTTTTGTAAGAGATGTCCGATGCCAGGGGACTAAAACTCTTCGCGCATATAACACGCAGACACACGGACAGACGGAAAGACAGACATACACAGTAGTATATATTTATTAGAAAACGTTTCAATCCTGGGATCGAAACGTTTTTTTAATAAACGTGTCCTAGTGTTTGCTTATGTGTCTTATTTTTAACCAGTTTGTTGGTATATATTATCAAAGTTTATATCACACACACACACACACACACACACACAACTTAGTAAGTGTTGCGCTTATTGCTCGGGAGAGGAATACGTTACTGTGAACACTTAAACCCGCAATGGCTGCTCAGGGCAAGTGTTTCTGAATGGTTGCAACACTGTTGCGCTGTTATCTGTAAGTGCGTTGCAAGACTGAATGATTGCAAGACTTATCTAAATGCGCCCCTTTGAGGAATGTTCATTCATCATGATGAAAGGGCTCTCGATCCAAGGAATTGGACTCTCTCCTTCCTTGGATCAAACCTGATTGCCTCTCTTTACATAGACGCTGTATGACGCCTATGTGTATCGCTTCCCCTGAATATTAAAAGTAATAATAATAATAATAATAATAATAATAATAATAATAATAATAATAATAATAATAATAATAATAATAATAATAATAATGAAAATGTGCGGTCTAGCAACACGAATTACTGATTATGAGGCTCCCATTTAGTTTCTTTAATCTCTTTCTCTCTCTCTGTCTCTCTGTCTGTCTGTCTGTCTCTCTCTCTCTCTCTCTCTCTCTCTCTCTCTCTCTCTCTCTCTCTCTCTCTCTCTCTCTCTCTCTCTCTCCTTACACATTGTTTTACAAGATTAGGTTAAGATTCCTAACTTTATTTACGAGCTAAGAGCTCTTACCTACATCTATTTATCCAATCTAATCTCTCGAACTGCCACATATTCACCTGTAATCTGTTGTTGATAGAGTTGACAGCATCTCTGACAGCATCTGTGACCTGGGTCAAGTCGTGAGGCACGGCTGATTGGGGGTAGTCCTCGTTGTTGACGGGGTCAGGCCTAGTCGAGCACGAGAGAGGCCTAGTTAGCGGGGGTTACGTGGCAAGAAGGTAGGCTCATGGTGGAAACAAGTTAGGAACGATAAATAATGGGGGAACATGGTCTATGAACGTATAGCAGGACACAACAGATATCGTAGTTGGGCTAGCGGCACTCGAACGCTTACGATTGCCTCCCAATATACATATTAATCTCTTCAACATGCACAGTAGTTTCGCCAACATTCACTGCAGTCTTCTAACACGCTCAGCTATCTCTCCCAATGTACACAATATTCTTCTAGTACACACAATAGCCCCTCCAACACAGGCAATAGTTTCTCCTACTGTCGTAATAGTCCTTCAACACTCATACTAGTCTCTCCATCACAAACAATTGCCTCTCTACAGTCACAAGTACCCTCCAACACTTACAATAGCCTCTCCAACACTCACAGTATCCTCTCCAGCACTCACAGTAGCCTCTCCTACACTCACAATAACCTTTCCTACAGTCAAAATAGCTTCTCCAGCATTCACAATAGATTTTCTTACAGTCATAATAGCTTCTCCAACACTCACAATAGCTTCTCCAACACACACACAGTAACCTCCTCTAAAATTAGAGTAATCCTCCGTCACTTATTTTATACCGTCTCCAACACACAATATAGCCTCTTCAACACTCAAGACAGCGTCTCCGTCATTCTCCAGCAACCCACATCATAAACAGATTATTCTTCACCTGACTCGGCAAAACTTGATGATGATGATAATGGTGTGTGTGTATGTGTGTGTGTGTGTGTGTGTGTGTGTGTGTGTGTGTGTGTGTGTGTGTGTGTGTGTGTGTGTGTGTGTCTCGCTTGGCCTAACTACAGTACAGGGAAATTCACTCAAGATAATTTATTTCTGCTCAACTTTCAAGTACTCTGTCAGAAACACATTGTCTACTGGGCAATGCTTTCAATAAGAGGGTTGTGCTCTCAGTGAGAGGGCAATGCTCCCAGAGGGTGTGCAATGCTCTCAGAAAGTGGGCAGTGCTCTCAACAAGTGAAAAATGCTCTCAGAGATGGCAATGCTCAGGCAAGATAGTTGCCATTTAGGTGAAAAGCGACAAGACTCGGGAAAGAGTTGCTGAAGTTGTCTGAGAAGAGCTTCAAGTGGACCCGAAAACTACTTGAAGAGTTGGCACGAAATTCATTTTAGTTTAACTTGAAATAAAAGTATACAAGTTTTTTTTTTTTGGGCCATTTTTTTTCCAAATTTAATTAGTACGTGTGATAAAAATTCAAATGATTTCTATTCATTTACCTTTGATAATATAAATCGTTACTATTATTTGGGAAACGGGCAAAAAATATAATAGATAAAAGAATTATTTATTAATGTTGACTGACAGCCATTATAAGGTCATTAAGGTTAACTTAAAGGTAGAGAAGAAAGTCAAGCTTAACTTAGAAGTTAAGGCAGAGGTAATCAGAGTTAGCTGAAAGGACAGATGGCCCCCGACGCCAGCTTACTGACCAGGTCTTTCCTTTCACAGCACAGGTACATCACTAGGCCATATCACTAGGCCATATCACTAGGCCATAACGACCTGAAGCCTAAATTACAATTCAACGCTAGCTTAGAATTCTCCGACGAGTCACTATAAATGCACCATGAAGGTCAGGCACTTATACAAGGTCTTTATCAAACATTCCAACAGGAAGCTCTACACACCGGGGCAGTGGCACTCTCAGGCACTCAGACATTATCATAGTTAGGGCAGGTACTTACTCCAGGTTATCCCGGGGAAGTTGTCGGTCTCGTGGAGGAGAGAGAGCTCTGTCGATGGCAGCGAGACGTACATCCAGTGTGGCCACCTGCTTGGCTGAAACAACCACCAGGTGACGTTACTACAGCTCTGAGTTACTAGAGCTCTGAGTTACTAGAGCTCTAATTTACTAGAGCTCTAATTTACTAGAGCTCTGAGTTACTAGAGCTCTGAGTTACTCGAGCTCTAAGTTACTAGAGCTCTAATTTACTAGCGCTCTGAGTTACTAGAGCTCTGAGTTACTAGAGCTCTAACTTACTAGAGCTCTAAGTTGCTAGAGCTCTAAGTTACTAGAGCTCTAAGTTACTAGAGCTCTAAGTTACTAGAGATTTAGGTCGTAAAACAAACACATTAGTGGTCATTAGGAAAGCAAATTTACTAGTCATTTTCAAGGTAAGGAAAACTTCTAGGTAACCTACTAATGACTGAAGACGTTAAGAAGCCATATATTACGATTTTTCAAGTGTTTAAAGGTAAATAGTTACCTTAAACTCCATCCAGTCTTCACTCCTTTCTTATCCTCACACTACCCTTATCTACCCTCGTCCCCTTTCCCACCCTCCTTCTCCTCTTCCACACACACACACACACCCATCTCCAACCTCCTTCCACTCTCATTTTCCCTTTTCTCACCCTTCCTTCTACAACTTTCCCCCTCTCCTACTCTTCCCTCTCCCACTTTCCCCTCTTCTACTTTTCCCTCTCCCACTATCCCCTCTCCCACTCACCAAGTTCCACGGTGTTGCGAGACACCTCTCCCACAGCAGCTCTCAGCTCTCCATACTCCGTCAGTAACTTGCTCTGGATGTGCTCCATCGTGCCCAGCTGCACTCACGCAGGGAAATAACTCTTAATAATTGCATATGTATACGGAAATAAATACCATAATGGAAACCGGAAATAAAACGTGAGCGCTTTGACGTGCTTACACACACACACACACACATATCCTCAGAGGAATCATTGCTCTGAAGATGTGTTAAGCACACGAAAGCGATCAGGTTTTATTTCCCTATTTTCACTGAAGTATTTATTTTATATTTGCGGTCACGCGTTTTATTGTGATTTCTTTGGTGTATAGCACCAAGAAAATGGAGGGTAGCTCCAGTTTCTTGGATCAGAAGCCCTTTCATGCAAAAAACAGAATTTCCATGGACCTGGGAAACCTTAGATAATAGTGTCTGTGATGCCGTGGTAAAGCTCTTGATCCGGGTAAACAGAGAGACATCCCATACCCCATTTCCTAAGCGAAGGAAAAAGAGGCAAATGATGATAAATTAGAAGACAATGATAAAAGTGAAATAAAAGCTACGGAGAAGAACGAAAGATGAAGAGAAAAACAAAACAGAGAAAATAAAAGTGAAAATCAAAATGGGAGAAAACTAAAAGGGAAGAAAGCAAAGAAATAAATGTATAGTAAAGAGAGAGGAGGAAACAAAAGAAATAAAGAAAAAATGGGTGAAAAAAAGAATGGGAAGAGAGAGAGAGAGAGAGGAGAGAGAGAGAGAGAGAGAGAGAGTGAGAGAGAGATAAGAAAAGTAAGATAAAAGGCAGAAAAAAAACATAAATAAGGAACGAAAAGGGTGTAAAAATAGGAAGCGAAATGGATAAAACATAAACAAAAGGAGGAACAAGAAGGTCGAAAATAAACGAAAGAAAACGAAAAGAGCTACGAACTCTCCCCCTTAAAAAAGGGGGGACACACAAAAAAAGGGGGGACACGCACAAAAAAAGGGGGGACAACACAAAAAAGGGGGGGACACACACACACAAAAAAAAGGGGGACACGCACAAAAAAAGGGGGGACACACACAAAAAAGGGGGGGACACACACACACAAAAAAAAAAAACAGAGTACAGGAAGGAAGGAATGATCCTTCAGGAAGAATTAAAATCTAGATTATTGTTACTCTAATGAGATTCCTGGGGGAAGCGCTAAACCTGCAGGGTCATCAGCGTGTGGGGAATGGAAGATAATCAAGTCTGATCTGAGGAGGACGGGGGAGGCAGCTGATTCTTTGGATCAAGAGCCCTGCAACAGCATCCAGATACCCCTTATAAGGGGGTAGAGTAGCGAGTGACTGAATAAAATTATCAAAGGGACTGAAGAGAGTGATTGAAGTGACCGAAAGGACCCACCTGACGGTGTATACTGTCGGTGAAGGCATCGAGTCTGACGAGCCTGAGGGCGGTGTTGAGAGGCTGTAGCTGCTGCTCCAGCGCCTCCGTCACCACCTGCTGTAGCTCCACCAGAGACACTTTCCTCCGGGCTCCACCTGCTCCATCAGCACCACCAAGCAGCAGCAGCACCAGCAGCACCAGCATCAGCAGCAGCATCAGCACCATGAGGATGAGAAGACACAATGAATATTAGCGATCAGTCTTGAAAGAAATATCATACACACACACACACACACACACGCAGGGAGAGAGAGGACCTAGTAGCAATCAGCGAAGAGGCGGGGCCAGGAGCTATGACTCGACCCCTGCAACCACAAATAGGTGAGTACACACACACACACACACACACACACAACAAACACACACACACACACACACACATAAACACACACACACAATCTTCAATCTTCAACACGTCCCTGGAAACTGGGCAACTACCTGAGGTATGGAAGACGGCAAATGTAGTTCCCATTTTTAAAAAAGGAGACAGAAAAGAGGCACTAAACTATAGACCTGTGTCATTGACGTGTATAGTATGCAAAGTTATGGAGAAGATTATCAGGAGGAGAGTGGTGGAGCACCTGGAACGGAACAAGATTATAAATGCCAACCAGCATGGATTCATGGAAGGCAAATCCTGTGTCACAAACCTTCTGGAGTTTTATGATAAAATAACAGAAGTAAGACACGAGAGAGAGGGGTGAGTTGATTGCATCTTCTTGGACTGCAAGAAGGCCTTTGACACAGTTCCTCACAAGAGATTAGTGCAGAAGCTAAAGGATCAGGCTCATATAACAGGAAGGGCACTGCAATGGATCAGAGAATACCTGACAGGGAGGCAACAACGAGTCATGGTACGTAATGATGTATCACAATGGGCACCTGTGACGAGCGGGGTCCCACAGGGGTCGGTCCTAGGACAAGTGCTATTTTTGGTATATGTGAACGACATGATGTAAGGGTTAGACTCAAAAGTGTCCCTGTTCGCAGACGATGTGAAGTTAATGAGGAGAATTAAATCAGATGAGGACCGGGCAGGACTTCAAAAAGACCTGGACAGACTGGACACCTGGTCCAACAACTGGCTTCTCGAATTTAATCCCGCCAAATGCAAAGTCATAAAGATAGGGGAAGGGCAAAGAAGACCGCAGACAGAGTATAGGCTAGGTGGCCAAAGACTGCAAACCTCGCTCAAGGAGAAAGATCTTGGAGTGAGAATAACACTGAGCATGTCTCCGGAAGCACACATCAACCAGGTAACTGCTGCAGCATATGGGCGCCTGGCAAACCTGAGAACAGCGTTCCGATACCTTAATAAGGAATCGTTCAAGACACTGTACACCGTGTACGTCAGGCCCATACTGGAGTATGCAGCACCTGTTTGGAACCCGCACTTGATAAAGCACGTCAAGAAACTAGAGAAAGTGCAAAGGTTTGCGACAAGGTTAGTTCCAGAGCTAAGGGGAATGTCTTATGAAGAAAGGTTAAGGGAAGTCGGCCTGACGACACTAAAGGACAGGAGGGTCAGGGGAGACATGATAACGACATATAAAATACTGCGCGGAATAGACAAGGTGGACAAAGGCAGGATGTTCCAGGGAGGGGACACAGAAACAAGAGGTCACAATTGGAAGTTGAAGACACAGATGAGTCAGAGAGATATTAGGAAGTATTTCTACAGTCATCGAGTTGTCAGGCAGTGGAATAGCCTAGAAATTGACGTAGTGGAGGCAGGAACCATACATAGTTTTAAGACGAGGTATGATAAAGCTCATGGAGCGGGGAGAGAGAGGACCCAGTAGCAACCGGTGAAGAGGCGGGGCCAGGACTAGGACTCGACCCCTGCAACCACAAGTAGGTGAGTACAAATAGGTGAGCACACACACACACACACACACACACACACACGCACACATATTCACCAGGTTTTCGTCAATAACAGAAATTCAAACAAATTAGTATGGATGTTTGCTGAAAACTAGGCTGTGTTTCCCGTGGACAAGATTGGCCTGAGCTCTTTATTGTTGGAGCAACCAGAGTCCTACGTGACGACCCATGGCTCACACACCTTTAACTTGATGCTGTCCCCACGAGTCCAAGATAGTTCATTTCTCTCTCTCTCTCTCTCTCTCTCTCTCTCCTCTCTCTTGACTGGGATGCTCTCATCTGTGAACCGGAATGCTGTCATCTCTGGACCGGGATGCTGTCATCTCTGGACCGGGATGCTGTCATCTCTGGACCGGGATGCTGTCATCTCTGGACCGGGATGCTGTCATCTCTGGACCGGGATGCTGTTATATCTGTGGTCTGGCACGCTGTCTTATTCAGAGCTGGTGTGTTGTGACCTTCTGAACCGGAACGCTCTTAGTTCTATAGGGATGCTTGTCTTCTTTTTGGCCAGGATGCTGTTATCTTCTTGACCAGGATGCTGTCATCTCCTGGACCAGGGAGATTAGCATCTCCCTGGCATCATCCAACAACCCACAATGACGCTCAATAAAAATTATTAACCTCCTCAGTATATTTGCATGTTATATAGCTTTCATGTTCCTCTCAAATTTCTCTTTATCATTTCTACGATATATTTACATCATTCATTTTACACCTATAAATTGTTAAGAACCTTTCTAATGCAGTGCATTTTATCTGTCTCTCAGTAAGGCTTTCTTTTGAAGCTTAATATGTTTTTCTAGTATCAAATCAAGCTTTTCTATTATTTTTTTACTTAATATAATGATTTAATATTAGTTGATTAATGTTTTTAATTTATTGTTATATATATGGACAAATTTAAGTCAACTGAAATCTTTCTGATCTGCGCAGTATCGTGCGACGTCTCCTAGCTGTTGCTAAAAGGATATATATACCACGAGGTCTATTTATCTAAGGGTATATATGCTGAGACCTCATTTTAGGCCCTATTTTAGGGATTAAAATATTCTTATCTGGTGGTGAAAATGTTACATGTAACCTTAATAACCTTAGTGTAGTAGAACGGCTTTAAACACCATTAACGAACTCACCAACCAATGAGCCGTTATGTGGGCTGTTGGCAGCCACAGCTGCTTGACCAGGCTGTCACGGGAATGTGACACGTATATGCTTATCAAAAGTAACAGTACTTAAAAAATTATATTATTTCAATTAAGCAACGCCAGTAACCCACACGTAAGAAACAAACTTATAAAGATGTTTCGGTCCGGTTTGGACCATAAACAAGCCACGTAGAGTCTCGGTATTGTCTTAAAAATGATTTAAGTTTACGAGGTCAGGTGCAAATTACAAAGCAAGCAACCCGGTACAACGTCTAGTTCTCATCGTCCAGATAATTGCATACCTTCAGGTTAATTGATGCTACAACCTTGCGCCAAGGTCCAGAAATGAGTCTGAGGTCGCTGCATGAGTGGGATCACGCTCTTCAAGGAGGGAGAGGAGGAAGGCTGTTGGTGCTTGTGAAGGGACTCTTGATGTCAGGAAATTGAGCTCCTAATTCCTTACCCGTATCAGACATGAGTATCTTTCATTTCAGAGGATTTGTATGACTACTACGGTTTTTAATCTTCCCTTTTAATAATAATAATAATAATAATAATAATAATAATAATAATATAATAATTAAAAGAATTAGATTCTTTGGCTCCTGAAAAAACTTTTCCGTTCTTGAAGACGATGGTAATACTGAATTCCTGGTGAACAGGACTTCACATAAGCTGCGGAGGATCTTGTACATTGATCGATCTCAAGTGAAAATAAACTCAATAGGAATTGTAGATTTCCTTGAGAAGATCTCCTAGTCATCCTGAATCTAACGGAAGCTGAGGAGCTGTGAATCAACGAGAGAAAACCCTAAATGCGTCTAGTCGAGCTCCGTTACACGTCTCTCTTTTTGGGCTCCTGAAAAACCGCAAGTTTTATAATTTAAGTACGAGAGAGAGACTGTAACAAGGTCACTATACTCTCCAGTCTCCTCTTGGAATTCAGAGGGCCAAGTACCTTACAAAGGATCAAACCCCCAGCGTGTCATACATACACTTCCAGAAGTTTTAAATTTTGTTGTAAATTCTGGATATTATATGTTGATTTCTCAGCTATCCATATAATTGAGTGATGGAGGCAGTAAATAGGATTCCTCTCTTTGACATTTATACCTGCTAAATGAACTACTGAGAAAATAATTACAGTATTATATTGCACACCAGCGTGCATAACATATACCGTATTGTTGCCACTTTCCAAAACAGTCGGAGAAAGAGTTATAAACGACATTATCATAATGGAGCACTTCAATAACCACTTTATTAAAGACATACCAGTATGTCGATGCAGTTACTATAGATACAACTTGTCCCATCATGAAACAAAAAAAAAACATCAATTAACACGATGATCAGGAAAGTATTTTGTATCGGTCTTCTTATGTGTGATGATTATAACGTAAGTTCCAAGCCAAGTCTTTCACAAACAGACTATAAACAAAGTTTCATGAAGTTTCTCGGTGCTGTGTTTAGTGTTGCTGCTGTCGCCTCCAGCTTCCCGACCTTGACGGGCGACACGGGACATGTCTGCATTAGCTACCACCCGTGGCAACACAATATCAAGGACAGGAAGGACGGCTTGGAGATATCTACCGAGGAATGGAAGGCTAGAGAAGGGAAGTCTAGAGAAGGGAAGTCTAGAGAAGGGAAGTCTAGAGAAGAGACGCCTAGAGAAGGGAAGTCTAAATTAAGGAGGAGGATTAGTCTACTGGAACAGGAGTTTCTCAGAGGGGTTGTCTACTGAGAAAGGGGCGTCTAAGTGGTTTCTCTATTGAGAAACGGGCGCTCCAAAGAGGTCTAGTGAGAACAGGGCATCTCAGAAAGGGAGAGTGTTTGCTGAGAGAGGAGCATTTCAGATGGTTTCTCTGCTGAGGAAGGTGCGATTCAGAGAGGTCTGCTGAAGAAGGTGCGTTTCAGAGAGGTCTGCTGAGGAAGGTGCGTTTCAGAGAGGTCTGCTGAGGAAGGGGCGTCTTGCAGGTGAAATCTACCAGAGAAAAGAGGGCACAGAAGAAAAGCCTTCAAAAAAGGGGGAGTGTCTTGATGCCTACGAGAAGCTTTGCTCCAGAGAATTAGAGCTGCCTTCCATTTCCTTGGATCAAACTTGATTGCCTTTAATTACTCAGTAGTCGTATGTCCTCTACAGATTTAGCGCTTTCCAATAAATATACAATATAATTGTAAATGGTCCAAGTCGGACCGAAACGTCGTCGTAAGTTTCTCTCTTTTATGTGCGGGTTATTTGTGTATCTTAGATGTTATAGGATAGGCAGTAAAGTGTCAACAAAAAGTAAAATCTAATAGCAGATCAGGCCTATTAGACAACATTTTGCTCAAAACAGAGCGAAACGTTGTTCAATTAAGGCTTGGTTGAAGAAAAGTTGTTGAAGAAAGAGTCATATCTGGAAGCTTATGTCTGTGGAGAAGACATCTGGTTTGATACACTCTTCTCTCTCTCTCTCTCTCTCTCTCTCTCTCTCTCTCTCTCTCTCTCTCTCTCTCTCTCTCTCTCTCTCTCTCTCTCTCTCTCTCTAGTCCATACTCACTCATCCTTTCTTCATCTCTCTCCTCGTCATCATCAGAAATCGATGACGACCAACGGAGAAAACAACAGTGAGAGAGCGAGACAGTCTAGCAGTGACCATAGTCCTACACCCACACCTACACCCACACTCACACCTACACCCACACCCACACTCACACCCACACTCACACCCACACCCACACCCACACCCACACTCACACTCATATGATGCACCCTCACCCACATGATCTACCCACACCTATATGATCTCCCCACAACACATGGTATACCCTCACCTACATTGTCTACCCACACCTACATGATCTCTCCTCAACACATGATGTACCCTCACCCACATGATCTACCCACACCACATGATGCACCCTCACCCACATGATCTCCCTACAACACATGATGCACCCTCACCCACATGATCACCCCATAACACATGATGTAACCACACCCACATGATCTACCCACACCACATGATGTAACCACACCCACATGATCTCCCCACACCACATGATGTACCCACACCCACATCTACACCGATGCCCACACCTACATAATGCACCCACTCCGCATTATGTACCCTCACCCACAGCAATATGCTATACCCTCACCCACAACAATATGCTATACCCTCACCCACAGCAATATGCTACATCCTCACCCAGAGTAATATGCTATACCTTCACCCACAGCAATATGCTATACACTCACTCACAGCAATATGCTATACCCTCACCCACAGCAATATCCTATATCCTCACCCACAGCAATATGCTGTACCCTCACCCACAGCAATATGCTATACCTTCAACCACAGCAACACATTCTCCATACAAAAGATAGTATTACCTGTCATCCTCTATAGCGAGAAACTTCCCAGACTCGCAATGATCCGCTTTCGCGATTAATCTGTTTCTGATATCAATAAAAGAGACGAATTTGGAGACGCTCTGGGCTCCTGGTCGGGGCGTAAGAGGCTGAGATCTGTCGGGGATAAGTTTAAGGAGATAAGTTCTTAGACTGTGATTCTTGATGCTCGAAGAGGTTCTTAATCCAAGGGAGTTTGAGCATAAGTCCCCTTCCTCACATCTCTTGACGTTCCTGGTGAGTATTTTCTTGTTCCCCTTACTGACTCTTTTTTTAATTCATTCCTCACCCTCACCCCCCTCACTCTCACCCCTTCACCCCTCATCCCTCACCCCCGCCCTAACTCACTCACACTCCCCTCACCCCTAACCCACTCACATTCACCTCACCCTCACCCCTAACTCACTCATCCTCACCCTCACCCCTCACCCACTCTCCACCCCCTCACCCTCACCCACTCACACTCACCCTCACCCCTAACCCACTCTCACTCACCCTCACCTCTAACCCACTCACACTCATCCTCACCCTCACCCCTCACTCCCTAACCCACTCACACTCACCCTCACCCCTAACTCCACTCATCCTCACCCTCACCCCTCACCCACTCACACTCACCCTCACCTCTAACCCACCTCACACTCACCCTCACCCCTCACCCCTAACCACTCACACTCACCCTCACCCCTAACTCACTCGTCCTCACCCTCACCCCTCACCCACTCACACTCACCCCTCATAAACATGCTGCCGCTTCCTTCAAGAAGTCATAATTACACAAGCCTCCTTCAAGACATATCACGTAACCATCACCAACCCACTGTCGGCATATCAAAGGTGATAAGCAACCTCCAGGAGAAATAGATGCGTGAGTTAAATGCGTAGGAAGCGAGAGATGCGTAAAAAGATGCGTTGGACATCATAGGTAGAACGTAGAAGAGAAACACATGGGTGTGTTTGAATGAGGTGAAAATGTGTGTACCTTCTTATTCCAGAATGAAGAGAAAGACGTTGCAGACATGAATAAATCTTGTAAAAGAAACATCTGGTGTTAACGAGTCTTGGAGATGGACCTGGTAGTCTGGTTCACCTCAGGTCACGCTCGCTACATGAACAAATAATCTCACTACCGTCAATGCAATCAGCGGAATAACTAACGTAATTTGCATTTATATTGGTTATTACTTAATTTTTGTGAGTACGCCACGTTGGGCCTCGCTGACACCAAGATCTTTGACTTTATGTATGAACCTCTTCGACGTTTTCTGATTTTATAAATCCTTAGTCTCAAAATATAGGTGATTTAATCCTCTGTTATTTGGGATAAGTGTTTTAATTCTGTGATTCTAGGTATAAGTATTTTCAATACTAATAAGAGTGCCACATAATATTTATTTTATTTATACATTATATTCTAGGCGAGTACAAATAGGAAGCGCGTCTGTCTGGCGCTCACCAGACGGAGGATCGAGCCTCCAACACGTCTTGCGCTGAATGACTCACTTGGGTTTAGCGCTTAACATGGATTAATTTAATATTTTTTTTTTTTACATATTTATTTTATCAATGAAAAGTACTTCAAGAATTAAGCAGAACTAGCGCAGAGTTGTCAGTGTGTGCTGTGGCTGTGTGTCTCTCTACCAGTTTGCCTGTTTTGTCTGTCTATCTGTCTGTCTATCTGCATTTTCCATCACGTTGTAGCACTTTGTGTGAAACTCTCAACCCTTGTGGTTAAGTAGCATGTGGCCTCCTCCGAGTGCAACTGATTGGTGTTTCTTGCAGTTGCAACTTCTTGTAGCTCTCTGTCTCAGGGTATTCGTCTGGTATTTAACGAACGTCACATAAAAACTGTCCAGCATGCCATCTTCGGCAGCCTTAAGCACAGGTGGTCATCACTGCTTCTCGGGATGTGTGTACCATCTTGGTACAGAGTGGCTAACCTTCATATTTTCATCTCTGGTGAACGATTACTAAAGAAAGTTTGCTGGAACAACTTTAAAGTTCAGGTGACCTCTGGTTAAATTTATGTACACCATTCCTGAAATTGATTTCCATGTCGATGACTTTAGAAAGGCTAGGTGCTGGTGGTGTCTGATGTTTCACAGAGAGAGAGGATGGTCTAAGTAGTGTTACCTACCTTACAGAAACAGCCCACACTCTCAGACCCACTTCAGCCTCGAGCTGGCTAGCACCACACTCTCTCAAAGCTTTATTTACTAATAGGTTTAACTGGTTCCAAAACATTGTATGCATAGTGTATATATACATAATATGGTCAGTTGATGTAAATGTATATTAAACCAAAAAACTTTTTCTTTACATGCTACGTTCCTCATCTTTTATTGCTGTCTGACTGCTCTACCTAGCACGGTCGGGCACTACAAGCCCATTAAAAGCACTTGTGATTGTGATATAGCACTAGTAATGATATAAGCTTCATCCTATTTTTGTTAATGCTAATCAGAGATATGTAATCAACTGTTTATCCCTTTTACTTTCTGTTTCTCTGCCTCTCTGTCTATTTGTCTGTCTGTGGAAGGCAAATAGTGTGATCTGAAAGGGTAGGAGATGGAGGGGATGGGTATGCTGGGGTAAGGAAATTGAGGCCTGGGTAAGCAATTGGGGTAAGGATGAGATAGATAAAGGGGAGTTGAGGTAGAGAAGTGGGAGTGGGAAGGAAAGTGGGAGATGGGATGAGGAGGGCAATGAGGTAAAGCAAAGGAAAGGTATAAATGTTTGTATATATGCTGATTCTCTCTCTCTCTCTCTCACTAATATTACTTTATGTAAGAATTTCATAGACTTCTTTTTATTGTCTCGCTGACAGCACCGTCAGTCTCTCACAGTCATCTCACAGTAACAGCATACGGGAGAACCGTGTAGAAGGAGGACAGTATATGACAGGAGGATATGACAGGAGAATATGGCAGCAATAACAGTACATGACAGACCTTAATAATACATGACAGCCACCACAGTATCACAGCCTTCACAGTACATAGCAGCCATAAAAGTACATGACAGCCCTTAATACTACATGCCAGCCTTCACAGTACATGACAGCCTTCACAGTACATGACAGCCTTCACAGTACATGCCAGCCTTCACAGTACATGACAGCCTTCACAGTACATGCCAGCCTTCACAGTACATGACAGCCTTCACAGTACATGCCAGCCTTCACAGTACATGACAGCCTTCACAGTACATGACAGCCTTCACAGTACATGACAGCCTTCACAGTACATGACAGCCTTCACAGTACATGATAGCCTTCACAGTACATGATAGCCTTCACAGTACATGACAGCCTTCACAGTACATGACAGCCTTACAGTACATGATAGCCTTCACAGTACATGATAGCCTTCACAGTACATGACAGCCTTCACTGTACATGATAGCCTTCACAGTACATGATAGCCTTCACAGTACATGAAAGCCTTCACAGTACATGACAGCCTTCACAGTACATGACAGCCTTCACAGTACATGACAGCCTTCACAGTACATGACAGCCTTACACCAGTACATGACAGCACTTCACAGTACATGATAGCCTTCACAGTACATGACAGCCTTCACAGTACATCATAGCCTTCACAGTACATGACAGCCTTCACAGTACATGATAGCCTTCACAGTACATGACAGCCTTCACAGTACATGCCAGCCTTCACAGTACATGCCAGCCTTCACAGTACATGCCAGCCTTCACAGTACATGCCAGCCTTCACAGTACATGCCAGCCTTCACAGTACATGACAGCCTTCACAGTACATGCCAGCCTTCACAGTACATGCCAGCCTTCACAGTACATGCCAGCCTTCACAGTACATGCAGCCTCCAGTACATGACAGCCTTCACAGTACATGCAGCCTTCCATTCATGCAGTCACAGTACAGCACTTCACAGTACATGCCAGCCTTCACAGTACATGACAGCCTTCACAGTACATGCCAGCCTTCACAGTACATGACAGCCTTCACAGTACATGCCAGCCTTCACAGTACATGCCAGCCTTCACAGTACATGCCAGCCTTCACAGTACATGACAGCCTTCACAGTACATGACAGCCTTCACAGTACATGACAGCCTTCACAGTACATGACAGCCTTCACAGTACATGACAGCCTTCACAGTACATGACAGCCTTCACAGTACATGCCAGCCTTCACAGTACATGACAGCCTTCACAGTACATGCCAGCCTTCACAGTACATGACAGCCTTCACAGTACATGACAGCCTTCACAGTACATGACAGCCTTCACAGTACATGACAGCCTTCACAGTACATGACAGCCTTCACAGTACATGCCAGCCTTCACAGTACATGACAGCCTTCACAGTACATGACAGCCTTCACAGTACATGCCAGCCTTCACAGTACATGCCAGCCTTCACAGTACATGACAGCCTTCACAGTACATGCAGCCTTCACAGTACATGACAGCCTTCACAGTACATGCAGCTTTCACAGTACATGACAGCCTTCACAGTACATGACAGCCTTCACAGTACATGACAGCCTTCACAGTACATGCCAGCCTTCACAGTACATGACAGCCTTCACAGTACATGACAGCCATAAAAAAATAACAGAATGAGAAATTCGGAAGGTACATAGAGCGTGTACAAACAGGTCAATAAAACATCCCCTGGTAGGCAGGCAATAAAAATAAAATAAAAAAAGGACTAAATAAAAACGAAGAGAGGGGAAAAAAAGAGTAATGCAATAACTGTAAAGAGAGACAGACGGGAGAGAAATATTACAGAAAGCAAGTTGGAAGCTCGATTAATTAAGTAAAAACGCTTAAGAAAAATAGGAAGTGAAGAGAGAGAAGTGAGAGAGAGAGAGAGAGAGAGAGAGTAGAGAGAGAGAGAGAGAAGAGAGAGAGAGAGAGACAGAGAGAAGAGAGAGAAGAAGAGAGAGAGTAAGAGAGAGAGAGATGAGAAGAAGAAGTAGAGAGAGAGAGAGAGAGAGACAGAGAGAGACAGAGAGAGAGAGAGAAGTATGAGAGAAGATGAAGTAGAGAGAGAGTAAGTAAGAGAGTAGAGAAGAGAAGAGAGAGAGAAGAGAACGAGACGAGAGAGGTAAGAAGAGAGAAGAGAGAGAATGTCAGAAAGTGGTACTTAAGTAATGAACCAAGGCAAAAAAATAATAATAATATATAAAATAAAACATACGAGAAAATTGAAGTCAAAAGCAAAAAACAAACAAAAAAAAATGGGCAAGGAAGAGAGAGGAATGAAAAAGAATGGAAGAAAGGGAGAATGACAAAAAATATTTTTAGCAGAAAAACAAAAACATTCAAAAAAATATATTGCAAAAATACATAACTTGTGTGAGAAAGATGAGTCAGAAGCTAACAGTAATGTGAGAGATAAAGCAGTAATGGAAAGTGGAAAGAGTAGAAAGAGAGAAATAGAAGAGGGGAGGAAGCAGGAAGGTCGGACCTTTCTACCCTCTCAAACTTCCATTACTCAGCAGGGAAAATAAATCGCCCAGATAAAATTCTCTAAATTCAGCAGTACAGCTACGAGCTCTATATGTATATATATATGTATATATATATATATATATATATATATATATATATATATATATATATATATATATATATATATATATATATATATATATATGTCGTGCCGAATATGTAAAACTGGTCAATTAGCAAGAACTCATTTAAAATTAAGTCCTTTCTGAAATTTTCTCTTATACGTTTAAAGATATATTTTTTTTCATTAATGTTAATGTAAAAAATTTTAATTTTGCACCAAAAGGAACTTAGAAAACTTACCTAACCTTATTATAACAAGAACAATTTATTTTAGCCTAACCCAACTAAATATATTTTAGATTTGTTTACAGTAATTTAATACTAAACAAACACAGTGAAATATATTTTTTTCGATAGGTTCAGAATGATTTTGTCGAAATTATTGCATACACAAATTTTCACTTGTCCTATATGGCAAGATGAGCGTTGCTATTTAAGCCAAGATGGCAAGTTCTGCTTATTCGGCACGACATATATATATATATATATATATATATATATATATATTATATATATATATATATATATATATATATATATATATATATATATATATATATATATATATATATATATATATATATATAAAACCTAACCGGGAGCAAGGGGCTAGTAACCCATTCTCCTGTATATATTACTAAATTTAAAAGGTAGAAACTTTCGTTTATTCTTTTGGGTCACCCTGCCTCGGTGGGATACGGCCGGCATCTTAAAAGAAGAATATTTGGGAAAGCGAGTGATTACGTCAGGTGGGACAGAGGAGGTATATGCTAGACTCTGTGTCAACCCACATTAGAGGCCCTTCTTATTTCCCGCCTCGATTCTCCTACACTATCTTGCACAGATCTTCTTTCTCAGCAAGAATAGGAAGCTTTGACAATCCCCCGAACATTTAATTACAGGGATAAAGTCAGGCTGCTATCTCCATACATTTTCCTAGTTCCCTTTCCTACCAGTCACCGTCAGTTGACCCATTACTTCCCCTCCCTTTCTAACAGATTATCCATGTTTTCCGTCATTCTCCAGCCCTCCATAGTACATCATCCTTTTAATCCCCTCGTCTCTCGTTGTGGCCTTTCTATATCTTCCTCGCTTCCTTCTCTTCTCGCCTTGCCTTCGTAGCCTCACCGTCCCACAAGAACTGATCAAATTAAACATCATTTCACATGTTAAGAGTGAATGGAACTGATTAAGAGTAGTGTGGCAGTTCTTGTGTAAACTTCTCTCTCTGTTGCTTTGTCTCTCTCTCTTCTCTCTCTCTCTCTCTCTCTCTCTCTCTCTCTTTCTCTCACTCTCTCTCTCACTCTCTCTCTCTCTCTCTCTCTCTCTCTCTCTCTCTCTCTCTCTCTCTCTCTCTCTCTCTCTCTCTCTCTCTCTCTCTCTGTGTCATTATTTATATCTGTCTGTTTGTCATTCTATTTCTCTGTCACTGTGACTCTCTCTAGCTTTGTTAATCTGTCTTTTTTTCTGTCACTGTCTCTCTTCCCCTCTCTATCTGCATTTCCCTGCGTTCGCTGAGTTTCCCTGTGTGCCTTTGCGAAAGTTTTAAATAATAATTGTACAGTGTTGTGTAAACCTGATCTTCTTTAGGGACACTAAAGAATCCATGAATAATACACCTGTGTATGATCAGTCGTTACTAGTGCCATCCACTAGCATTTGCTAATGCGTGTGTGCGGGAAACACATACATTATTCCACATGCATTTCCATGGCTTAGAAGATATTTACATTGTACCAATGAAGCGGCTAGTTTGTTTCGCCACCCACATATACCCACCATATTGCAGCTCATGAGCATGTCGATACACAAAAGGCCTTGTCAATAGATCCCTGAACCAAGGGGTAAATGGTATTTAATATATTTTCACGAGTGCCTCTCTGAAGTATATTGCATGTGACATTAAACAAAAGGGAAAATTACGGTCTGACTTTGAATTAAAGCATTATTTATTTGATATATTATGCCTGATAAATTATAATTCATAACAGTGATAATTATCACTGTGATGAATTATATACCTTGCATATATCTTCACAGTGATAATTATCACTGATGGTATATGTAAGGTTAAGAAATTTCTCTGTACTGGATGCTGAATTATTATTATTATTATTATTATTATTATTATTATTATTATTATTATTATTATTATTATTATTATTATTATTATTTATAGAAATATTATTAAACCCGTAAGTGTCGCCTTGGGAAGGAGTGTACACGGAATTAAAGAAGAGTAGAGTAGAGTAGCATAGAGTTGAGCGGGGTATAATAGGACAGAGTGGAGTAAAATAGAGGGTTGGAACCTCATACACACCCAACAGCCTTAGCCGAGTAACTAAAGTGTTGAAGGTGAATTAGGTTCCATTTCACGAATTATTGCAACCCACGAATGGGCTTTTCAAGTGCAGATGTTGGTGGCTCGAGCCTCCGTCCATTAATCGTGGGCTCGATTCCTGAAACGTTGCAGATGTTCTTGACCACTAGAAGTGTTAATCTGTATCAGAGGAAAGACCTGGTACGTACGTGGCTATCGTGTACGTGTATGTATTCGTGTACGTATACTTGTGTATGTGTAAGCGTGTACATGTGTTACAAAAAACGCGATTTCTAAAAAGCTTAGAGATCTCCAGTGAACACTAGAAAGGACTGCCCTTCTAGCATCCAGCCTCTTACTGGGTTTTCGTAACAATTAGCCAGTATCCTTGTCCAATTATCCATTAGAATTCAATAAGAATTAATAGTGCTTCAGGATTACAACTGGTAGGCTACTAACTAGAGAAATTAAAATTTAATAAATTTATTAATCACAGTCTAGAGGTATATTATCAAATTAAATTAAATTAATCAGTTCAAACAAATTAATAATAATCACTTCTCTCGTGTACAGTATTATTGTGCTGAAAGCACATATCACATTTATAAGTCTTAAGTACCGTCTGGTGCATTAACATTTAATACTATATACAAATAAGTGTGTGTATGTGTATGTGTGTAAGTGCTCTAAGTAGTTCGCTATGTCTCAAGACTTGACTAGACTTAAACAAGTGACTGACAAAGTCCTCATATTAACTAACTTCTTGACCAACTGGCAATCAGAACAGTATGCTTGAACAATAAAAATAATGCTAAGCCCAATAGCAATATAACAAGCAACTGCAACACAGAATCAGGAACAAGGAGATAATATAACGACACTAAGTAGGGACCATCAGCAGATCCTCCACAAAAGTTACCAAACTCCCATACTACTGAATCTAAGTTCAGCATAAGAAAATCCCCGACTGTGACAGTACACAGAAACCAGTACAAATTAGGTCAGAAGCTACAACTCAGGACCTGAGTTGCTCAGAGTGTCTATGCGACACACAACCTCAGTACAACGTCGAAAATCACTAAGTCTATACAATGTTCTGTGAACAGAGTCTCACAGAACCTACAACAACAATGAGACAGAGACGATCTTCCAACAAGAGCCAATAAGGGAGATTTAGGCACTTCTTGTCTGGAATACGTCCAACCACCAAGCGAGTCTAGCCCAGACTGAATACTTCAGGTGAGGTGTGTACACCCCCCCCCTCGATCACGTGATAGCTCCGTGGACAGTTGCTGCTCAGCAACACACAAGCCGGCAGAGTAACGAGCCACAAGCGATAATTACAGTAGTTAGACAATCAAGACTTGAACTATGAGCACATAATATATTATATGAATGTTACATCCTACCTAACAACATAACTAAGTCAAATAATAATATAAAGCAATATATTTACGATTTAGCTATTATCGCAAATATAAGCAATATAAAATTATATGAAAAGGTAATATACATAATATACATCATATACATTGTGACCCATTCAGGGGTTTGAACTATGTACCTCTACCATAGATATATATGAATATCTTGATATTTACATTCAGTAGTCAAGTTTTTTTTTTTTTTTTTTTTTTTTTTTTTTTGCTTTAAATGAGGCAAATTGAGAATAATATTTTCAATACCTAACTTAAGAAGATCAAATCATTACCCTTAAATTATCATAATTATCCTGTGAGCAGATAAAGTAGGGAATGTCTAGATTGAATACAATAGATACATATAATAGATGAACATGAAAGAAATGGTACATTTGACAAATCTTAAGAGTCTTTCTCTCTCTCTTTCTCTCTCTCTCTCTCTCTCTCTCTCTCTCTCTCTCTCTCTCTCTCTCTCTCTCTCTCTCTCTCTCTCTCTCTCTCTCTCTCTCTCTCTCTCTCACTCACATTTTCCTAGGTTTCCTCTTTGCTAGAGAGAAAATATGTTTAGAATACAATTGACAGCACGACAGCAACAGCAGCCGGGTCAGTGTGAGAGCCGTCAGGGAAGACATAACAAAATATTGATTTTCTGAGAAGAGTCTGCAATAGGGGATAAGGTGTGTTGATGCTGTGGTCACTATGGTAACACACACCCCCACACATACACACACACACACACACACACACACACACACACACACACACACACACACACACACACACACACACAGAAGGGTCAGGGTGAGACATGATAACGACATACAAGATACTGCGGGGAATAGACAAGGTGGACAGAGACAGGATGTTCCAGAGAGGGGACACAGGGACAAGGGGTCACAATTGGAAGCTGAAGACTCAGACGAGTCACAGGGACGTTAGGAAGTATTTCTTCAGTCATAGAGTCGTCAGTAAGTGGAATAGCCTAGCAAGTGAAGTAGTTTAGGCAGGAATCATACATAGTTTTAAGAAGAGGTATGACAAAGCTCAGGAAGCAGAGAGGGAGAGGACCTAGTAGCGATCAGTGAAGATGCAGGGCCAGGAGCTGAGTCTCAACCCCTGCAACCACAATTAGGTGAGTACACGCACACACACAGGCGAGAGGAATGGCTCGTGGAAGGTTTTTCGAAGTGTCAGTGACCTGTGACGCTTGTCTTCCTTTGAGGAGCTGATGAAGGGGTGCCTGGTCCTGGGGTATTCCTGGGAGGTGCATGTGGGAGAGGGAGTGCTCCAGTGAGGTGCCCGGGGAGGTACTTGTGAAGGAGCGACAGGTGGAGGAGGGGATTACTCGAGTCAGTGGAAGTGGGAACTGGGAACAAGTAAGCGTGGAAGTAAATCATATGTATGTCAGGAAGTGCATTATGAGTCTGCAGGCGACTGAGATGTGTTTAGCACATCACCACCAACACCAACAAACACAAGAGTCAAACACTCCTCCACTACTAAACCTCAGTGTCAAACACACCACCAACAAGCAGACAGCCATCCCAACACACCAGCAGTAGCAGCAAACACCCATCTCAACACACCAGTACCAGCAGCAAACACCCATGTGATGGCTGGTTGGTTGCAACCCATGTTTTTTCAGGATTTCAACCATTGAAT
>NC_069402.1:60989277-61004277 GCF_026875155.1 Cherax quadricarinatus
TCCTCCTCCGTGAATGTAATAATAATAATAATAATAATAATTCATATTAGTCAATAATTTTGTTAAGGTCGGATGGAAGGTCAAAAAGAGAGAGAGAGAGAGAGAGAGAGAGAGAGAGCACTTGGATCCACTTCGAGGACAGCGTGAAACAAGCTTTTATGCCACAAGACGGGCAGAAAGCAGCAACTTCACTCTGGCTGTACCCTTCTCCAGAACATCACTCCATCTGAGATCATACATACCCAGGATGACTCGAGTATGGAACACATTCGTACAGCATAATGATGTCAACGAGATAACGTCAGTTGATCAAATGAAAATGCTGGCCCACAGATGGCTCCAACTTCATCCTGTTCCCTACTTGTATGTCTCATAACAATAAAAATGCTTTCAAATGAGCTGATGTAGGTAACAGCTCTTAGCTTGTCAATAAAGTTAGGAATCCTTAACCTGTAAATAGCTTGTCAATAAACCTAGGGATCCTTAACCTTGTCAAACCATGTGTAAAAAAAAAAAAAAAAAAAAAAAAAAAAAAAAAAAAAAAAGAGAGAGAGAGAGAGAGAGAGAGAGAGAGAGAGAGAGAGAGAGAGAGAGAGAGAGAGAGAGAGAGAGAGGAAGTAATAGGAAGATGGAGTTGCTTATATTTGGGTGATAAATCAAAGGAACTCCTTTAGTGAAAGAAAGAATTGGAGAATGCCAATAAAGGAGAGGAAATGGGATTAGCAAGAAATATTATGCATTAATGCTACGATACTTTGACTCATAAGGTAATTTCTGCGATGTATATGTCGTGCCGAATAGGTAAAACTTGCGACTTTGGCTTAAATAGCAGCGCTCTTCTTGCCGAATAAGGCAACCGAAAACTTGTGTATGCAATAATTTTGCAAAAATCATTCTGAACTTAACGAAAAATATATATTTAATTCTATTTGTT
This sequence comes from Cherax quadricarinatus, assembly GCF_026875155.1. Classification (NCBI taxonomy): domain Eukaryota; kingdom Metazoa; phylum Arthropoda; class Malacostraca; order Decapoda; family Parastacidae; genus Cherax; species Cherax quadricarinatus. The sequence continues at coordinate 60,990,212 of NC_069402.1, forward strand.
TAAATTATTGCAAATTATCTAAAATATATCTAGTTGGATTAGACTAAATTAAATTGCATTTGTTATAATAAGGTTAGGAAAGTTTTCTAAGGTACTTTTGGTAAAAAATTATTAATTTTTACATTAACATAATTGGAAAAAATATATCTTTGAACGTATAAGAGAAAATTTAGAAAGGACTTAATTTTAAATGAGTTCTTGTTAATTGACCAGTTTTTACCTATTCCGCACGACATATACACCTGAGAGGTGTATGGCTCTCAGTATATATATATATATATACATATATATATATATATATATATATATATATATATATATATTATATATATATATATATATATATATATATGCAAAACAACCACTCTGAAAGAATAGAGAAATTCCAAGCGCTTTCGTGACTACTCACATTATCAAGGAACTATATAGTTCCTTGATAATGTAAGTAGTCACGAAAGCGCTTGGAATTTCTCTATTCTTTCAGAGTGGTTGTTTTGCATATTCTGAAATCACCTGTTTACTGTGATCTTATTGCATATATATTATATATATATATATATATATATATATATTATATATATATATATATATATATATATATATATATATATATTATTATATATGTATATATATATATATATATATATATATATATATATATATATATATATATATATATATATATATATATACATAATGTAGCATACACACCAACCACAGACCCCCAGGGTCGATGCCCCGTGGCCCGCAAGTCAACACACGGTGTCGACCTGGGGGTCAAGGTGTGTCGACCTGGTGGCCACGGGGTATCGACCCTGGGGGCCCGTGGTTGGTGTGTCTCGCCAACAAACAGCTGGTCTGGCGCAGTAATGAGATCTCAGGAGAACAACGAGAAGGAAATACTGGATACCATCCCTACAAGGCGGAGGAGCGGGGGGGATACCTTGAAGTTGGTGAAGACTTTTGATTCAAGTAACTGGAGCTACTCTCCTCTCGTGAAATCAAACCTAAATTGCTTACCATATTTCCTAGCTATATAAGACCCTCACAGGTTTAGCGACCCCTCATTAATTTAATAATAATAATACCAACGACAACAACAACAACAATAATACTAATACTAATACTACTACTACTACTAATAATAATAATAATTCATTGGGTGAGGCTATCTTTATCTGTCTATCCTTGGTGAGCCAGTCCTGCTTGGATCAATCAGTCTGCACAATCATCCCTGGAGATACGGGACAACACCTCGTCTGTTGCAGCAGGAGGCAAGGGATAGTGAATTGGCCAACGCACTACGAAGTTTTTGAGAAGTGGTGGTGGTGGTGGTGGTGGTTGATAAGTGGTGGTTGCTGGTGAATGGTGGGTGACTGATGGGTTGTGGTTGATGTTTGCTGGCAAATCACGGTTGATTAGTTCTCGTGACGACGGTGATAGTGGTGTTGATAGTAGAGATAGCAGTGGTGAGTGGTAGGTTATTACAGGCTAGGGAACGATGGGGATTGGCTGGGAAGGGAAATAGCAGCTGCTGATTGGTTGATGGCTGGTTGGGGTACAGAACTTAATAAAAAAAAACACACATTTTTGAAAAAATTTGTTGGGTCTTAAAATTTTTAAAGCAAGCCGACTTTGCCTCTTTGGGGGGGAAACGACAAATTTGTTTTCAAAAATACAGAGGTTTTAAAAACAAAAAAAATTAAAATTGGGGGTGTGGAAAAGTGTTTTTTTAAATGTTCAAAAGTGTGTTTTTTTTTAAAATTCTGAATTTTTTACAGGGAATGTTTATTAGGAAAAGTAGGGGTTTTAAAACCCCCGTAGGGGGATGTTCTGAGGAAAAAACACGTTTTGTTTCCCTGTTTTTTTTTTAAAAATTAAAAAAAAACGCATTTTACCGTTTTAATCTAAGTAATAAGAACACTTGGGGTTTATATTTCCTTCCCGCAAGGGGGTGTTTAAACCAAACAAATGGGGCTTAAAAGCCAAACTAAATAAAAAGTTAGGGGGCAAATAAAACAAAAATTTTTCCCACGGGGTTTTTAAAGTGTTTCAAAAATAAAAGGGGAAAAAATTTAGGGGAGAAAGGGAAACAACATAGGTTTAAAGCAAAGGGTGTGCAACTGAAAGAAACATCGGCCCCCTGAGGGCCGGCGGGGGTTTAATCGGGAAGCCCGCCCTACCGGGAAAATCGGGAAAAGGGGGAAGGGAAAGGGGTTTTGGGATTTTATTATACTTCCCCCCAAGGGCTGTTAAATTTTGAAAAAAAACCCCATGAGCAAACCTTCAGGGGTTTTTTTTTTCCCTTTTTAGAATTAAAAATGGGGGGAAAATTTAAAAATGGTTATAATTTTAAAAGCACGGGGATTTTTGTTTTTTGGGGGTACTTTTTGTTAAATTTTTCCAGGGGGAGGGTGCCACCCCAAAACCTTCTCCAGGAGCCAAATTTTTCCCATTTTTGGCCAGGTTTTTTTTAGCATTTCGAAGAAAAAGGTTGTTAGGTAAAACGTTTCCCCCAATTTTTAAAGAAAAAAATCCATGGGACTTAAAAAAGGGGTTTCATACAAATGGTTTTTATAAAAATATATATTTACAGAGTAATAAAAATAGGGGATATTCCCACTTGGATTGTGTGGAAACTTAAAAGTCAACTTTAAATTCGGGTTTTGGGGACCCCCCAAAAATGCTCATGGACGCGATTAACAAACCTGCCACGGGGGGGTTCCCCGGTTCAAGGTCTAAAACCCCAAACTGTCGCGACCATGGGGACTTCATTAAGTTTCATTCCAATGGTTTTAATTTTAACCGGGGTTAAAACCCCAGGGGGATTTTTTTTGAAAATTTTGGATTCATTTGCGAGAGTGAATTTAACAACTATGCCCTTTTCTGAAAAGGTGATTCCACGAAAACAAAAACCCCAAAAACTAAAAGTTTAAAAAAAAAAAGGGTTTCTGAAAACGGCAGATTAACCAGCAGGGGGTTTTACGGGACAGGAGCTAAATCAGCTGGCTAGGGGGGTTTTTAACAAAAAGTTTCTTCCCAGGTAATTAGAAAAACCCCCGGGAGTTTTAACTTTTTAAATTTTCCAAGTCCCAAATGGAGAATAAAAAACCAATAAAACGCAAAGCCCTTTTTTCACCGAAAAATTCCCCAAACTGCCAAATTTCTTTCTAAAAATTTCAAAAAATTTTCGGAAAAAAATTCCCCGTAACAGTTAGGTGTTTTTTAAAAGTTTTTAAGTACTTTTAAAAAAAGGGTTTAAAAGACAAAAACCCTCGCAGAAATTTTTTTAAAAAAATTTTCCTTTTACGTTTTAGGATTTTTATTTCCAGGAAAACATTTTCAAGAAGTAAAAAAAAAAAAAAATAAAAACCCAAAAAAAAAAAAACCCCAAATTTTCCCAAAACAGAAAAAGCAAACATCTTTTCCGTTCCAGTTTGCGTTTTTAGGGAAAAAAGGGGCTTTTAATAAATAATAGGCCCCTATTCCGGGGGGAGCACCAATTTTAAACCATTTCCCCATTTCCCTTTAGTTCCCTTAAATCTAAAAAATTTAATTTTAATATAATATTTTTAACAAAAAACCACCCCCCCCACGGGCCCGGCCCCTTAAAAACCACTTTTCAGCCATTTTTAGGAATTTATTCCCCAAAAAAGGGGGATAGGTGGGCCAAAAATCCCCCCCCCCCCCCCCCCGGGGCCCCAGGGCTAAATTTCCCTAAAAGGGGGGGGGTCCCCCCCCCGCGCCCTGTAAGGTTTTTAATTTAAAAAGGCAACCCCTAATAGGGGCCGAAAAAAGAAACCTTTCCCAATGTGGCCTTATTTACAACCGGGGAAATTCCTTATTTCCCTTTAGAGGAAAGCATCCCCTATTTCCCCAAAAAAATTTTGGAAAAAAGCCCTTCTAAAGTAATCATAAAAAAAAAAAAGGGGAGAGAATTTTGATAGGGAAAATTACATCCGGGTTTCATTACATAATGCCAAAAACCCCCCGGGGGGCCCCCAATTGAGGAAAATTCCAAAACACCGGTTTGTGTTTCAAACCAAAGGTGAAAAACATAAAAAAAAAGGGAAATTTGGGGGGGAACTTTCATCTTTGTTTTATAATATGTGGTCGACAGGGCCGGAAAAAAAACCCCCTGGGCACTTAATTCCCCAAGCCGTTTTGGGGTCTATAAAAAAGGGAAAAAAACCAACTCAGGGAAATTGGCACTCCTTTGGGGCCCCCCATTAAGCCCATATAAGCCTCCGGTAAACCTCCATATAAAGCCCCTTGAAGCCCCCCTTTAATCCTAAAGTATGGTAACCTTTTTGGGAGAGCCAGGAAAAGCTCCTGGGAAAGGGCCTCCATGGGAGCCCATGTGGCTCCATGGGGGAAATTTCCAGGGTGAGCCCCATAGTGAAGCCTCCAGGGAAGCCTCCATGGTGCAGTCCTAGTGAACCCCAAAAGTAAAAGCCTCCATGGTGACATCCATATGAAGCCTCCATGTCCCCCATGTGAAGCCCCATGGTGCGCACCATGTGAAGACTCCATAGTAAAGCCTCCATGGTGGCTCCATGTGAAGCCCCCAAGTGAAGCCTCCATGGTGAGTCCATGGGGCCCTCCTGGTGGGGGCCCCATGTGAAGCTCCATAGTGAACCTCCATGGTGCAGCATCCATAGTGAAGCTCCAGGGGGAAATTCCATGGTGCAGCTCCATAGTGAAGCCTCCTAGTAAACCCCATGGTGCGCATCCATAGTGAGCCTCCATAGGAACCCCCCATTTGAAGCTCCATGTGCAGCTTTCCAAGTGCCCCTTTTTGGGGGAAATATCCTTTGGGGGGCAGCCTCCTAGTGAAGCCCCCATGGAAACCCTCCATGGGCAGCCCAAGTGAGCCCCCATGTGAACCCTCCTTTGGTTTGCATCATCCATGGTGCGCTTCATATGAGTCCTGGAAATTCCAGGGTGCAGCCCCATAGGAAGCCTCCATGGGAACCCTTCATGTGCAGCATCCAGGGGGAATTTTCCATGGTGAATTCCATGGTGCGCCCCCCCCCCTCCCCCCCCCCCCCCCCCCCCACCCCCCTCCATAGTGAACCTCCAGGGTGCAGCTCATAGTCCCCCGCACCCATGGTGAATCCAGGGTGCAGCCCCATGGTCAGCACCCATAGTGCCGCATCCATGGTGCCCCTCCATTGCAGCATCCAGGGTGCGCATCCATGGTGACCCCATGGTGCAATCCAGGTGCGCCCCCAAAAGTGCGCTCCATGGGCGACCCATGCAGCCTTCCCTCCAGGGTGCACCCCACCCCACCCATTGGTTTTGATCAGTAAAGGCACTGGTAAACAGTTGGCAGCTCCTTCCCCCCACCTCTTGCCCCCCTTTCCCAGACACCCCCTAGGTGGCGGCCAAATCACCTGATTGTAACTTACACCCACGTTAAAAAACCTTTTCCTGGGCTTTCCAAAAGTTTCCTTTAAAGAATTTTGTTCCGAGGACCCCGGGTTGTTTTTTTAAATTTTTTTTCCTGATCCAAGCTTCAAAATTGGGGGAAAAAAGCCCCTTCCCCTTTCAAATTTTTGAAATTCCATCTTTGTTTGTGCCCCCGGGGTTTTTCTTAATCAGGAGGGAAGGTTTTCCCCTTTCTTTGATGAAAGGTCACTTTTAAAATTTTAACTTTATTAAAGGGAAAATGTTTCCCCCGAGTCCCTTTTTAAATTGAAAATTTAGAATAAAATTTAAATTTTTTGGGGACAGTCCCTACCGATTTTAATTTTTTTTTCCCAATTTATTTGTGAATTTCATATTTTTCCTATTGTTTTTCAGTTTGTTTTTTAGTTCATTTTTTTTTATCATTGCACCCCCTAAAAATTTGCTTGTAACTCAAAAGTAAAATTTGGGTTTAGTCAAATGAATTGGCCCTTCAAAAACCCAAAGTTGACCAAGAATTCCCAAATGCAAAAACTCCCCAAAAGATTAAGATATGACGAACCTGAAAGTAAGGGGGGACGACGCCCTTTGGGAGAGTTTTCATTACAACGTAAAAAATACCTTACGAGAAGGAATAGAAAAAATAAATTGAAAGTGATCAAAAAGTACCCGGGAAAGTTTGAAACCACCGGTTCTGAGACCATGCCCGCAACACACCCAAGTTTGAGACCACTGGGAACACCCAAAGTGTTTAAGCACCGAGGACCCCCCCGGGAACACACCCAAGTGTGAGAGCCACTGGCAACACACCCAAGGTTGAAAGTCACCGAGAGATCCCCCGGCAACACCCCAAGTGTTGAAAGCACCGACAGATCCCCTGGCAACACACCCCAAATGTTGAGAGACTGGCAAAAACACAAAAGTGTTTTAAGCCACTGGCAAAACCCCAAATTTGAAGCCACTGGCAAAAACCCAATGTTGAAGCCACTGGCAAAACCCCAAGTGTTGAGAGCCACGGCAACACACTCAAGTGTTTGAAGCCTGGCAAAACACCCAAATGTTAGAGCCATTGGCAACACACCAAGTGTTGAAGCCAATGGGAAAACACCAAGTGGGTTGAAAAGGCCCCTGGCAACACCTCAAGTGTTGAGAGCCACTGGCAACCACCCAATGTTGAGAGCCACGGAACACACTCAAGGGTTTAGGCCATGGCAACACACTCAGTGTTGAGAGCCACTGGCAAAACACCAAGTGTTGAGAGCCACTGGCAAAAAACACCCAAGTGTTTTAGACCACTGGCAACAACCCCAAATGGTTGAGAGCCACTGACAAACCCCCAAGTGTTGAGAGCCATTAGAACACACCCAAGTTTGAGAGCCACTGGCACACACCCCAAATTTTGAGAGCCACTGGCAAAACACCCAATGTTTAGAGCCACTGGGAACACACCCAAAATGTTGAAGCCACTGGCAACACACCCAAGTTTGAGGCCACTGGCAAAACATCCAAGTGTTGAAGCACTGGGAACACACCCAAGTTTAAAGCCCCTTTTAACACACCCAAGTGTTGAGAGCTACGGGCAACACACCCAATGTTGAGGTTTATGGCAACACACCCAAGTGTTGAAACCATGGGAAAACACCCCAAATGTTGAAAACCACTGGCAACACACCAAGTGTTGAAAGCCCTGGCAAAACATCCAAGTGTTTTAAAACGACGGCAACCATCCAAGTGTTTGAATCACTGGCAACACATCCAAGTGTTGAAAGCCCGGGAACCACCCAAGGTTTTAGAGCTACTGGCAACACACCCCAAGTGTTTAAGCACTGGAACATACCCAAGTTTTGAAAGCCCCCTGGCAACCACCAATGTTGAAAGCCCCTGGCAACACATCCAAGGTTGAAAGCATGGAACACACCAAAATGTTGGAGTCACTGGCAACACCCCAAGTTTTGAAAGCCATGGCAACACACCCAATGTTTAAGCTACTGGCAACCCCAAACCCAAGTGTGAGGTCATGGCAAACACCCAAGGTTTTTAAAACCACTGCAACACACCCAAGCGTTGAAAACCACTGGAACCTAAAGGGGAAAACCACTGGCAACCATCCAAGTGTTGAGATTTATGGCAAACACCCAAGGTTGAAAACCCCTGCCTCACCCAAGTTTGGAGTCACTGCAACACCCCAAGGTTGAAAGCCCCTGGCAACACCCCAAGTGTTTAAAGCCACTGGCAACCTCCAAGTGTTGAGAGCCACTGGCAACACATCCAAGTGTTGAGAGCCACTGGCAACACACCCAAGTGTTGAAAGCCACTGGCAACACACCCAAGTGTTGAAAGCCACTGGCAACACATCCAAGTGTTGAAAGCCACTGGCAACACATCCAAGTGTTGAGAGTCACTGGCGACACACCCAAGTTTTGAAGGCCACTGGCAACAACCCCCAAATGTTGAGAGTAAATGGGGAACACACCAAGTGTTGAGAGTCACTGGAACACACACAGTGTTTTTAAAGCCCTGGGGAAAACAACCCAAGTGTTAAAGCCCCTGGCAAAACACCCCAATGTTTTAGAGCCACTGGCAACACACCCAAGTGTTGAGAGTCACTGGCAACCACCCCAAAGGGTTTAAAGCCACTGGCAACACACCCAAGGTTGAGGCCACTTGCAACACACACAATGTTGAAAGCCACTGGCAACACATCCAATGTTGAGAGCCACGGGAACACACCCAAGTGTTTGAAGCCACGGCAAAAAACCCAAGGTTAGATCACTGCAACACCACAAAATGTTAGAGTCATGGCAACAACACAAGTTTGAAAGCCCTGGGAACACACCCAAAAGTTGAAAGCCCCTGGCAACACACCCAATGTTGAAAAACCCTGGGGACACATCCAATGTTGGAGCCACTGGCAACACACCCAAGTGTTGAGGCCACGGCAACAAAAACCCCAATGTTTTAGAGTCACTGGCAAACACACAAGGTTGAGAGCCACTGCAACACACACAAATGTTGAAGCACTGGCAACACACAAAGTGTTGAGAGCCACTGGCAAAACACCAAGTTTGAGAGCCACTGGGGAACACACCCAAGTGTTAGAGCCACGACAACACACCCAATGTGAGAGCCACTGGGAACACCACAAGTGTTTTAGAGCCACTGGCAACACACCCAAGTGTTGAGAGCCACTGGCAACACACCCAAGTATTGAGAGTCACCGAGACATCTCCTGGCAACACACCTAAGTGTTGAGAGCCACTGGCAACACACACAAGTGTTGAGAGTCACTGGCAACCCAAACAAGTGTTGAGAGTCACTGGCAACACACACAAGTGTTGAGAGTCACTGAGAGATCCCCTGGCAACACACCCAAGTGTTGAGAGCCACTGGGAACACACACAAGTGTTGAGAGTCACTGAGAGATCCCCTGGCAACACACCCAAGTGTTGAAAGCCACTGGCAACACACACAAGTGTTGAGAGCCACTGGCAACACACCCAAGTGTTTAGAGTCACTGGCAACACCACAAGTGTTGAAGCACGAGAGATCCCCTGCAACACACCAAAGTTGGGGAGCCACTGGGAACACAAACCCCAAATGTTGAATCACTGAAGATCCCGGGAAACACCCAAGTGTTGAGAGCCCGGGAACCACACAAATGTTTAAACCACTGGGAACAAACCCCGTTTAGAGTCCTGGCAACACCACAAGTGTGAAGTCCCCTTTAGAGTCCCCTGGCAACACACCCAAATGTTGAACCAGGCAAACCACAAATGTTTAGTCATGAGAGATCCCTGCAACACACCCCAAGTGTGAGGGCACTGGCAGCACACACAAGGTTGAGAGTCCAGAAGATTCCCTGGGAACACACCCCAAGTGTTGAGAGCCATGCAACACACCCAATGTTGAGAGTCCTGCAACCACACAAGTGTTAGAGCCATGGCAACACACCCAAGTGTTGAAAGTCACTGGCAACAACACCCAATGTTTTAGAGCCACTGGGGAACACACACAAGTGTTGAAAGGGCACTCGCAACAACCCAATGTTGAGAGTCACGGGAAACACCCAAGTGTTTAGAGTCCCTGGCAATACACACAATGTTGAAGCCACTGCAAACACCCCCAGTGTTGAGAGCCCTGGGAAACACACAAGTGTTGAAGCCCCTGGGAACACACCCCAAATGTTTTAGGTCACGGGAACACCCCAAAGTTAGAGTCATGCAACACACCCAAGTGTTTTAGAGCCCTGGCAAAAAACACCCAGTTTTTTGAGGCCCCTGGCAACACACCCAAAGGTTGAGAGCCACTGACAACACCCCAAGTGTTTGGGGCCACGGCAACACAACAAGTGTTGAGAGTCACCGAGAGATCCCCCGGGGAACACACCCCAAGTGTTGAGAGTCACTGCCAAAAACCCCCCAAGGTTGAGAGCATGGGAACAAACCCCCGGGTTGAGAGGGCCACGACAAACGCCCAAGTGTTGGAACCACTTGCAACACACACAAAGTGTTGAGGCCACTGGCAACACACACAAGTGTTTAGAGTCACTGGCAACACCACAAGGTTGAGAGCCGTGGCAACCCACCCAAGTGTTTTTAAGCCACTTTCAACACACACAATTTGAAGCCCCTGGGGGACACACACAAGTTTGAGAGCCCGGCAACACACAAAGTGTTGGGCCCCGGGAAACCCCCCAAGTGGAGAGCCATGGCAACACACACAAGGTTAGAGCCACTGGCAACCACACTTTGAGAGCCATGGCAACCACACAAGTGTTGGGAAGAGCCACGGGGGAACACAACAAGTGTTTGAGCCCCTGGGGAACACCACAAATGTTGAGGCACTGGGAACACCACAAGTGTTGAGAGCCACTGGCAACACACACAAGTGTTGAGAGCCACTGGCAACACACACAAGTGTTGAGAGCCACTGGCAACACACACAAGTTTGAGAGCCATGGCAACACACACAGTGTTGAGAGCCCTGGGAAAACAAAAAAAGTGTGAGAGCCACTGGAAAAACACCCAAGGTCGAGAGCCACTGGCAACACACACAAGTGTTGAGAGCCACTGGCAACACACACAAGTGTTGAGAGCCACTGGCAACACACACAAGTGTTGAGAGCCACTGGCAACACACACAAGTGTTGAGAGCCACTGGCAACACACACAAGTGTTGAGAGTCACTGGCAAACACACCAAGTGTTAGAGCCATGGGAACACACACAAGTGTTGGAGCCACTGGCAAAACACACAAGTGTTGAGAGCCACTTGGGAACACACACAAATTTTGAGACCACTGGCAACACACACAATGTTGAGAGCCACGGGAACACACACCCTGTTGAAGCCCGGCACACACACCAAATTTTTGAGAGCCACTGGCAACCACCAATGTTTAGAGCCACTGGCAAACACACAATTTTTTAAGCCACTGGGAACAACACAAGTTTGAGAGCCACTGGCAACACAACAAAATGTGAGAGCCACTGGCAACACACACAAAAATGTTGAGAGCCACTCCCCCCCCCCACAACACATTCTGTTTAAGAAATACTTTTTAGCACACCACAACCCCCCAAAAACAACACACACACACAAACACACAAAGCGGGCCAGGACTATGACTCGACCTCGAAACCACATGAGGGAAAAGTCACACACCACACCACACACTGCTGTAAATTTTTCCCCCAAGTGATCTGCGTCATTCCAAAAACACAACAGAAACAGTTACTCTTGCAACGTTAAATTTCCAGTGACGAAAGAGCTCTTCACGTTGTGACAGATGAGCTTCGCAGCAGCTGTTGAGCCTCCACAAAACTGCGCTCTAACGGAAGCAGCAGTACCACAGCATAAAAAGTAAAAATGGCAAGTTGCTTGACGCCAGGTTTGTGTTTCCCATTGAAAAACTATATTGCAAATCGTTTTTTTAAATATAGGAAAACCCAAACCCATTAAATTTAAAAATAATATAAAAATAATAATAATAATAAAAATAATAATAATAAAAATAATAATAAAAATAATAATAATTTTAAAAATAATCAAAGCAATTCTGTTTTCACATTTTTTATTGATTTAAAGATTCCCAACAGTTTTTCCTCTTTGAAATCTTAACGTAAGAAAACCAAAAAAAAATTAAACGTTAAAAACATTCTTATTTTCGTTTCCAGACGTTACCTGAGATACTCCATCACGCGTTAAAAAAAAAGATCAATTTACCGACGGATATTTTTATCACCAGTCGCGTAAGTATACTGACATTAAATTGTAACTAAGATTGTAACTTAGAAGATTTCTCATGAGACAGAAAGATAATTGACCTCATCCAACGTTAAAACTCAGGTATAAACAACGAAATTAACGTGTAAACAGTTGTATAAATGTGGTGGATTTGTTAAGGTAATGCGCCAGGTGTCACTACTGGGACCCAAGACTGTTCAATTGCCTCCCAGCATACATCAGGGGGGATTACCATTAGACCCCTGGCTGTCTTCAAGCAGTTACAGCCTGGTTGATCAGGCCCTGATCCACCATGAGGCCTGACCACAGACCGGGCCGCGGGGGCGTTGACCCCCGGAACTCTCTCTCTCCGTGTATCTCCAGGTATACATGCAGCGTCTCTAAGATAATGAGATCGTGTCGCTGTGATGTTGAAGTCAGTGATGTCAAATGCTCAGGAACACTTGTCCTGACAAATCTTACCTATCCTAACGTAATCCTCAGAGGTGGAAAAATAGCTGGTTGCTTTAGTGTTCTCTGATTGCACAATAAAAAGGCCTAGACAGAGAAAGCGTAGCACGGAAAGTTCTTCCTAAGTGTTCGGATATAAGAAATGGTATTTCCCTGTCTCGGAGCACTTGGGTAGTTTTTTCCATGCTAACCTTAATCTGCATAAGCCTTCTCATACTGCATCCAGAGAACATTGTAACTTAACCAACCTCTAGGGATTTCACAGTACTGATTTCAACACCACAGAGACTCGACCTCATTAACTTAATAGTTCTACCACATCTGTCAAGCTGTTCACACTTTAATTTAACTTTTGTGTGTGCGTGTGTGTGCGTGTTTTAACATGTATGAGACAGGTTATCAGTCTTGCTAGCATTCTTCTAATTTTCATTTCAATTATAATTTTGTTAAATATAAATCTATTTTAAGAGAACATATTCCTGGGATATATCTAGGCTATTCCGCCTGTTCTTCTGTTATATATTAGCACTGATGATGGTGTTTGAGACTCCGAAACGTCTGCTAATTGAAAATAAAGATTTTTTTTCCGGCTTTGACTCTTTTGTCAATGGTTCAGTTTATTTATAAAACTGAAAATTAAGAGATAAACTCAGTATATAAATGCAACTAAAAACTGTTTATTGGAATTAAAACTTTTAAAAATATACGAACTGAGATATTTCGATAACTTTGCTGGACTGAAATAGCTTAAGCAAATTTCTGCAGCTGGCTACTGAGTAAGAAAGGAACATAACTATAATTTCGGTGCAGTTACATAAATTTATGTCGGAATTTCGTGTCGCCAAAGTTATGTAATTTCATGCAAGTGTCACAGTGTTATGATATTCCAGGGAAATGTCAGAGATTTTGTTATTTTTGTCTTAGTGAATGTCTTTGTGTTTTGTGACTGTAATGTGTGTGTGTGTGTGTGTGTATGTTTATTGAAATATATTGTGTATGTGTTCACACGTATACTTAGGTGTGTTGTGTTTGCGTGTACTACAACACTGAACTGACACATTGTTGTTAGTAAAACGTGTGTTATGTATATTTTCTCGGTAAGTGAATTAACAAAACAACGCATTGTCACCAGGTTATACGCAGCTCCTCTCTACCTCTTCCTGGGCCGTACGTAGCGTCCTTCCCCTCTCCACATCCCCTTCCCCTCCTTATCCCTTCCCCCTCCTCTGCGTCCACTAACGAGAGCTGGTCTAATACTGCAGAAACAGCAAGGATATTTTCCCTAATGTTCTTTTTTTGTCTCTCGTTCCCTTCTCGTGCTCTAATAAAGCTCGCATTCTTTCCTGTCGTGTCCACGGCGAGTCTTCAGTTAATATATCACTACACATGGTCGTGTATTGACGCTCGAGCGTGTGTGTGTGTATTCACCTATATGTGATTGCAGAGGTTGAGTCTCATCTCTCGGGCCCCCGTCTCTTCACTAGCCGTTACTGACTCCTTTCCTAGCTACCTAAATCTTATCTATTTTTAAAGCTAGTTAATGATCCTTCCTCCACCACCACGCTCTCCAGGCGTCTCTACTTTCTGACAACTCTTAGTCTATAGAAATATCTTCCAGCACCTCCAGGACACATATTTTCTTTTAAACTTCCAGCAATGCCCTCTTGTTCCTATTTCCAGCCTCTCAAAGAGTGTGTCACGTGCGTTATGTCACCCCTGTCCTCTAATTATATCAGGTACAGCTACTTTAATATCTCCTCATAGTTCTCACCCCTCAGGGGTGAGGCTCGTTGAACACTTCTTTGTGCACGTTTTCCAGCTTCTTATCGTGCCTGATCAACTTTGATATGTTTGGGTTCCACACTGGTGTTCCAGTGTGGAAAATAATGCAGAAAATAATGTCGTGAATGACTCCTTGTTGAAGTTCCTGAAAGCTAATCTTAGATGTACCAGACATGCGTT
>NC_069402.1:61006777-61066777 GCF_026875155.1 Cherax quadricarinatus
AGACCTGTAACACACAGCTGCTGCTGAAATACCATAATGGAACTCCAAGAATTATTCTCTTTATTAAAAGAAAAATATCTGCAACTCTAAAAATGCAAAAACCACAACGAGAAATGTTTTAAAATGGAAAATCATTTATCTGCTCTCAGCTTAGTAGTAAAAATATGTAGATTTTTTGGCTTTTTACTACTTTCGTTGTTACAAAACCAGTATTTGTAAGAGTAGCAGAGAAGAGAATAATATTCGCATCAAAAACATTGAGGGAAATTTTGCGTGTTTGTAGTCCAGAGTTCATAGATGAAGAAATATCCAAAATTTATGAAATAGCTAATGATTTGAAATACCCAAGAAACGTAATTTATAAATCTTTTAAAGTTGCTAGAAATACTTTTTACAATCCAAAAAGGGACAACCAGCCTTATTCAACTAAAAATATGTTGGTTCTCCCTTACCATGAAAACTTGGTTGATATGCCTTCTCTTCTTAAGACTTTTAATATTAAAGTTGTATTCAAAAATCTTGATACAGTAAAAAAACTTTTGATAAAGAATTCCCCCAAAATGCTGATGGATGTGTCTGTAAGATTCCTTGTAAAATTTGCGATAAAGTTTATTACGGTCAAACTGGTAAAAATCTCGAACTAAGATTAAAACAACATAAATATAGCATTAGAACTGGACAAGATTCCAATGCTCTATTTATTCATGTAAGAGATTTTAACCATCCAATTGATTTTCAAAAAGTTGAGAAAGTAGTATCAAGCAAGTCCATGGTCGACAGGAATATAATTGAATCTTGTTTCATAAAAAACAGTTTTCAAAATATTAATATTTCTTTTGGTTTATATAAATTAGATTAATTTATAATTAATAAAATTCGGGAAGAATTTAATGATACACTAGACAAGTAAAAACTCTTAATGCTTGGGTAGAGTAACACCTATGTTTCACAGAGTCGGGTGTTGTGACGCGACTGTGAGGTGTAGTCCTGTTATTGTGACATGACTGTGAGATGAAGTCTTGGTATTGTGACATGACTGTGAGATGTAGTCTTGCCCTTATATGCCTCCTGTTGATGTTTTATGTTTATGGTTCCTTGATACTGTGAAAAGTCACGAAAGCGCTTGGAATTTCACTATTTTTCATCGTAGTTGTTCAGCATATTGTGATATCACCCGTTTACTGTGATCTTATTGCATATATATATATATATTTATATTATATATTATATATAATATATATATATATATATATATATATATATATATATATTATATATATATATATTATATATAAGAGAGAGAGAGAGAGAGAGAGAGAGAGAGAGATACATAACTGCATCTTTTCTAGGGAAAATCACAAATTTTCCTTATAACTTTTCTTGCTGATGTGATGCAATGGTCACTGAGTGAGGTTGGTAAGTGAACCTCGGCCACGGGGACACTGACATCGTCCTTGGCTAAAGTTACTTCGAGCGAGAAGGATTTCTGTCCCTGACAAGGGTGTGAAAATTTGATCGTGATCGGTTATTTCTCGGTCCATCTTATTCTGCCTAGTCTTATCCTATTAAGTCACATCCAGAGGTAACAAAGGTGGTCAAACAAATACCACTCGGTACGTGATTTTTATTACCTCACGAATGAAATTAAATTGTTCTTTACTCACTTTTTTTTCTGGATTGGATCGAGTGATCACCAATGTGCTTGGAATTTATTTTCCATTAATTGTTATATTGAGGATTAAGATATCACTTTTGTGATTTGGTTACGCTGTGAGCTCCTTATTCCAGCGGGCTGGATTGGGCACAAAATTTACCAATCACAGACGCCGTCTGGTGGTACGTACTGGATATTAGCGGCTGGTTGTCGTCGTGCAAGTTGTCGTTGTGGTGTAACTCACCGCTTTGTAACAGCACCAAAGACTAACATGTTAAAAGTGAAGTGCTAACAGCTGCTACACTGTTTCCCTGGACAGAGTGGGTAACTGCAGGATGAAATGCAACGTGAAATTAACAGCGTAGTGGCTGTTGTCCGCCATGATTTTCACGAATGTGAAAGAGCGCCATTGCAATGGGTGTTGTTATTATTATGAGAGACACAAATTGATGTGTTGCGTTAGGTAAATGTCGTCGTGTTGTTTAGGTTGAGTGTGTTGTTTAGTGTTGGTGAGGTGGGAGGGCGGTGAGTGTTACTGTTGGTGAGGGGGAATAGTAAGTGCTATTGTTGGTGAGGGGGGATGGTGGGTATTACTGTTGGTGAGGGTTATAGCAGCTGCTGCTGTTGGTGAGGGTGATAGCAACTGCTATTGTTGGTGAGGTGGATAACAGTTTGTACTATTGGTGAGAGGGGTAGCAGCTGCTACTGTTGGTGATAGTCCTGGTGTTGTGCAGCTGGTGGCAGGGCGGGTAAGGTAGACGGTCGATTGTTACTGTATTGCAGTGTGCGTGCGCCTTCAAATGCAGAAATAGCTTTATTGATCCGTGACTAGTCGATGGAGACCCTGATGGAGTCGATAGACCTTAAAGCCTAACAATACTTTACTAACAGTGACATAGGTATACACACGTAAGTGTAAATACACCCTAGTCCCTGCCGTAAAGATTAAGGTGCTCTCCGTATTCTTACTTTCCAAGGATCCCTTGTTAACCCTCAAGCAAGTCTATCGACTTTAAAGATAAGTATTTGGATAAAGTGAAATATGAAGAAAACAAATGCCCAATATTTGGGTATTTTGCCCAAACGTTTCTCCTGCACAATAGGTTTCTTCAGTCGACTCCAGACGAATACCGGAATTAAAAACTGAGGGACTGATCGCATTAGAACTACTTCTACTGTCTCCGGTATTAACCTGCATTTGACTGAAGAAGACTGGTGTACAGGGGAACGTTTCGGTGATAAAAGATACCCTAGTGTTGCACATGTCTTATTCATCAACTTTTTCGTTATTGCATGCCACCAATATTACGAAATATACAAAATACATTTAGACGCATTAAAAATCACATGAGCTAATATAGGCTTTAGAATGGGTAGGGGATATGTAGATCAAGTGTTTACATTGATGCATATATATGAACAGTATTTAGGTATGAACATTAAAATGGTATAAAATACCGACAGATTGTTAGGTAAGACACATATGCAACAGTTAGGTATCTTTATTTCGAAACGTTTCGCCTACACAGTAGGCTTCTTCAGTCAAGTACAGAAAAGTTGATAGAAGCAGAAGATACTTGAAGACGATGTAATCAGTCCATCACCCTTAAAGTTTTGAGGTGGTCAGTCCCTCAGTCTGGAGAAGAGCATTGTTCCGTTGTCTGAAACAATATCGTTTCAGACAATGGAACAATGCTCTTCTCCAGACTGAGGGACTGACCACCTCAAAACTTTAAGGGTGATGGACTGATTACATCGTCTTCAAGTATCTTCTGCTTCTATCAACTTTTCTGTACTCGACTGAAGAAGCCTACTGTGTAGGCGAAACGTTTCGAAATAAAGATACCTAACTGTTGCATATGTGTCTTACCTAACAGTATTTAGGTAAAGGAAGGGAAGTTTTCATTGCATTTATGGATTTAGAAAAGGCATATGATAAAGTAGATAGGGGAGCAATGTTGCAGATGTTGCAAATGTTGCAAATTGCATTTGTGGACACAGTGGTGCCTATGCTAACCTTCCTGTGGTGTAGAAATATACCTAGTTGGACGAATCTTATTGAAACTAGCTGGTCCAGTGGCTAACTCGACGGTCTGGAGTTTTGAGACTCTCTGACCGCGGGTTCAAATCCCACCCGTTGTATAGTGTGTTGAATAAATGTTGAAATTTTTTTCTTTCTTTTTGGGTCACCGTACCTTGGTGGGAAACGGCCGACGTTTTTATGTATTATATATATATATATATATATATATATATTATATATATATATATGTGTGTGTGTGTGTGTGTGTGTGTGTGTGTGTGTGTGTGTGTGTGTGTGTGTGTGTGTGTGTGTGTGTGTGGTGTGTGTGTGTGTATCCAAGACGTATCTTACAAATTAGAAAGCAAAGAAATGAAGAAAATACACAGATGCAAAGAAAGCTTTTGTTGTGACAGCTTATCAGTGTGTGGAGAGCTTCGTCAAGTCCACGGAAAGACTGACTAATTTTGAAGAATACGACGTCCGTATCATTGTAAACGGGGAGGGTAATTCCTTGGATCAAGAACTCTTCGCTAGCCTGCAAAGGGACCAAAATTGCCCAGATTTTTTAGAGATTCTCTCTCTCTCTCTCTCTCTCTCTCTCTCTCTCTCTCTCTCTCTCTCTCTCTCTCTCTCTCTCTCTCTCTCTCTCTCTCTCTCTCTCTCTCTCTCTTTCTCTCTATCCATCTATCTATCTCTCTATCTCACTATCTATATATATATCTATCTATCTATTTATCTATCTATCTCACGTCTTGCCTTCAACAATTATCTAACAAACAGTATGTACCATGCAACCCAAGCTACCATGCTACCATTGCTACCATGCTACCATTGCTACCATGCTACCATAACTTCCTTGTCACTGGCACTAAATCTCTTTCATTAATCCACATGTGCCATAAGTTGTCATTTTCCGCCAGGATTGCGGCGGATGCCACGGCTACCGTACCCGTCACGAGCACCGTCGTCAGTAGTTGTCATAATTACCACACCTGCCATGGGCGCCATTAACATCTGTCATACCACAGCCATATATGGCAGAGCTGCCACATCGCCACCGGCCCTCATACCTGCGAAAGAAAACGTATCTTATTTAGTTGATGGATTGACGAGTGGTCTGACTGATAGATTAATGACCTGGTAGAACACATTAAAAGGTACATTAACTACCTGGCAGGTAAAGACCAGGTAGAATTTTATTAGGTCAGTCGCCGGGTCACCATCTGGAGAAGACCCGGGCCGGAAGTACCGGCAAATCTCTAACTAACTAACTAGGTCAGTCATTTCAGTATTACAAAAAAAATGGAGTTTTTTGATAAATAACTTCAGAGTAACATTCATAATAATCTTTGGGTCACCTTCACTTTATAAGATTTTAAAGACTTGTAAACTTAAGAACTATTGTTGTTATAGCTTGTAACAATTAGTTAAATTTGCTTAATGGCGTTAACCGAAACAAACACGTAAACCCACCCTAAACCTAACAGCAGAGGTGGTAGCAGCAGCAACAGCAGAGGTGGTAGCAGCAGCAACAGCAGAGATGGTAGCAGCAGCAACAGCAGAGGTGGTAGCAGCAGCAACAGCAGAGATGGTAGCAGCAGCAACAGCAGAGGTGGTAGCAGCAGCAACAGCAGAGGTGGTAGCAGCAGCAACAGCAGAGGTGGTAGCAGCATCAACAGCAGAGGTGGTAGCAGCAGCAACAGCAGTGGTGGTAGCAGCAGCAACAGCAGAGGTGGTAGCAGCAGCAACAGCAGAGATGGTAGCAGCAGCAACAGCAGAGGTGGTAGCAGCAGCAACAGCAGAGGTGGTAGCAGCAGCAACAGCAGAGGTGGGGAGCAAACAGCAACAGCAGAGGTGGTAGCAGCAGCAACAGCAGAGATGGTAGCAGCAGAAACAGCAGAGGTGGTAGCAGCAGCAACACCAGAGGTGGTAGCAGCAGCAACAGCAGAGATGTTAGCAGCAGCAACAGCAGAAGCTGCAAAAGATGAAGCAGCAGCAACTGCAGCAGAATCAGGGAAAGCAGCAGAAGCTGCAATAATTGAAGAAGCGGCAAAAACAGCAGCATCAACAACAGCAGTAGTATCAAGAGCAGCAGCAGCAGTAACAGCAGCAGAAGCAGCAACAGAAGCCTCACTGACAATAGAAGAATCAGCAACAGCATCAACATCAACCGCCGCAGTAGCGTCAAGAACAGCAGCAGCACAGCAGTAGCACATCAACAGCAGCAGCAACAACAGTAGAAACAACAGCAGCAGAAACAGACGCAGCAGCAACAACATCAGTTTAAATAATTTACTGGTTCTATGTGAGTTGTAAACAATCTCTGTATCTGTCCCAACTCTGGTCTCTCCGTGCTGTTCCGTGCTGTTCCGTGCTGTTCCGTGCTGTTCCGTGCTGTTCCGTGCTGTTCCGTGCTGTTCCGTGCTGTTCCGTGCTGTTCCGTGCTGTTCCGTGTTGTTCCGTGCTGTTCCGTGCTGTTCCGTGCTGTTCCGTGTTGTTCCGTGCTTTTCCGTGCTGTTCGTGCGTTCCGTGCTGTTCCGTGCTGTTCCGTGCTGTTCCGTGCTGTTCCGTGCTGTTCCGTGCTGTCAGCACAGAACAGCACTCCACTCTAGAGAGAGCACGAGCGAATCCAGGAGCAAATTTACCCTTAGATTACAGCGATGGGATTAGAAAACGACTCCACCGGGGTTAGAGGAAGAACTTTAGCACACAAGTGAGGTACTCACCATAGAAAGCAGCGGCAGAACAACTCGGTAAGTGCAAAGGGACCAAGGTATTCTCAACACCTTACCATCGTATATAAGGGGAGTTATCAAGAGACCTTTATCTCTTCAAGAGGGAACTTGACGGGTTCCTCAAGACAGTTCCTGATCACTGGAGCTGTGATGTTTGAGTGTGTGTGCTGCTAGCAAAAATAGCTTGAATGATCTGGATAGTGTATAAAAGTCTGAGTGTAGCTGGTATTATGAAAGATTTACCAGTGAGCCCAGGGGAGAAGTATCTAAATATCATTGATAGTATTGTTTTATGAAAGGTCATGTGTGAGTATCTATGCGACTGTAATCATCTTTTCCGTAATGTTTGGTCGTCCTGTACATCTCATCTGATCGTTGTGCAAAATGTGAACAATTATAATATTTTTGTAATAATGTATTATTGTTTTCTCATCAGTTACATTTCAGAACACGTATATTATTATTATTATTATTATTATTATTATTATTATTATTATTATTATTATTATTATTATTATTATTATTATTATTATACACAAATAACCCGCACATAGAAGAGAGGAGCTTACGACGACGTTTCGGTCCGACTTGGACCATTTACAAAGTCACACTAACGAAAAGGAGAGAAGGAGAGAGTATATATAGGCAGGAGGTGGTAGTGGTAGTAGTGGAGGTAGAAGGTAGTGGTGGGGAAGGTAGAAGGTAGTGGTGGGGAAGTAGAAGTAGAAGGTAGTGGTGGAGAAGGTAAGAAGGTAGTGGGTGGGGAAGTAGAAGGTAGTGGTGGGGAAGGTAGAAGGTAGTGGTGGAGAAGGTAGAAGGTAGTGGTGGGGAAGGTAGAAGGTAGTGGTGGGGAAGGTAGAAGGTAGTGGTGGGGAAGGTAGAAGGTAGTGGTGGGGAAGGTAGAAGGTAGTGGTGGGGAAGGTAGTATGGAGGAGGAGGAGCTGCTCAAATAATTGGCTAGCTCCTCCTCCATGAATGCACAAGAGACCAAGGAACTTGGCTCTAAAAGGATTAACAGGAGTAAATCTGGATTTATATCCTCATTTGTTTGGCGAGTTGCAGCACATTTAATATATTTGCTTAAAACGTCTGGTATCTTTTTACGTTAATAAGATGTATTGAAATATAACACAGGTTTATTATTACGGTCAATCTTTATATTCCTCAATAAGAGGGCGATCAAGCACGTAGTAATGTAGCAAGTCGTAGATGTGATTCTGCTGTGTTGAGTGACCAATGTTGTGGACTTCGGTGATGTACAATAATCCTGAGCCATCTCTGGTCTCCTGTCTCCTCCTCCTCCTTGTTTGTAATCTCTCTCTTCTGAATTCATTTCTCGTTTTGCGTAAAAAAAATCACTGCATTGTAAACAAGCTCTGGAATTCTGAAGACTGGAAACCTTTGTTAGAAAAATAAAAACAATAGACACTGAATATACTCTGCTACTAGTTTATCTGTTGTTTTTATGGTGCTTTTGTTTTCATTTTCTCCCCGTGACTTCAATGTTCGACAAGAGACTTTGACAATTGGTAAAAACACACGCCCACGCGCACACACACACACACACACACACACACACACACACACACACACGAGGAGAGGTAAGGGAAATCGATCTGACTACACTGGAAGACAGGAGAGTTACTGGGGATATGATAACGACATATAAAATACTGAGAGCAATAGACAAGATGGATAGAGACAGGATGTTCCAGAGATGGGACACAACAGCAAGGGGTCACAGTTGGAGGCTGAAGATTCAGATGAACCACAGGGATGTTAGGAAGTATTTCTTCAGTCACAGAGTTGTCAGGAAGTGGAATAGCCTGAGTAGTGATGTAGTGGAGGCAGGATCCATACATAGCTTTAAGAAGAGGGATGATAAAGCTCTCGAAGCGGGAAGAGTGACCGGGTAGCGGCCAATTGAAGAGGCGGGGCCTGGAGCTGTGATTCGACCCCCGCAACCACAACTCGGTGAGTACAACTAGGTGAGTACACACACACACATACACACACACAAACGCACACACACACGCACACACACACACACACACACACACACACACGCACACACACACGCACACACACGCACACGGGTGTTCCTCCTTACATACTTTAAGGTAAGAGCGCTGCAACACTTTTTCTTCCTCTTCTACATCCATTAATTTCCCTCTTGGGTGAAGTGGCTGGCTGGGAGCACTCGCGTATGTAAGGAAGTTTGTGCGTAAGTACGCAAGTTTGTGCGTCAGGACGCCAGTTTGTGAGTCATTGCGCAAGTCTTATAGAGAGCTGAGCGAGCCTTGTGTAAGTCTGGATCTCTGTGTTTACCTCTTGAGAAATGTGTCTCTCGCCTGTCTCTCGTTCGTCTAGTCTTCTTCCCTTCTTTCATCCCTTCCCCCATGTTGCTAGCACCAGCAGCCTGGTTGATCAGACTGTCCACCTGGAAGTCTGGGTTAGGACCTGGCCGAGAGGGCGTTGATCCCCGGAACACTCTTTAGGTATACTCCAGATAGGCTCCCTATCCCTCTCTTTATCTCTCTCTCTCTCTCTCTCTCTCTCTCTCCCTTCATTATTCCTTCCCTCTCTCCCTCCTCTTCCTCCTGAGGTGAGTGTTCCCACCAGTCGTTAGCGAAGCACAGTTGGGATACTGACTAATCTTGCGAGTTCCTCAGCTTGGAGAGCTGGCAAAGATGGAGGAGACGGCGGAAGAGGAGAAAGAAGGGCGGAGAAGAGGAGCTGTCATGAGGAATTACAAATAGACAGTAGTAAATGAGGGAGGTGGGGTGTTAGAAAACTTCAACAGGAATGGTCTATGGAGGCCAAGAAAGTGGAATAATTAAGATACTTAAATGTCGTCTAGAAACTTTGTGCGTAAATGCGTTTCTGAGTAATTATTTACTAGCCGTTTCACTTGGTTGGTCATTTACAAACTGTGTCGCTTTGTTGGTCGTTTACAATCCGTGTCACTTGGTTGGCCAGTTTTTGCATTGCTTGGTTTATTATTTACAGACTGTGCCGCAATAGTTAAAAGCTCTGGTCCTCAGAGCACAGTAATCGTTTTCATTTTCATTTTCGACATACACTAGACAGGGTACATCACAATACAGTGTTATCCTTTGAAGACTTGAGAGTGGCGTTCATCGAAGACAGTGAACCTTCAAACTTACATGTATTATGTCTTCCAGTGGGCCACTGACAACAATATGAGGTTCAACGAAGAGAAGCTTAGTCAGTAGTGATTCCCTTTAAGTCCCTCGTTCTCTCTGGGCTGGAATATTGTTGTATACTAACCGCCCTATTCAAGACGGAAGAAATTACAAAACTGCTCGTTTAGATTCAGCCAATAATCTCAACTACTGGGAAAGCTCCTAGTCCTTTGAACTGTAATCCTTAAAAACGTAGGCGAGAAAGGTAATTCATTGTCTACACCTGGAAATATCTTGAGGAATTAGCCCGAAAATAAATGTGGAGGAGGTCGCACCGCGAGCATACAGCACCAGTAACCCAGCGGTGATAACTTACAATACCCACCACTGATAACCCAGTAGATAATTACTTTCTGATACCCAGCACCGGTACTCTAGCAATTACTTCATCCCGGATACCCAGCACCATTACCCCAGCGGTAGCTGAATTAGTTACCCCAACCCACATGGCAAACACCCGTTCCAGTTGATTCTTACCTCATTCCTGACAAACAAAACACCACCACCAACAATGAAAATAAAAATCTTTACTGTTCTGCACAATGGAATGCAAAAAAAAAGGTACATAAATATCATCATCATCATCATCATCATCATCATCATCATCATCATCATCATCATCATCATCATCATCATCATCATCATCATCATCATCATCATCATCATAGTTGTTGGTCAAATTGCACCTGACCGTTGGATCGAGTTGAACAATATTGCAAATGTAATACGAGCAACTAAATTAGATTTATAAATTTTAATTCATATTTTACCCGACAATAACATCCATCCTGAGCTAAAAAAAAAAAAGAGAAGAGAATTTAATTAAAAAACTATTCAAAAAACGTCCGGAAGAGTGAAGGAAAAAAATAACGGAAGGGTTAACACATTGCCAGAGGAAAATAACGAATTCAATGCAACATTGCAGGGGAGACAAAATAATGCAAATATGCCTTCTAAATTTAATTTTAAATAATCATAAAAATGGTTTTGATACATAAGGTTGAAAAAACGTTGATAAATGAGACACCTGTGCAACATTTGGGTATCTTGATTACGGAAACGTTTCGCCCAAACAGTATATTCTTCAGTCCAGTGCAGAGAACGATGGAAAATGTTGAGGAGTTTGAGGTTATCAGTCCTCCAGCCTGGAGTCGACGTGTTCCGTCCATCAATCTTGATAAAAGTCTTTAAAAAAGTTGAACAAATGTTGCACAAGTCTCATTTATCAACCTGTGGGTTTTTTAAATCATTTATTCAAATGTAAGAATAGAATAACCACTGAATTTGGTTAATGTTGGAGGACTGTGAACGTAGACTAAACAAGGTGGTGCAGAGATCAAAGTTTACCTGAAACACAAGATTAATCTCACTGTCTCGTTACACTGTTTACAATGCTAGCTCGCCGTGTTTACCTCTGTTTATTCCTTTCATTATTAATAAATATCCACAGAAATGTTTTATCTCAGAGCGAGTCTCCCGATCTGTTGTGTCTAGCAACAACTGCACTTGCAACTGTCATCCAATACACAGAGTTTTTTTATTGATAACTGATTCTGCAATTCCTGTGCAAATTGGTTATTTAATTACAAGTTTGCAAAATACACTTATACAGCGACAACTGTTGGTGCAGTTTCTGTTACAAAATACACATGTTTTGTATTCACCGTTCATGTCAAGAGAGTTCGTTGTGGGTAAACATCGATTTTGCATAATACTGCACAACGTATGAATTAACTGGATATTGGTTTAATACAAGAACCGAAAATTTTCTATTTGTTTTGGTAAGCGATCTGGATATTTCCAGACGCAGTTTGTTGGCAGTACAAGAGTTCAAACCAAAATGAACGCGCGTACTAATGTGACGTTTGTTATGTTCATGGCTATTAATTATACACATGTCATTAAGACAAGAAAGCTTCTGCATATTATCATTAAGTATACTTTAATAGTTAGTTAATTGATATTGTAATTACGCTGAGACTGTGATATACGCATCTCGGTGTATGTACGCTTGTATATTCATTCCTTGGTGAATATGTACTGCGATATACACCTCTCACTGTACATACACTGTGATATACATCTATCAGTGTATAATGCGGGATATACACTCTCAGTGTATAATCACTGAGGTATGCGCCTCCCCGTGTTTATACCCTGTGACACGCGGTGTTGATTCATCGAAGACGAAGAAGGTATTGCTTAATATAAGCCAGTAACACACTGTTTATTGTCTGAAAATCTTAGAAAGCGGGCTCATGCTTCTTTAGGAGAGATAAGGAGGAGAGTCAGTCTCAGCAGTGGGCGACCAGGACGTCTCTAAGAGCAGTCACAGCCTCAATTAGACGCTCACGTGATGTATTCTTCATTATAAACTGTTTGGATGGCATAAACACTGATAAAAGCCTCACTCCAAACTCACAGAGGTTGTTTGAACCCTCTCGCGATAATTGGATTCTGTTTTTTTTTTTTTTTTTTTTTTTTGATGTCGGCAGTAAATGACGCAATTTTTTTTTCTGTTATATACGTAGTGCCTCTTGTAAAATTCATAGTTATAATAATAACAACAACAGTAAATAATAAAATGATAATTATAATGAAAGTAATAATTATTTTAATTACAATTATAATTATTACGATTGTAATAATGGAAATAAATTATTATCAATTATTGTTGTTATTAATTATTATTAATTATTATTATTATTATTATTATTATTATTGTTATTATTATTATTATTATTATTATTATTATTGCTGTTCTCATTGTTGTTATCGAAACCCTTGCTAGTGTTAATTCTTAATAAATCATAAAGTAATCATTGTTACATCTCCATCACAACCATCATGTTTACCCCATTAACTATTACCACCATCATCCACCAGGAGGCTTCATGTGGCCCCGGACCTAGGGAGGCGACAGCCCCCGGAAACCACCATAATCAACATCTTTAGAATATTCACACCATCATTTACCCATGAGAATAAAAATATAAGCATATAAACGAGGGGATTAGAAGGAACGAAAAAAAAGACATGCTAATACTTTTCTCGACAGATTTACTAACAATAGCTTTCAAGAAACGTTATATATACTTGTGTTGCAATAACAACAACAGTAATTGATATATTCTACAATAAATCTGCCTATTCAATTCCCGCTACGGCTTTAAGATTGCAATCCCAAGATATAAATTTACAAAGGGAGCTCCAGTTGGGTGATCGGAGAAAGGCAGGTGATGTAAAGTCATCAGGAAGTGGAATCCAAACTTCAGAGTGGAATCTAAGCCTCGCCGAGGAGAATCCAATCCCTCTGGAGGGAATGCAGATGAGGCACAGTAAGAAGAAAAGAGATTGTGGAAAGAAGGTAAATCTATAAAATGTATCACAAACCAGGTCGTTAAGACCACACTGGTGAACTAGCATCACTGAGATATACAGAGCTGGTCGTTAAGACCACATTGGTGAACTAGCATCACTGAGATGTACAGAGCTGGTTGTTAAGACCACACTGGTGAACTAGCATCACTGAGATATACAGAGCTGGTCGTTAAGACCACATTGGTGAACTAGCATCATGAGATGTACAGAGCTGGTTTTTAAGACCCCACTGGTGATAGCATCACTGAGAATACAGAGCTGGTCGTTAAGACCACACATATTCCCACTGCCTCCTTTTCTGTGTTGATGAGGCAGTATGTTAGCTACTCAAGATTGATGTTCACAAACAGGAAAATGTGCAGAGAGAAGGAGGAGGAGAGAGAGAGAGAGAGAGGAGAGGGGAAAGAGAAGGGGAGGGGGGAGAGAGGAGAGAGAGGAGAGAGGGGAAAAGGGGAGAGAGAGAAGAGAGCAATATAGGGAAAAACTGGTTGACTGACGGCAGAATTTGAAAATAGCATATGTAAATTCACAATTGAAAAGAACAATTCGTGTGCTCTTTTCGGATACATGACAAGAAGCAAGTAAAACAAAAACAGAACAAATAGACTCGACTAAACTACCACTTAGAAAAAGTTTTAGGAAGCCTTTTAAAGAACTGTTTAGAGAGCCACTTAGGCTTTCATATATAAACAACCCACTCTATGATATACAGAGAGGTCCCCATCTACACACACACACACACACACACACACACACACACACACACACACACACACACACACACACACTTATGCTCTCTATGAGATCTGATATTCATGCAATAAAGGCGAAATATTGAGAAGTTGTAGTATGAAGCCCCAGTGTGTCAGTTAGCAGTGTATCCTGACGCTCAGTTACCTTGTGTATGACTAAAGAAAGAGGAAGTGGCAAAGAGAGAAGAACAGTTTATGAAAAAAAGCGTCTGTGAAGGAAAAGGAGGTCATTCCTGGATTGCAGAAAGTGGCTTTCTGATGCTAATGGATGATCAGAAGTATATAAGCCAGGTGTTAGCTGATCGCAAGCACCTGGTGCAGTCTTATAGTTGGACCCGGAACAGCCGACCAGCTCCTAGGTACCTATGCAATCCCAGGTGAACAATAGCTGCAGATATAAGGACACTTGACCGTTTGCCTCGTCCCACCAGGGAATCGAATAAGTGTCCTTTTGGTTAAGAGCCTAATTCTCTAACAGTGAACTATGAGAGACGAAGCTCTAAGGTTTTTTGTGCTTGTCCCGTGCAAGCTATAATGATATGTACCAATAAGTGAGTACAAAAGCTTCTTCAACAAAGACAGAAGGAGTGCACACTAGAGTACACAAGGAGGATACGAAGACTACTTAATTAATGCTTTGAGCATCAATTACATTGTGCTTAAAAGCTTGTTTATAGATAAGAGTTAACTCGAGCAGACAGCCTATGAATAAATATGAATAATATATATGAAGAAGAGAGGAGTTTGTGAGCATCCGTCTGTCAGCATGTGGGTTGAGCACTCAGCCCCTACCTGGATTCTACCTGGAGTGTGCTTCTGGGGTCAACGCCCCAGCGGCCCAGTCCTTGACCAGCCTCCCCTGTACCAAGGTAATTTAACCAGTGGATATAACTTCCAGTGGTGCCAAAGAACAAATTTTACAACATTCTCGGTGCCTACAGTGCCTGCACTCTGAAGGACGGGTGGAGATGTGTTGCAGTTTATGAACTCTGGCAAGACAGTGATGGAGTGAATGATGATAAAAGTGTTTCTTCTTTTTCGGGTCACCCTGAAACAGCAGATGTGTTAAAAAAAATCTCTCTTCCACATGAGATATCAAATAGCAGTTGAATGCGCGTCCCGTACATTGTTGTCATAACATTAACTGTAAGCGCGAAAATAGTGTATCACAGAAATCAAATTTGTGATATTTCCGAAATATTATATTCACGTCAATGTTGAATCATTGCTAATTAGAGAAAAAGAGATGAAGTACGCTGTGGAACTGGGTGAAAGTCGTGAAGGGAACTATGGATCTGGGTGAAAGTCGTGAAGGGAACTATGGATCTGGGTGAAAGTCGTGAAGGGAACTATGGATCTGGGTGAAAGTCGTGAAGGGAACTATGGATCTGGGTAACAGGTGAACAAAACTGGGAACCACGATACTATACACTTGAGTGCTAGTGGTAAGAGAAATAGGGAGAGAACTATGCACCTGGATAACACCAGTCAAGAGACCTACTGACAGGAACAATGAAGAAAACTGTACATCTTAGGTGACAGAGAATGTGTGTGTGTGTGTGTGTGTGTGTGTGTGTGTGTGTGTGTGTGTGTGTGTGTGTGTGTGTGTGTGTGTGTGTGTGTGTGTGTGTGTGTGCGTGTAAGGAATAACAAGTGTGCTATATAAAAACACAAAGATTCCATTTAAATGCAAAGAGCGTTCTATATATCTTTCGCCGAGGCGGCTCAGGAGGCTCCATTGTTTTAATGAGAGAAAGTGTGAGCCAGATCTCTGGGGTAATTCATATACATTAGTTATTGACAGATAAGTCGTCCATGGTGCAGTTAATGTCTAAAGCTAACAGTCGACCCCTGCAACCACATATAGGTGAGTACGCACAGATCTAAATGAGTGAGTGTATCACCACATACGAGTATATATATATATATATATATATATATATATATATATATAATATATATATATATATATATTATATATATATATAGGGAGGTACCACCTCTGGAGCTGTCCTAGGGATCCCCTCATCCTCAGATGAGGCCACATTACTTTACCACGGAGTCACATATGACTGTTAGGATAATGGGGTCCTCTCAGTCATGTGGTTCCACAGTCTGAAATGCCTGTGACCTGTGAAATATCTGTTACCGGTTTGTAAAGTTTTCCTGCTCTCGCAGCCTGGCGTATTGCCAGGCTTTTCACTTGCTTACCTGGTCAACCAGATTGTTACTGGTGGAGGCTGATGCTCGTGGCAATCCACCTGTATAATTTTACTCCTTCCTATGGTGATACCATGCCAAGGTAACCTAAAGAAGAAAACCACATTCACCATTTTTCAGTCAATAGTCTTTAAAGAAACATTAAAACGGCACCATCAGTGCCCGACAAACAGTACAGTGGAGGAAGCAATGAATATTCGCTTATTATAACCACTCAGTAATTAACAGGTGCAATTGTTGGCCCAGGCTGAGACTAATCACCCGCTCAACTGCCGCTGCTAATTGCCAATTATGGTAATACACATGCTGCTGCCCAGGCTATTTCGGACACTGAAATGTCGCTTAGGGACTGAAAATCACCGGAATTTTAAGTAGACCTCCTAACAGGCAACAAACTGCAAGTTATCATCAATATGATAACGCAACCGAGATTATTTATCTCATACAAATAGGATCAAATGAGTTGTGAGGTCGGTGCTCACCTGGCCAGACACCTATTTTGGAAGAACACATGTATAGTTCAGGACATTTATTAGGGGAACGTTCCCCTAATAAGTGTCTCTTTCCACATCATGTTAGTATCACACACTATTTTTCAGACAGCTACTGCATGAGTTATGGTAAACGTGTTTTCATTTACGAGTCAGATTACTTTTTTGGAAAGAAATTTTTTTATCAGATTAATGTTAAATTCAATATCAAATCCATGATTATAATAACATCGAGAAACACATGATTAATATTAGGAAATATGTTAATATTTCAGTTAACTGGTGTGTATTTGGCTGGCAGTAACAGCTTAGTGGAACGGGTAATGAGATGCAGGAAAAGCAGTAAACTCTTGGGAGTTGTTCAGCGTGAATAACTCAGTGGGAATGGTAATGAGAGGTGATAAACACTAGTTTCTTATATAGCTTAATGTAGCCTGGCGTTAGCGAAAGGTGGAGGAGTGGGTGGCCTCACCACCCAATTGTCTGGGTGGTGAGGTCACCCAGTTGTCTAGTTGGTGAGGTCGCCCAGTTGTCTGGGTGGTGAGGTCACCCAGTTGTCTAGTTGGTGAGGTCGCCCAGTTGTCTGGGTGGTGAGGTCACGCAGTTGTCTGGGTGGTGAGGTCACCCAGTTGTCTGGGTGGTGAGGTCACCCAGTTGTCTGGGTGGTGAGGTTACCCAGTTGTCTGGGTGCTGAGATCGCCCAGTTGTCTGGGTGCTGAGATCGCCCAGTTGTCTGGGTGCTGAGATCGCCCAGTTGTCTGGGTGCTGAGGTTACCCAGTTGTCTGGGTGCTGAGGTTACCCAGTTGTCTGGGTGCTGAGATCGCCCAGTTGTCTGGGTGCTGAGATCGCCCAGTTGTCTGGGTGGTGAGGTTACCCAGTTGTCTGGGTGCTGAGGTTACCCAGTTGTCTGGGTGCTGAGATCGCCCAGTTGTCTGGGTGGTGAGGTCACCCAGTTGTCTGGGTGGTGAGGTCACCCAGTTGTCTGGGTGGTGAGGTCACCCAGTTGTCTGGGTGGTGAGGTCACCCAGTTGTCTAGTTGGTGAGGTCGCCCAGTTGTCTAGTTGGTGAGGTCGCCCAGTTGTCTGGGTGCTGAGATCGCCCAGTTGACTGTCTCACGTCTCGTAAAAACCATTGATTGTTATAAGCAACTAGCCCAAAATTCATTACAGAATAATAAGACTCATGTGCATCACCTGCGTATTTATATTCTGAAGATGTTTCGCCCACCAGTGGCTTTATCGATTCAATACAGAAGTTACATGAAGATTTTGAAACCGGAGACAGTAGAAGACGAATTTCAAGATCTAATAACCTCTAATTTGAATTGATAAAGCCACTGATTGGTGGGCGAAACGTCTTCAGGAAAACGATACCCAGGGATTGCACATGGGTATTGTATGCCATTACTGCTACCATGATTGGCTTTTATTTAATAAGGCTGGACGCGTAGCCCAGCTTAGTGACTGACTCAACACTAGAGGGGGTCGTGGCCTTCCATAGGTGCTGAGCTCTGGACGATCCTGGTAGTGACGAGATTCAACACTAGAGGTGGTCCTGGCCTCCCACAGGTGCTGAGCTCTGGACGATCCTGGTAGTGACGAGATTCAACACTGGAGGTGGTCCTGGCCTCCCATAGGTGCTGAGCTCTGGACGATCCTGGTAGTGACGAGATTCAACACTAGAGGTGGTCCTGGCCTCCCATAGGTGCTGAGCTCTGGACGACCCTGGTAGCAACGTGACTCAACACTGGAGGTGGTCGTAGCCTCACACAGGTACTGAGCTCTGCTCTGCGATCCTGGAAAACTTGGCTGGTTTTGTCAAGAACAGTAATTAACTTCTCAAGAGGAAGTATACCCTTGTTGCTGACGTCAGCATTATCCTCCTCCTCGTTCTTTTACTCTTCCTTCCTTCTCTTCTCGATCCTTCCTCCTACACCAGCTTCCTCCCTCTCCTCCTTTTCTCTCCTATTCTTTTAAATTCGGTTCTCTTCCAAGTTTGTCCTATTCTTTTAATTTCTCAAATGTTCTTCCGATTCTTCAACTTTCCTTGCCATTCATATCTTCCTTCTTTGCTTCTTTCTCTAGCATTCTATCTCTTTCGTTTTTGTTTCTATACGTTTCTTCTTCCCCTGTTTTATAATACCTTTGATGAGGCCAGAGAATTATGGATGTGACCCAGATGATCCACTCAGACATTTGGATTTTTTTTACTTTTTTAGAAAAGTGGGATAAACGGCTGAACGACAAAGTAGAAGCAAAAGCAACACAGTTTCAAGATCAGCTACGACGCGAAAAGCGGCAGCCAAAGGAGAGTTAGGATATGG
Organism: Cherax quadricarinatus; assembly: GCF_026875155.1. Lineage (NCBI taxonomy): Eukaryota > Metazoa > Arthropoda > Malacostraca > Decapoda > Parastacidae > Cherax > Cherax quadricarinatus. Next base: position 61,025,564 of record NC_069402.1, read on the forward strand.
GCCGCAAGAGCTTCGTTCCAACACACGTTATCTCATCTACGAAGGTAAATACATTTAGGTCAAGCTAATCAAGAGACCACTTAACCTCTTCCTAAAAATATCCAGCAATTTGAGAATAGTTGTATATAAATGGTATACAATACCGACATGATGAAAACAGAAGACAGAACGCGTATTGGTACGTCGTTTCACTCTGTGTAGACCTTCACCAATCACGATCAACTTCAAACAGGGCGAAATGTTGTCCCAGTCATGGTTTTTCCTGTAACGTGCAGTTTTTTTTTTTCATTACTGTTGGAGATTCTCCATTCGGATTCGTCTCGAACGTGATATAAAACAAATTCTGTTCTCCATGTAACTCTCAGCATTAAGAGGAAAAAAATCGTCATCCGTAAAACTTCATATATTTCCTCCCTGTGCTGCACGTTATGTCCATTAATTCTGACTTTAATTAAAACAGGGTAATTATGTAAGCTTTTTATGCTTCACTGACAAATAACCGACATTAAATTTCTATTAAAGGGATTTTTTTTTGCCTCTATGTTTTACTAAATAAGCAGATTGATTTAATCTTTGTAATGACAGAAAATGATACGTTGAAAGCATAAACTGGAATATATCGTTAATATTACATTGATGATAGCTTATTTTTAGTGAAAAAAATAAAATATTGCGTCCTGTGGCCCCGTGGTCTGATCGCTGAAGGTCTCGCTTCATACGGCGAGGGTCTGGGTTCGATTCCCAGAGCGGGTAGAAACATTGGGCGTGTTTCTTTACACCGGTTGTCTATGTTCACCCATCAGTAAAATGGGTATATGGGAGTTAGTCGGCTGGTGTGGGTCGCATCCTGGGATGAGGACCTAATCTGTGGGAAATGCTCTGCATAACAAGAGGCTTTCTGTATAGTAGTATGTCATTGTTGTCAGCTAGACCTGTATACCTTGTACATGTACTTGTAGTAAATAAAGATATTATTATTATATTATTATTATTATTATTATTATTATTATTATTATTATTATTATTATTATTAGTAGTATTAGTATCATTGTTATTATTATTATAATTATCTCAGTCTCCTTTAATGCAACACGAATCCTAACTATTTGTGGTTCTTCAGTACTATTCACTGGGAAAACATATATCGCAGCTGAACAGAGAAATTAAAGTTGAATTTGCATGCACACAAGGCAACTATGCTAATGCCTATTCTATAAATCCTTCCCTGTTGTTTGATCTCTTCCACCCGTGAACGATGCCAGGGAAGATTACCTCCCACGGGAGATGAGAGATAGAGAGAGAAAGAGAGCGAGAGAGAAGGAATTACAGCTCTTGGCTCTGCCGTTCAATCTAGCTGCTAATTGCTTCACTCTCTTTTGGTATCGTGAGTCCTATCATACATAATCTTTAAGCTGTGTATAGGTCCCGCTTCTACTACGTCATTATCAAAGTCTTACCGCTTCGTGACCATTGTGAGGCTTCTCAAACAGCCTGTTCCTGCTCACCCTATCAATTCTTTTGATTATTTTGGTTATCATGTCTCTAGTCCTATCCTCAATTCTAGTTTCTTATACTCTCCTTATATCCCTTAGCTCGAGGACTAGTTTCGTTGCATACCTTTGCTATTTTTCCAGTTTATTTGTTTTCTATGCTTGATCAGGTGTGGATTTCATATTGGTGTTGCATATTCCAAAATGCTTTTGATATATGTAGCATATAGTATGACATTTTCTGGCAAATCCCTAAAAACTAACACCAGAATTTCCATTTGCGTGTATGTTGCAGTGGATATTTAGTCGATATTCGTCTCAGGTGATTTGCTGTATACTGTGTTTACCTCGAGATACATTCACTTGTGTGGTTTACAGTCTTGGTGCCCCGAGTGTGCGCCCCGTTTCTGGTCATTCCCCTTCCCAATTTTTCAGAACCTTTTACTAGCTGGGGTTGAACTTCAGCAACCATTTGTCAAATCATTTATATAACTTCTCGAGGATCATTTGTAGCCTTTATATGTCGTCTCCTGTCATTATTCTTCTCATTAATATCACATCAACTGAAACAGAGATACTTGACATATCGTTCACATACACAAGAAACAGAACCGGTCCCTATACAGATCCTTGTGGAACCCCGCTTGTTACATTATCCGAATGATCACGATGTTTTCTTTCTATTAGTTATTCCTTGATCCACTATGGCGCTTTCACTTCTGTTCCTGCCTGTTCCTCTAACTTTTGTTGCAGCTTCTTGCACGGTGCTGCCAGAAATGTCTTCATACATACAGTTCAAAAATATTCCATCCATCCATCCCTCTTTCTTGCCTCATTTCTTTTACCTTATGAAACTCATGAAAGTTTGCGAGACAGGATATATTCTCTTTACAGGTGGTAAAACACACACACACACACACACACACACACACACACACACACACACACACACACACACACACACACAGTGTTTCGCTGGTGGAAGACATAATAAACTTTACAACTTTCTTAACACAATTTCAGAGACTTCCTCTCTCGTGTCCCACACCAAAAAAATAACATTCATTAGAGGATAATTAGGGTCGTCAGAAGTGATTTAAAACTCTGGAACTAAACCAAAATCAAATATTATATATATATATATATATATATATATATATATATATATATTTTATATATATTATATATATATATATATATATAATATATATATATATATATATATATATATATATATATATATATAATATATATATATATATATGCAAAACAACCACTGTGAAAGAATAGAGAAGTTCCAAGCGCTTTCGTGACTACTCACATTATCAAGGAACAATGAAAGTAAAGCATCAAAGGAGAGTATATAAAGGGGTAGCCCACACCTCACTATCAGATCACACAACAACGAAACACCTGACGCGAGACAGCAGGCCCGCCGGCCGAACTAGACAGGTCCTTCCCAAGAAATAAGAATTTTAAAAAATTATTATTTGTCCAATGTATTATTAAATTCTTCCCAAATTCTATTAATTATAAATGGATCTAATTTATATAAACCAAAGGAAATATTCATATTATTGTCAAAACTACTTTTTATGAAACAAGATTCAATTATATTCCTGTCGACCATGGACTTGCTTGATACTACTTTCTCAACTTTTTGAAAATCAATTGGATGGTTAAAATCTTTTACATGAATAAATAGAGCATTGGAAGCTTGTCCAGTTCTGTTTATTCATGTAAGAGATTTTAACCATCCAATTGATTTTCAAAAAGTTGAGAAAGTAGTATCAAGCAAGTCCATGGTCTACAGGAATATAATTGAATCTTGTTTCATAAAAAGCAGTTTTGACAATAATATGAACATTTCCTTTGGTTTATATAAATTAGATCCATTTATAATTAATAGAATTTGGGAAGAATTTAATAATACATTGGACAAATAATAATTTTTTAAATTTCTTATTTCTTGGGTAGAATAGTTTGTTGGTGGGTTGTGTGAAGGACCTGTCTAGTTGGGCCGGCGGGCCTGCTGTCTCGCGTCAGGTGTTGTGCGATCTGATAGTGAGGTGTGGGCTACCCCTTTATATACTCTCCTTTGATGCTTTACTTTCATTGTTCCTTAATAATGTGAGTAGTCACATTATTAAGGAACAATGGTTGTTTTGCATATTCTGAAATCACCTGTTTACTGTGATCTTATTGCATATATATATATATATACATACATATTCCAAGAATTGCTGTTGTTCTACTACTTTCACAGGTTGGGTAGATGCTTCTGTTTCTTTTATAACTCATTGCAAAAAGAAAAAATGCTTAACTACGTTATATACATGTATGCATTATGCATCTAAGGATCAACAGTCTTCAACAATGACGCCTTGATCCCGTCATTGTTGCGTCTACATCATCTTTAAAAGCTGACGTGCTCAGAAACCTCTGGCTCGGTAATTACGAAGATTTCACAGACATTTGCAGTATTTTGGTCTCGAAATGAGACAGCAGTATAAATTCCCTCCCTGGAGTTACTGACGCACCAGGTCGTGACTGACTTTCCAGTGAGTCACTGACTTTTCAGTGATTGACTGATGTTGCAGTGACTAACGTTCTAGTGAATGACTGATGTTCCAGTGAGTGAGTGATGTTCCAGTGAGTGACTGATGCTCCAGTAAGTGACTGACGTTCTAGTGTGTGACACATGTTCCAGTGAGTGACTGATGCTCCAGTGAGTGACTGACGTTCTAGTGTGTGACACATGTTCCAGTGAGTGACTGATGCTCCAGTGAGTGACTGACGTTCTAGTGTGTGACACATGTTCCAGTGAGTGACTGATGTTCCAGTGAGTGACTGATGTTCCAGTGAGTAACTGGCGTTCTAGTGTGTGACAGATGTTCCAGTGAGTGGCTGATGTTCCAGTGAGTGACTGATGTTCCAGTGAGTGACTGACGTTCAAGTGTGTGACAGATGTTCCAGTGAGTGGCTGATGTTCCAGTGAGTGACTGATGTTCCAGTGAGTGACTGACGTTCAAGTGTGTGACAGATGTTCCAGTGAGTGGCTGATGTTCCAGTGAGTGACTGATGTTCCAGTGAGTGACTGACGTTCAAGTGTGTGACAGATGTTCCAGTGAGTGGCTGATGTTCCAGTGAGTGACTGATGTTCCAGTGAGTGACTGACGTTCAAGTGTGTGACAGAAGTTCCAGTGAGTGGCTGATGTTCCAGTGAGTGACTGATGTTCCAGTGAGTGACTGACGTTCAAGTGTGTGACAGATGTTCCAGTGAGTGGCTGATGTTCCAGTGAGTGACTGACGTTCAAGTGTGTGACAGATGTTCCAGTGAGTGGCTGATGTTCCAGTGAGTGACTGACGTTCAAGTGTGTGACAGATGTTCCAGTGAGTGGCTGATGTTCCAGTGAGTGACTGACGTTCAAGTGTGTGACAGATGTTCCAGTGAGTGGCTGATGTTCCAGTGAGTGACTGACGTTCAAGTGTGTGACAGATGTTCCAGTGAGTGGCTGATGTTCCAGTGAGTGACTGATGTTCCAGTGAGTGACTGACGTTCAAGTGTGTGACAGATGTTCCAGTGAGTGGCTGATGTTCCAGTGAGTGACTGACGTTCAAGTGTGTGACAGATGTTCCAGTGAGTGGCTGATGTTCCAGTGAGTGACAGATGTTCCAGTGAGTGGCTGATGTTCCAGTGAGTGACTGATGTTCCAGTGAGTGACTGACGTTCAAGTGTGTGACAGATGTTCCAGTGAGTGGCTGATGTTCCAGTGAGTGGCTGATGTTCCAGTGAGTGACTGACGTGTCTCAGAAGGTAATTACTCACTTATTGCATCCATCTTTAACATATCACATTATATTATTATTAATTATTATTTCCCTTGTCATCAGGGGAACCGCTAAATTCACATTTCGCCCACCAGGGACTTCATCGAAGTCTCTGGTGAACGAAACGTTTTTTCAGTAAGACGCCATAAACATGTTGTGTCTTACTAATAAACTTGTCGGTATACAGTACCACTGTTATAAAAGAATAGTTTATTCATTTATACAGAGGTTAAAGTAAACCTCCCGGTGTATAAACACTGAGAGACATACACTTCCCGCTGTACGTACATCCAGCGTCCTGTTGTGGCGGCCACCATCACAATACTGGCAGCATACATTACCAGTGTTGTTTTCCCTCTTTTTACACGTTTCTCCTGCCAGTGCCTCTGTTGTAACATCCCAGTCTTCCGCTCTTACACAAATACTGAATCTCTCCTCCGATTGTCGTAATCCCCAGCATAAAAAAAGCAAAGCCATTAACATCAGAGGTAAGCCCCAGCAAGGACCTGTGTGTCAACACTCAGCAACACACAGAGAAACTCTCCGACCTAACTTATTTTCCAAGATTGTTTATCTTTATTTCCTCCAAGGAAGGAAGGGGAGGGGATCTTGATGCAGGGGAAGGGCTCTTGATCTAAGAAACTTTAGCAACCCTCCTCTTCCCCAAATCAAACCTCTCTGCCTCCTCTTCCCCAGACTCGGATATCTAATACTGGTTAAGCGTTTCCAAGTAAATATTATTATTATTATTATTATTTTATTATTATTATTATTATTATTATTATTATTATTATTATTATTATTATTATTTTCTAATTGTGTTTATTATCTACAGTTATGAAGACAAATGATTCACAGACGATATTTAATCATCAGAAATAAATGTAACTGTAGGAAGATAAAGAATCATTTGTGAAGTTATTAACATCGAAACATCAGTGACTGAAGACGACAGCTGGAGTGATAACTTTTGAGACAATGACCCAAATAAATGCAAGTGGACAAAAAAATATTTTTTGCCAGTGTGTAAATTGTGTATGTAATGTGAGGTTGATGACAGACAGGACACTCGGCCAGAGTAAATGTGGAGATTGATTTATAGACGGAATAGGAGTGAAGGAGACGACAGGCGGCGTGGGCGTGAGCATGGGCGTAGGCGTGGGCGTGAGGCTCGACGATTAACACCTAATGATGTCTGAGGAAATATGCCTTAAGCCTGAAGATGTATGTTTGTGCTAGTGTGCAGAGATCTATATTAGGATCAGTACTGTTTCTGGTGTGTGTGTTATACCAGATTATGTATAATTAATGACGAGAATGAAAACTGACAAGCTTGTTCAGACGAGTAACTACCGGAATTTATCCCAGCAAATGCAAGAGTATGAAAACTGGGAAAGGTATAAGAAGACCGGAAACTGAGTACAGAGCCGGAGAAGACAAGTTGCAACCCTCACTCGGAGAGACAGAGATCTCGGGGTGAAGATAGTGCCGAGGATATCACCAGAAGCACACAAAGTCAAATAATCTACAGTCCAGCGTCCAGCACCAGCATGGAAAAAAGTGCTCAAGTATGCAGTGAGGCTTATCCCTGAACTAGGGAAATAATCTACGAGGAGAGGCTAAAAACTGAAACTAATAACATTAGGGGATAGAACTAATAGATACATGATAACGACATACAAAATACTCAGGGAAATTGATACGGTGACCAGGAATAGGCTGTTTGAGAGGCGAGTAACAGGTACACGAGGGCAGAGTTGAAAATTAGTGATGTAGATGAGTCATAAGAATATCAGGAAGTATTTCTTCAGCCTGGACGAAATAATGGAGGCAGTATCCACATATAGTTTCAAGAATAGAGAACATTGAGCCATCGAGACTCAGAGATTATAAAGCCAGCGAGCGGCAAGTTGGTAAATCACCCACCCAGTTACAATTGGGTGGGCACAAATGAGTACACATACACACAAACACATATACACACATATACACAAACACACACACACACACACACACACACACACACACACACACACACACACACACACACACACACACACACACACACACACACACACACGAAAGAATCAGCGAAAAATCCCCAGACATCATAGCAGTCACAGAAACAAAACTCGCTGAGACAATAACAGACACAATCTTCCCAACGGGATATCAGATCCTGAGGAAAGATAGAAGGAGTAGAGGGGGAGGAGGGGTTGCACTGCTCATAAAACACCGATGGGGATTTGAGGAAATGGAAGGCATGGACATGATTGGAGAAAGAGACTACATTGTAGGTACAATTCAGTCCGGAGAGCATAAAGTAGTCATTGGAGTGATGTATAACCCACCACAGAACTGCAGGGGGCCAAGAGAGGAGTACGAAGAAAACAACAGGGTGATGGTGGACACACTGGCTGAGGTGGCAAGAAGAGCTCACTCGAGCAGAGCAAAGTTACTGGTAATGGGCGATTTCAACCACAGGGAGATCGACTGGGAAAACCTGGAGCCACATGGGGGTCCCGAAACATGGAGAGCCAACATGATGGATGTGGTACTTGAAAACCTCATGCATCAACATGTTAGGGACACAACCAGAGAGAGAGAGGAGGATGAGCCAGCAAGACTGGATCTTGTGTTCACCCTGAGCAGTTCAGACATTGAGGACATCACTTACGAGAGGCCCCTTGGAGCTAGCGATCACGTGGTCCTGAGTTTTGATTATATAGTAGAGTTACAAGTGGAGAAGGTAACAGGAACTGAAGGGGACAGGCCAAACTATAAAAGGGGGGACTACACAGGTATGAGAAACTTCCTGCAGGAGGTTCAGTGGGACAGAGAAATGGTAGGAAAATCAGTAAACGAGATGATGGAATATGTGGCAACAAAGTGCAAGGAGGCAGAGGAAAGGTTTGTTCCCAAGGGAAACAGAAATAATAGGAAGACCAAAACGAGTCCTTGGTTTACCCGAAGGTGTAGGGAGGCAAAAACTAAGTGCAACAGAGAATGGAAAAGGTACAGGAGGCATAGGACCCAGGAAAACAAGGAGATTAGTAGAAGAGCCAGAAACGAGTATGCACAGATAAGGAGGGAGGCCCAGCGACAGTATGAAAACGACATAGCATCGAAAGTCAAATCTCACCCGAAACTGCTGTATAGCCACATTAGGAGGAAGACAACAGTCAAGGACCAGGTGATAAGGCTGAGGAAAGAAGGTGGAGAACTCACAAGAAACGATCAAGAGGTATGTGAGGAGCTCAACACGAGATTTAAGGAAGTATTTACAGTAGAGACAGGAAGGACTCTGGGGGGACAGATCAGATGGGGACACCACCAAGGAATACACCAACAAGTGTTGGACGACATACATACAGATGAAGAGGAGGTGAAGAAACTGCTAAGGGACGTCGATACCTCAAAGGCAATGGGACCGGATAACATCTCCCCATGGGTCCTTAGAGAGGGAGCAGATATGTTGTGCGTGCCACTTACCACAATCTTCAACACGTCCCTGGAAACTGGGCAACTACCTGAGGTATGGAAGACGGCAAATGTAGTTCCCATTTTTAAAAAAGGAGACAGAAAAGAGGCACTAAACTATAGACCTGTGTCACTGACGTGTATAGTATGCAAAGTTATGGAGAAGATTATCAGGAGGGGAGTGGTGGAGCACCTGGAACGGAACAAGAGTATAAATGCCAACCAGCACGGATTCATGGAAGGCAAATCCTGTGTCACAAACCTTCTGTAGTTTTACGATAATATAACAGAAGTAAGACACGAGAGAGAGGGGTGGGTTGATTGCATCTTCTTGGACTGCAAGAAGGCCTTTGACACAGTTCCTCACAAGAGATTAGTGCAGAAGCTAGAGCATCAGGCGCATATAACAGGAAGGGCACTGCAATGGATCAGAGAATACCTGACAGGGAGGCAACAACAAGTCATGGTACGTAATGATGTATCACAGTGGGCACCTGTGACGAGCGGGGTCCCACAGGGGTCGGTCCTAGGACTAGTGCTATTTTTGGTATATGTGAACGACATGATGGAAGGGTTAGACTCAGAAGTGTCCCTGTTTGCAGATGATGTGAAGTTAATGAGGAGAATTAAATCTGATGAGGACCAGGCAGGACTTCAAAGAGACCTGGACAGACTGGACACCTGGTCCAGCAAATGGCTTCTCGAATTTAATCCTGCCAAATGCAAAGTCATGAAGATAGGGGAAGGGCACAGAAGGCCACAGACAGAGTATAGGCTAGGTGGCCAAAGACTGCAAACCTCACTCAAGGAGAAAGATCTTGGAGTGAGTATAACACCGAGCATGTCTCCGGAAGCATACATCAATCAGATAACTGCTGCAGCATATGGGCGCCTGGCAAACCTGAGAACAGCATTCCGATACCTTAGTAAGGAATCGTTCAAGACACTGTACACCGTGTATGTCAGGCCCATACTGGAGTATGCAGCACCTGTTTGGAACCCGCACTTGATAAAGCACGTCAAGAAACTAGAGAAAGTACAAAGGTTTGCGACAAGGTTAGTTCCAGAGCTAAGAGGAATGTCCTATGAAGAAAGATTAAGGGAAATCGGCCTGACGACACTGGAGGACAGGAGGGTCAGGGGAGACATGAAAACGACATATAAAATACTGCGTGGAATAGACAAGGTGGACAAAGACAGGATGTTCTAGGGAGGGGACACAGAAACAAGAGGCCACAATTGGAAGTTGAAGACACAAATGAGTCAGAGAGATATTAGGAAGTATTTCTTCAGTCATAGAGTTGTAAGGCAGTGGAATAACCTAGAAAATGAAGTAGTGGAGGCAGGAACCATACACAGTTTTAAGACGAGGTTTGATAAAGCTCATGGAGCGGGGAGAGAGAGGGCCCAGTAGCAACCGGTGAAGAGGCGGGGCCAGGAGCTAAGACTCGACCCCTGCAACCACAAATAGGTGAGTACACACACACACACACACACACACACACACACACACCCACACACACCCACACACCCACACACACACACACACACACACACACACCACACCACACACACACACACACACACACACACACACACACACACACACACACACACACACACACACACACAAAGAGAAGTGTATAATTATACCATTACTGATAACAAATTATGAACGAATTACGTTTGATATTTGGAAAATTATTCAGGTGAAGTTTTCATAGAATAATTGTGTTGAGTGACGATATAATATGTAAGTGAATATTCCCAGTGTAATGTGGGAGTATTTCCTGAAGCCAGAGAATATTTCGCTAAAAAATTAATATTTCTTAAAAGCCAGTAAACGCTTCCTAAAGCCAGTGAATATTTTTTTCCCAGATCAGTTAATATTTTCCTAAACCCACAAAAATGGCATTTGCCACAAAAGTGGCATTTGCCTTTTCGGAGAACTCGCCATTACCTTCACAGTGGCTCCCGAGCCTCGAGGTAAGGCACGCAGGAGTTGATCCGATCTTATTAAGGCAGCTATTTTCGTTACTGACGCTTATTAGTAGTAACGACGATGTAATGTACATACCGTTTTAAGTGTCCGTTGCTTCTGTTTCTCTGTTCTTACCGTTGCAGAGTTTTTTGATACGTCACCGGCTTTTCACACAAAAATATAACAATCTTCCTAAACCAGATGAAGTTCGACTGACGGCCAAAACAGACTTCGGCTATCAGTCAAGAAGGAACTCGGCTGTCACTCAAGGAGGAATTCGGCTATCAGTCAAGAAGGAATTCGGCTGTCAGTCAAGAAAAAACTCAGCTGGCAGCCAAGAAGGAATTTGGCTGTCAGTCAAGAAGGAATTCGGCTGTCAGTCAAGAGGAAATTCAGTACTCGGAGTTCGGCAGTCGGACAAGAGAGAAAAGACTCGCCATCCCGAAAATTGCATATCACAACGTTTTTCAACGAGACGCAAATTGTATAAGAATACAAAGTGGGAGACCCACCCTCAGAAAAAAAATTTCTTCTGTCAAATTCTCCGCCACAAAGGACACACGCAATCGAAAAGTAATTGAAGAAACTTGAAGAAACTCGAGCAGAGAATTTTTTTTTTAAGTATAAAAAACGAAACTGCTGCTTCAACTTAGTATCTAATTTATTCCGCCAGTTGTAAGAAATTTATTCATTTAAGAGTCGTGGAGAGAAACCGAAGCCTCGTTACCTAAAGCTGGAGTCCCGTTACCTAAAGCTGGAGTCCCGTTACCTAAAGCTGAGGTTTGGCATCTGTAACCTGGGTCCCCGTCATCTGAAATTGCGGGTACAACGGCTTCAAATTAAGCTGGTGATGTTGGATCTCAAATTGATTCTCCACTTTTATCGCTTTTTTTTTATCTTCTGATGCGTATATGTGTGTATGTGTGTATGTGTGTGTGTGTATGTGTGTGTGTGTGTGTATGTGTGTGTGTGTGTGTGTGTGTGTGTGTGTGTGTGTGTGTGTGTGTGTGTGTGTGTGTGTGTAGGACATCATTGATATTATTATTATTATTATTATTATTATTATTATTATTATTATTATTATTATTATTTGTATTATTATTATCACCACTTTCATTGGCAAGCACTAAACTCATAGGGGTCATACAGTACCTGAGGAGCAAGAGAAATCAGGTTCTTTCCCAGGAAAGAGAGGGTAGCTCCAACTCCTTTAATCAAGTACCCTTCACCGGCATCGAGGCGCCACCACCTTGAAGGTCACAGGATGACAGAAATAAAAGTGCTCTTCTCTGTTTCTGCCGCCTCACGATCCCGAATTTCGTCGCTATTCACTCCTGTCTCACAATGTATCACATCCAATAAATCATAACAAAACTAGCTGCAAAATCCTGAGCAAATAAAACGCCCACAGCGGTTGGATAACACGGGGGATTAGACGTAAGCTTCCACACTAAGCAATTAGTCCAAGATTACAAGAGTGGGGTGATCCCCTCAGACTCGTCCAACAACCACATTCCAACACACACCACTGATCTTTATCACTGGGAGTCTACCCAGCTAATTTGACCTGTTCCCTGCTCCTATGAGACGCCTGTGAAACATCGGGGTTTGGACTCTATTCCTTAGAGTTCTAAAGATATGTGTTAGAGTTTGAACCTGCTTTTGAGATTTTTGAACCTACGTGTGATGAATTTGAATCTACACGTGAAGATTTTAATTCTATTCATAAAGTTTTCAACCTATGTATGAAGGCTACGAAATTGTGTACAAAGATTCTATACTTGCAATTGAATTATTGCTCTCTCTAAATGTTGCATCCCTACTCGGTTTCCATAACATTATACATTACGAACTTCACTCGTTCAAGAGAAACTGCCGTTTCACGACGTATCAGATCGTTGAGCAGTTGATGGGCGTCGTATGAGGGTCCTTTAGATGTCTCCCTTGATGTTTAATTGGTCGTTGGAAAGCCACTAAGAGTCGTAGGCAATCTTTTCGGTCGTTCGATGAGGACTAGAAACTTCCCGCTGCTGCAGCCACTCAATTACCTTTTATGAAGTCTGGATTTCCTTGGTTTGTTCTCATTTTCTTTTATGGTTTTGGGTTCGTTTTTATCACGGCCAGACAGGCCCTCGCCTCGTTATTATTAGTCGAAGAGCTTCTTGCTTGTGGTCGGACGTGTGTGTTTGTGAGAACTAAGTTCCTTGGTTGGTTAGATTTAAAACCAATTGCCTACACTAGTCATCAAGGCTGTGTTTCACCTGTGCACCATCAGTCTATTATAATTTAATCACTAGCAGAGAAAACAAAACTCACACTCAGTGTATAAATAGATACATAGTCTTGGATTACATACTTTGTGTGTGATAAGCAAGTTTGTGTCATATCAGGAAGCTTCATTTCCACATGTGTTATTGATAAAGTTATTTTACTAGTAATTCTGTAAATAGATTGAGTTTAATTTTATTATTTTAGTATGGCAGCTATTATTATCATCGACACATTAGCCGTTTCCCTTCGAACTGCGACATCTTCATCCATCTTGGAAAGTGCAGGCAACAACTTTCTCACCTCCAAAGTCCGGTTGAGTTTCTGTGAATTCTCTCGTGTATGTCACCCGACTCACACTCCAACACGTCAACTCCTCCCCCAAAACAACTTGCCTTCACTGTAGCCTAACATAATCGCACATATCTGATGATCAAGTTTCTTCCTCTCGCAACCTCCTTCACTGCCTCCTTCCAATCTTTAATAGGATCTATCATACATTTTATTCTTGTTACCACTGACTTAAGAAAGTTCTTAACCAACCTATCATCTCAGGGAATCCTTCTTCCCTTTGGATTATACCTTTGTTTAAACCAGCTGTCTTCTAATTGCTAAATTTCTTAATTCTTCGCTTTTTCCAAAATTGTTATTATTATTAAAGAAGAAAAAAGCACAATACCGTGAATGGAACAATAGGAGTATAAAAGCTTATAACGTTTCGGTCAGACTTCGACCAATGTCTAGTCACACTAGGGCTGTATAGTCCTTGTGGTTTAGCGCTTCTTTTTCATTATAATAATAATAATAGTCACACTAGTTGTAGTAGAAGAAGTAGTAGGGGGTATAGTAGTAATAGTTGTATTAATAGTAGTAGGGGGTATAGTAGTAATAGTTGTATTAATAGTAGTAGGGGGTATAGTAGTAATAGTTGTATTAATAGTAGTAGGGGGTATAGTAGTAATAGTTGTATTAATAGTAGTAGGGGGTATAGTAGTAATAGTTGTATTAATAGTAGTAGGGGGTATAGTAGTAATAGTTGTATTAATAGTAGTAGGGGGTATAGTAGTAATAGTTGTATTAATAGTAGTAGGGGGTATAGTAGTAATTAGTTGTATTAATAGTAGTAGGGGGTATAGTAGTAATAGTTGTATTAATAGTAGTAGGGGGTATAGTAGTAATAGTTGTATTAATAGTAGTAGGGGGTATAGTAGTATTAGTTGTATTAATAGTAGTAGGGGGTATAGTAGTATAGTTGTATTAATAGTAGTAGGGGGTATAGTAGTATAGTGTATTAATAGTATAGGGTATAGTAGTAATAGTTGTATTAATAGTAGTAGGGGGTATAGTAGTAATAGTTGTATTAATAGTAGTAGGGGTATAGTAGTAATAGTTGTATTAATAGTAGTAGGGGGTATAGTAGTAATAGTTGTATTAATAGTAGTAGGGGGTATAGTAGTAATAGTTGTATTAATAGTAGTAGGGGGTATAGTAGTAATAGTTGTATTAATAGTAGTAGGGGGTATAGTAGCAGTAATATTAATAGTAGTAGGGGTGGCAGTAGTAATCACAGTAGAAGGGGTGGTGGTCGTGGTGGTTTTATACTGATTATTTTACTATGATTTTATACTGTATTATTTTTGCTGGTGGTTCATGGAGGACGTAGTCATTATTATTATTCATGATATTGTTATTATACACACGAGGAGGCGTCTCCTGGATTCTCATTAAATGAGATCTTGATCATTGTAAACTTTTCACCCGAAGGAGCTCCAGGTCACTGCAAACACATCCCTTGACGCCAATGAAGGACTCCTGAGCCGAGGAATTGGAATCATCCTTCCCTTGGTGCAAAATGCATAAATATACATCCCTGGGTGTATATACAGTGCTGTTTTCAGCGCATATGCGTTAAGATAAATACGTCTGTATTTATCTTGATGTACTTCTGTATATATACCTTTTATTATTTTTTTTTTGATGGGGGGTGGGATTGAAAATATATCTACAAGAGAGCCATTAAGGCTGCAATAACTTTTCGAACACTAGTATACTTCAATCATTAAAATAAGGATTAGAGGAAACTCTCAGCATATAGATACTTAAAGATGCATACCTCTCAGGTATACAGCGTTTGTATACCTCAGTGTATAACCACTAGGAAATATATATATCTCAGTAGGTACCCTATAGTAAATTCCTTGGTTGGTTAATTGGGGCTTCAAGCCTCTCGACTACATCAGGGTCATTAAGGCTATACATAAACTTCTTGCCAATATCCGAGAATACCTTGATCCTTAAAACAGGAATTAAATTCCCAACATATTTACGATGAGAGAAATACACCTCTGTGTGTATAGATCCTTTCAAGGTAATCGCAATACAAGTTTCCTCTCACGTCTCCCTCACACCCGAACTTAGTCATTGTTTCCAGTTTTGTCTTGGAGGGCTTGGCTCCTATACAAGACTCTGTTACGCCTCCAGTTAATGGATTTTGTATGTAAATGACGCCGTGGCCCGCTTCGGTGATAAGGGCTAATAATTTATTGCTGAAGGGGGTAAGGAGGTCGGGTTATGGAACTGGTCAGGTTCCGAGCTGGCTCTGTCTAGGCTTCGAACAGGCTCAGAGCCGCCTTCGAGTGGTCGTGCCTACGCTTCCAACGGGTTCAGTCTAGTCTTCGACTCTAATCAGAATTTGAACTCGTTTATTCCAGACATTTATTAGTTCAGTCCAGGCATAAATTCAGTCTAGGTTTTCGGCACTTCGGTCCAAACTTCGACCAGTTTCAGTCATGCGAGTACCCATAGTGTAGATTTATAAAACTATGAAACAACTGCGACCTAAATCTGCTGTGTTTTTACATATTTATGTTCATTGAAAACGTAGTTATCGTTTGATTCTCTCTCTCTCTCTCTCTCTCTCTCTCTCTCTCTCTCTCTCTCTCTCTCTCTCTCTCTCTCTCTCTCTCTCTCTCTCTCTCTCTCTCTCTCTCTCTCTCTCTCTCTCTCATTCCGTAATCGTTATTTGCAATTGGAATCAGTGAGTGTTGCTGGTGCAGCAGCGGGTACAAAGGACCTGGTGAACCTCCTGAGGTCTGTGTTGACTCAACACCTGTAATATTCACTACTGGAAACTGATGAGGCTGTGAGCTCTTGTGACCCGCATCTCTAAAGTCATCAGTGGATTTGTTTCCAAAATCATGCAGAGGGAGTGGAGGCTTCCTCATCATGCTGTGGGAGTGTATGCTTCCTGATCATGCTGTGGGAGTGTAGGCTTCCTCATCATGCTGTGGGAGTGGAGGCTTCCTCATCATGCTGTGGGAGTGTAGACTTCCTCATCATACAGTGGGAGTGTAGGCTTCCTCATCATGCTGTGGGAGTGGAGGCTTCCTCATCATGCTGTGGGAGTGTAGGCTTCCTCATCATCTGTGGGAGTGAGGCTTCCTCATCTTTGCTGTGGGAGGGAG
Source organism: Cherax quadricarinatus (assembly GCF_026875155.1). Taxonomy (NCBI): domain Eukaryota; kingdom Metazoa; phylum Arthropoda; class Malacostraca; order Decapoda; family Parastacidae; genus Cherax; species Cherax quadricarinatus. Next base: position 61,042,078 of record NC_069402.1, read on the forward strand.
GTTTCCTCACCATGCTGTGAGAGGGAGGCTTCCTCATCATGCTGTGGGAGTGGGGGTTTTTCTCATCTTTGCTGGGGAAGTGAGGCTTCCTCATCATGCTGTGAGAGGGGGGCTTCCTCATCATGCTGTGGGAGTGGAGGCTTCCTCATCATAATGTGGGAGTGTAGGTTTTCTCATCATGCTGTGGGAGTGTAGGCTTCCTCATCATGCTGTGGGAGTGTAGGCTTCCTCATCAGCTGTGGGAGGGGAGCTTCCTCATCATTGTGGAGTGAGGCTTCCTCATCATCTGTGGGAGTGGGGGGCTTCCTCATCATGCTGTGAAGTGGGGCTTCCTCATCATGCTGTGGGATGTAGCTTCCCATCATCTGTGGGAGGGGAGGTTTCCCTCACATGCTGTGGAGTGTAGGCTTCCTCATCATGCTGTGGAGGGGAGGCTTCCTCATCATCTGTGGGAGTGTAGGCTTCCTCATCATGCTGTGGAGTGAGGCTTCCCCCATCATGCTGTGGGAGTGTAGGCTTCCTCATCTCTGTGGAGTGGGGCTTCCTCATCATGCTGTGGGAGTGTAGGCTTCCTCATCATGCTGTGAGAGAGGAGGCTTCCTCATCATGCTGTGGGAGTGGAGGCTTCCTCATCATGCTGTGGGAGTGGAGGCTTCCTCATCATGCTGTGGGAGTGGAGGCTTCCTCATCATGCTGTGGGAGTGGAGCTTCCTCATCATGCTGTGGGAGGTAGGCTTCCTCATCATGCTGTGGAGTGTGGGCTTCCTCATCATGCTGTGGGAGTGTAGGTTTCCTCATCATGCGTGGAGGGGAGGCTTCCTCATCATGTTGGGGGAGTGTAGGTTTCCTCATCATCTGGGGGAGTGGGGGCCCTTCCTCTTTCAGCAGGGGGAAGTGTAGGCTTCCTCATCATGCTGTGGGAGTGTAGGCTTCCTCATCATGCTGTGGGAGTGTAGGCTTCCTCATCATGCTGTGGGAGTGTAGGCTTCCTCATCATGCTGTGGGAGTGTAGGCTTCTTCATCATCTGTAGTTCACAGATTAATTTTCCTATTACAATGCCCAGTAAAAATTTCGTTCTTACTGTAAATTTGATTCCGACGATGTTTCAACATTGTCGTCTGCACAATCTTCTTCCTTCATTAGCTAATCAAGTAAAATAGAGAGAATTTCTTGATTCAGGAGGAAGCAGTTAAGAAGCGGCTGCTTCTTAGATCTGAGACAAGCTTGTAAGATTTCTTACGCAATCTTCTGAATGTATTATTATTATTATTATTATTATTATTATTATTATTATTAGTAGTAGTAGTAGTAGTAGTAGTAGTAGTAATATTTATTAATTTTATTATACAGAATAGATAAGTTGAAAAATAAATATGAAAAAGATAGACAGTAGATATTATGGGTCACAACTCATGAAGAGAGAGAGAGAGAGAGATTATACACACTTATATATTTATTGTTTGAGGTTTCAACCATTATTTCCCAACCAAACTATTATCAACTAAGCCAGACACTAATTGCGTCAAAACGGTCACTCACGCTCCATTTTCTCTCTATCTGTATGTTAATGTGGAAGCTCAGTCGAACACCATTATCGTTTTATTTCCCGAACTCCTGGGCCCAGGAGCTAATGACAAGTCTCTAACACTGAGCATATTAAAATAATAATAATAATAATAATAATAATAATAATAATAATAATAATTATTATTATTATTATTATTATTATTATTATTATTATTATTATTATTATTATTATTATTATTATATCCTCGCAGCTAGGCCTTTAGAAAGGTTTGTTGACTGCCTGTTTAACCAGGCTGTTGGTGTTAGTGGCAACAGCCTGGTGGCAGCCATCACAGGCTGGTTGATGTGGCCCTTGGAAGAGAGAGAGAGAGAGAGAGAGAGAGAGAGAGAGAGAGAGAGAGAGAGAGAGAGAGAGAGAGAGAGAGAGAGAGAGAGAGAGAGAGAGAGAGAGAGAGACAGAGACAGACAGAGAGACAGAGAGACAGAGAGACAGAGACAGAGACAGAGACAGACAGACAGACAGACAGAGACAGAGACAGACAGACAGACAGACAGAGCGCAAAGAGAGTGAAGGGAAAATAACTCACCACAGACGAATTTGAAGAAGAGGTGACTGGTGGTAAAGAGGAGATAAGGGGACTGTGCCTGTGTCAAAGAGGAAAAACTAAAGAGCGGAAAAAGAAAAGTCTGAGAGAAGGAAGTCAAGTGGAAGACAAACACAGAATATAAGATAAGAGGCGTCGCTTAGCATGGACCAGTAGGACTGCTGCAGTGCTCTCTCCCTTGCTTATGTTCTGAAGGAAGAGGAAGAACAAGAAGAGGTGGAGAGGGAAGAGGTAAAGCAGGAAGAGGAGGAGATAGAGAGGGAAGAAGGAAGGGAGAAGGAGGAGGAGAGTAAAAGGGTAAACTAGCTAGAAATCTTGGTTAATAAACCCGGGTAACGCCCAGTTGGTCCAACTAATCAATATTGATAATTAATACCCAAACAAAAAATAGGAAAACGTTGTCCTGACGTGTAATTAGAAGGTTATTAGGAACCTTCGCTACAAGCAAACTTAAATGTACCCACCAATAAAAAATCCTTGACAAACCAAAAAAAAAAAAAAAGAGTAAAAAATAAAACATGTTTCTATTTTTCAATTCAAAATCACGATAAAATCGGATTTGTTTACCAGTAGTCAGTGACGTCAGCGAATCAGACATCCCTTGCTGACAACAATTCATCAGTCTCCAGCTCATCGGAGACTATTTACAAAAGACATGACGCAGCTCTGAGCTATTATTGTGGTCAATATGGCAAGATTTGTAGTTGGAAGGATGAAATTGGCGCTGATGCTGAGGGAAGGGATGGGCCAGCTTTTGTGTGTTAAGGAAGGGAAGATAGGGAGATTATTATGTTTGTAGTTGGGGGAGGAGTAAATACAGCAGTATTATTTTTGCAGTTGGGGAGTGGTTACTACAGCTGTATTTTGTTTGCAGTTGTGGGCGTTAATACTAGTTGTATTATCCTGGTAGCAGTGGTGTGGTATCTCTGCTAATACCTGTCGCACGTTATGGATGTTTATTCGCAGTTAGTGGTGTTTAGGGCTGTTTTATGTATCTAGTGATACTTAATCCAGGTTTATTTAAAGTTACTAGGGTTTAAGATTGTTTGGTGGTAGTTAGTAGTGTTTAGGAGCCATTAGTTCTGTTTATGCATTTTTTATGAGATATATGTTGATTATGTATATATTACGTGAGTTTGTAATTGTAATCTATATAAATAGCTTAATCTAAATTACACAGATAAACATTAGTAGCTATCACTTGTTAGTCTGAGCGAAAAAAGAGAAATATTGAATGATGTTTACGGATGTTATACGATGCCTGAGAATATGGGATGTTTACGGATGTTTGGCTCTGTTCATCACAGATATATGTTGTATGTGACAAGTGTATTATTTAACTATTCTGTGAGCACAAGACCATCCACAAATCCTACAGCATCTTTGTCGGCTGTAAATATTTAAACCATGGCTAGGCAGTGGCTGTTAGGTGTGCTATGGCATTCTGACTTAACAGAGAAAAGTTGGTAGGTTGCTTCGATTACCTCGTCTGTGGTAATCGCTATAGCCAACGTGACTCTCTCAAGCCGTCAGCTTGACCACTGATTCTCTGTGATATTTTGTGTGTACTGTTTATCATAAATTTGGCATACGCTAAACTCACGTACGTTTGTAAATATACCACAGATTTGCTACATTGTTTCTTGGACCTGGAGTTGTGAAAGTACCTAATGTTTGTAAGATCATTTTATGGTATCTAATTATGGTAAAAATATATCGTAGTACCACCTTAATAATAACAGCAACAGTAAACAAAGCAACTGCAACAATAAACTCAACATTAATAAATATAACAAAATCAATGACAAAAAAACATCAAATTCAACAGTAACAATAATAAACACAGCATCAGTAAACACAACAACAACAGATTCAACAAGTGACAGGGTTTACAAAGAGTAATCACAGCCGGGAGGGAAGTGATCTCGCTCTATCTATATCCGGCGTCAACTGGCGCACAACACGGCCATCCTGACGCCACGCACCTGACTTATTCTCTCTCTCTCTTTAGACGTTAAAAAGACAAGCTGTCGACACACGAACACGCACTGCTGGCGACACGAGGACACGCTCAGTTGGCGACATAGAGATACGCACTTACTGGCGAGACGCAAACCCATCGTACTAGATTTGTTGCACACCAGTGAATCTTCTAGGAATGTTTAGAAAAGCGTGGCTGTAAACACAAGCTATGTTCCCAGCAACACTGCCGAAATCATCCTCTTTCCAGTCATAGATCTGGTTTAATCAGCTTTGCTGACCCGTGTAAACTGTGAGAGGAAATGAAAGCGGCGATGATCAGCAATGTAAATATAGAGAGCAATTACTTGAATAAATCATGTTAACTACACGTCATAAATAAGTAGCATGGTAATGGACGAGTCTTCCAGAACTGATATGATGCTGGAGAATTTCATGAATGAGTTTCCTGGAAAGGGATCTGATGACCCTAAATCATGAGGAGAAAGAAAAGAAGAAAGATTAAAGAGGAGAAATTTTTCAGTTGTTCAGATTGGGAAATGGAGAGACAATATATAAATTAATTGGAACAGTGGAGAGGTTGGTCAGACAGAACTGATGGTAGGCATCGGGAAGTAGGCCTACCTTTGTATGCTCACTGCTACCTGCCACACCCTTCTACACCCCCTACCACAGAGTTCCAGAGTTTACCACAGCCTGCTTCATCACAACCTGTCATTATCTGCCAGCAACAAGCCATGACCACTGCCAGAGTCACCTATTACATTCATTCATGTACTACCGCCGCCCTGACATCACCTGCCACCTCTTGACACCATTAAACCCGAATGTCTCTTCACATATGCTAGCCTAATATCACTATTTACACCTGTTCTATTTGACCAGATTATCTTAGAGAGTGACAGATTCTTTAGTAGAGAAACGAGAGAAAAAATATGTTTTCTATCCTGATTCCTCAGCAAAACATCCCTAACACATTACTTCACCAAAGTCTCAGGCATAAGGCATAAAGTATTGAAAAGGAAACCAATGCCTTGACACCCAACACAAGCACTATACATCAAAATGGGATTGGATCTTGATATGAAAGGTTTCAAGGCTCCAGCGGCGCATGTCAGGGAATCTGATGCGAGAGTTTTCGGTGCTTATTGGTTCGAGCGACTGACAAATACAAGTGGGAGCTTCTTAATGCGTTGGGAACCTAACCTGGTCCTTAGCACCATTGTTTTTCCCCTGGATGCTTGAGCCGAGCTTCAGGAAGTTGAAGAATGTTTACTATTAGTCTTGAAATTATTTCTGCAATCATGGACAAAACAGGCACGGAAAACAAAAGCTTATTCAGATGGAACAGGTATTTTTTTTTTTACCTTATCTGCTCCTCTCAGGCCAACTTGGGAAAATGAGAATAATATAATTAATAAAATGCGTGGTAAGGATGCTCATCTCTTTCCCGAAGAAAAAATCCAGGAACTTATACATGACCTGTCCACAACAACTGTTCAAGAATATCGTGCAAGCTGGTACAAGCCACCGATATGAAGTTCATATACCTTAGGCGATATGTTTGGCGTGATGCCCACCTCTAGATCCTCTCTCTTCGTTTATACGTAGTTACACTGCACCCTGTTCATCTGATCTTCTGTCACCTGGAGCCCATACACAAACTAAATTGCATTTGCTAGGATTGAATTTCAATATCGACAAGTTGTTTGACTGTTAATGAAGCCTATTTAGTTCTTCCTGAGGCAACTTGTGGTCCTATTCTGATCTTATTATGTTCATTATTTCTGCATCATCTGCAAATATATTTAGGAATGTATTTCATCCAGTAAGTCACATGTAAGAAATTATTTGAGTTCAAGAAGTGAACCTTGTGGAGCTACGTTGACTTTCTGCTCTCTGTTTAATATTCATCTAGCCTGTCTGTTTGTCTATGTTTGTTTGTGTCTGTCTGTCTGTCTGTCTATCTGTCTGTCTCTCTCTCAAACTCTCACTCTCTCCCTCTGCATCTTTTCTTTTTCAATTCGTCTGTGTGTTTTTCTGTTTTAATTTTATGGTCTTCCTAAAAGTTTTTATCAGTATATTTCATGTGCCTACCTGCCTGCCTGCCTGCCTGCCTGCCTGCCTGCCTGCCTGCCTGCCTGCCTGCCTGCCTGCCTGCCTGCCTGCCTGCCTGCCTGCCTGCCAACCTGCCTGCCTGCCAACCTGCCTGCCTGCCTGCCTACCTGCCTACCTGCCACCCTGCCTGCCAACCTGCCTGCCTACCTGCCTACCTGCCACCCTGCCTGCCAACCTGCCTGCCTGCCAACCTGCCTGCCTGCCTGCCTGCCTGCCTGCCTGCCTGCCTGCCTGCCTGCCTGTCTACCTGCCTGCCTGCCTGCCTGCCTGCCTGCCTGCCTGTCTGCCAACCTGCCTGCCTGCCAGAAACTCCTACCAACCCTCCCTCTGCTGCACACAGTAATCGTCTTCCATTACCAACATACCTTCAATTCTCTCAAGCAAAAATAAAACTGCTGTAATGACTGGAAGAAATAAGCCGCTATATGAAGGGAAGGGGAGAGAGAGAGAGAGAGAGAGAGGGAATGTCAGAAGGATAGAAGAGCGGAGTAGGTGAAGGAAAATGTAGGAATAGAATGTAGGTATGAAAAGGTGAGAAGAAGGAAGGCGAGAGAAAAAAAAGCGTGAAAAGGAAAGGGTAGAGAAAAGGAAAATATTGGAGGAAAAAAAAAGGGAAAAATGAGGGGAGGGGATAAAACGAGGTAGAAGGAAGGAAGAAATAGAGGAATGAAAAGAATTTTATAAAGAAAAGAGAGAAAGTAAAAATTAAAATAAAAAATGAATTATGGGGAAGACGTTAAATAAGAGAACAAGAGTGGAAGCAGAATTAGGAAGTGTAAAGAAAACGAATTCAGTGATAAAAGTGAAGGAATAAGAGGAAAGAGAGGCTGAAGGAAAGGAAAATTTGAGGAGTCATGATTACGACGTACAAGATAACCCAAGACAGAGTGAACATTGAAAGATGTCCCCACTCACACAGGCACATACACACACACACACACACACACACCACACACACACACACACACACACACACACACACACACACACACACACACACATCACACACACACACACACACACACACACACACACACACACACACACACACACACACACACACACACACACACACACACATACACACACACACACACACACACACACACACACACACACAAACTTTATGAAAGTCCAGCAAAGCATTAAAAGAAAAAAGAAACAAATGTACAAAAAAAATAACTTCATTTACCGGCAAAAGTGCGTTAAGGAGGAGAAAGAACATTTATTAAAGGCAGTACTTAGCGCTCTCTCTCTCTCTCTCTCTCTCTCTCTCTCCTCTCTCTCTCTCTTGGTTGGTTATTATTATTATTATTATTATTATCTGGAGAGAGTTCCGGGGGTCAACGCCCCCGCGGCCCGGTCTGTGACCAGGCCTCCTTAGGTCAATGTCCCAGGATGCGACCCACACCAGTCGACTAACACCCAGGTACCCATTTTACTGATGGGGAACATAGACAACAGGTGGAAAGAAACACGTCCAATGTTTCTACTCTGGCTGGGAATCGAACCCAGGCCCTCACCGTGTGAAGCGAGAGCGTTAACCACCAGGCCAGGGAGGTTTAAAATCTTTCTGAGACACTATGATCATTAAGGCTTCAACGTAACCTGTCCACCACCAGTCAACAATACTTTAATCCCTAAAATACCCTTTGAACTAAACTCTCAAAGTATAAACACAAAAAAACATACACTCGCCGGTGTGTATATCCTCATGTCACTTCACACCAGACCCACACATAATACCAGACCCAGTTTAAGAACTCTGCTGCCTGGTGTGTTCTTCCTCGCTATCCTGGAGTTCCTCTGAACTTCAATCCTCACACCGTGTCATTGATTTTCTCTGGCTTGAACCTCACACACGTCATCTGCAAAGAGGTTTTTTGTTTTGTTTTCGTCTTTGCTTGTTAAATAAGATTAATTGGTTGCTGTGTATGGGTGGACATGCTGATGTACCACCTTTGTGAGTGTGCTGTTGTGTTGTGTACAGTCTAGTTCGTACGTTTCCTGAAATGTTTACTCTGTACTGTTTGTGCTGAGCAATGTTCTATCAGCTTCAGCTGCTGTGGAATCAGCGTTATAGCACCAGCTGCTGAGTGGAACAACGTGATAGCACCAGCTGCTGAGTGGAGCAACGTGATAGCACCAGCTGCTGAGTGGAGCAGAGTAACAGCACCAGTTGCTAAGTGGAGTAACGTGACAGTACCAGTTGCTGAGTGGAGCAGAGTAACAGCACCAGTTGCTGAGTGGAGTAACGTGATAGCACCAGCTGCTGAGTGGAGCAGAGTAATAGCACCAGTTGCTAAGTGGAGTAACGTGACAGTACCAGTTGCTGAGTGGAGCAGAGTAACAGCACCAGTTGCTGAGTGGAGTAACGTGATAGCACCAGCTGCTGAGTGGAGCAGAGTAACAGCACCAGTTGCTGAGGGAACAGCGTGACATGGCTTGTTCTGCGACTTTCTCACAAAGAACCATGCGGGTCAAACAACCCGCATAATGGAAGAAATGTTCAGTATTACAGAAAAGGAGAAGTGGCTAATAGCGACTTGTAGGAGAAACTTTGGTTACTCTAGCCAGACTCAAGACTCGTCATTGTTCCTGCTGCAGTCTGGGTCAAGCTACCTGTCATTACCTTCACGACACATGCTAACATTATCTCTCTCTCTCTCTCATAACATTAATGGCATACAATACCGACAAGTTGATAAATAAAACAGATGTGCGACTCTTGGTTATCTTTATTCCGACGACATTTCGCCAGTTAGCGACGTTATCAATTCTATGCAGATGTGTGTCCTTTATAATGAACTGATAACGCCACTGATGAAAAATCTTCAAAATAAACATACCCAAGTGTCTTATTCATTATCTATCTCCTACAACCATTATAACTAATAGATCTCTTGCTTCCACTATCAAAAATCACCATCCTCTTCAACACTCTAAATTAGCATTCACTATATCCACTACACACAGTAGTGTCTGTCATGAAGCAAACACATCGTCACTATCTTCACAACCGGTCACAGTATATAATATTGTCGTCGTTAGGGAAAAATACTGAAAAAATATTTTTTCTTTTAGATATTAGGTTTGCACGCGCTTCCATTTTGAACGGGGGAAAAAGTCTGTCTGCGGGAGATTTTCTGCCCAAAATTAAGGGGTGTCAGTCTTTTGTGCTGAGTGACCAATACGGGCTCAGTGCTACATTTAATAATTACTAATACTAATACTATTACTACTACTACTACTACTACTACTACTACTACTACTACTACTAATAATAATAATAATAATAATAATAATAATAATAATAATAATAATAATAATATTACACGTAATAGTTTTAGGTTCTGTGAGATAGAAATCAAGCACAAACATCTGTTGCTGCTGGTGCTGGTGCTGCTGCTGATGCTGCTGCTGCTGCTGTTGCTGCTGCTGCTGCTGCTGTTGCTGCTGCTGCTGCTGCTGTTGCTGCTGCTGCTGCTGCTGCTGCTGCTGCTGCTGCTGCTGCTGCTGCTGCTGCTGCTGCTGCTGCTGCTGCTGCTGCTGGAGGCTTGAATAGGGGGCAACAGTCATCTGTTTCTTTAGGTGACTACTTCTGTTTTTGTTTGAAGATGCTCTTAGCCTCTAAAATATCAGTTCCTGCTACGTTCCTGACTCACGTTGCTCCGCTTTGATTCTTAATCCCAGTGGTGTCTAAAGTTCACTATTTATCAGACTGGCGAGGAATTAAGACGCATGTGCAACACCTAGATGTCTTATCTGAAGAAGTTTCAGCTGAATACAGTGATGATATATGACGTATACCATTATTGGTATAGTAATCATGTGTACAAAAATAATGATAATAGTAAGAAGAGGATCCCAGAAAGCAATCGAAATATACAGATCAATTAATCTCCTGAGTTTCTGACTCCATGTGAGTTATTTTTGAGCACTGACAAGAGTTCAGTACACTTAAGTTAGTCACAATTAATAAGTTCAAGTGTCTGCTTGACAGGACCTACAGAGGTCAAAACCAATTTAAACTTTTCTCTAAGGAATACTGATTTACCAGATTGTTTTAACTCGTCCACAATGTTCTCAGGGCTAAAAAAAAAAAATAATCACTGAAGACAACAAGGGGAGTTCTATCTGGCTGAGGCTGGGCCCCGAGGTGTTGTTTCAATGCTCCACACATCACTGTCAGATACATCTCCCATCCTCTACTCGACATCGTATCCCATTCCTTTCCTGTGAAATATTCTAAGCGTTTGTTAAGATAAGCAGGAGCCAGCTAAAGAGATTTATCAGCCAGTGCGTATATTGTCGGTCCTCCAGCAGGAGTTTTGCGACATGTGATAGGCAACCAAGTCAACTTTTCAACGATTGAGGACAGAGAAGATGCCAACAGCCATCATATTTCACGTGGTAAATGGGAAGCAATTGTGTCGTAAGACACATTAGCTATTCAGCAGGTTGCTGGGACCCTAATATTGAATCACTTCGCCTAGGGGTAGGAGGAGGAGACTGGGTCCAGGGCCATCTATGTCTTCGGGAAATGAAAGTAATATCCAACATGATGGTAATGTTGTCGCATTGATTATGATTATTTTTATTTACTAGTTTCATTAAAACACCACTACTGAACTACCACCATCATTACCATCACTATCACCACCACTACCACCACCACTACCACCACCACTACCACCATCACTACCATCGTCGCCACCGCCACCACTCCACCACCATCACCACCATCACCATCACCACCACCTCCACCACAGTAATTACCTCCTTCAGCATCAACATTGCTTAATTGGGAGCAAATAATATCTTTCAATTAGACAGATTAGTCGTTAATTGTCTCGTAGCAGCCATCACTGGAGCACAGTGTACACACACATACAAGGTACCAACTCCTCTATTTGTGTGTGATAATAAATAATTGAAGAGAAGGCCTGGCTTGGCTATATGAGCCATGTTTCAAATATGTTTACGGGAAATTTCAGTTACAGACACACACACACAAGAGTGGGTTTCCTGCACTCTCTGAATTTATAAGAGTCAGTAAAAAAGTTAGTGAATTCCGTCATATTTTCGAGTTCCTCATCCTCATCCTCACCCTCATCCTCATCCTCATCCTCATCCTCATCCTCATCCTCCATGTCCTTCTCTTCCCCAGACTCTTCATCCAACTCTTAATTATACTCACTGCCATAACAACGTACTAGAGTGAGAGATATGGCATGATGTGTCGGCACCAGGGTAACAATAACAGAATTGTGTTAACATCAGTGGTCCACGACTCTACAGTCGTTACCAGCAAATTTTACAAATATTTCTGGAACTAATGTAGCAGCTTTGTAAGAGGAAACTGGGCCATTACCTCCGCCAAGTGGCCAGATCAACCAGGCTGTGGTGGCAGTATGGGCCAGTGGGCAGCAAACAGCAGCAACAACCTGGTTGAACAGACACTCAACAAGAACACAGACGTGTATTTAGTGTATCATTCAGAAGCTCTAGATACATAGGGGCTATACAATTCCAGGGGAATGGGAGGCAAATAAGTTTGATCCAGTGGAAGGGGAGAAAAGATCCTTTTCCATGGGTGAACAACCCATCCACTGTATCGAGGCGCCTCCATTGAGGCGACGAAGTGGAAGAGCTCAACGAAACAGCTCTTTCGCTCACCCGAGTAGTGCCATCATCATTACCACCAGAATAATACGCGTTCCACCCGAATTTGATCGTAACTCCGCCACATGCAATGACCTTAGTTAAGGTTTTATGTCCGTGAGGAAATGGACGTTTCTGAGCGCTTCTGGCAGCGTAATCTGTGATAGGGAATGATAGTTTCCAGGTAAATGTGTAAATTTTATAATGTTGAGATAATCGTTTTTGTTTAGACATTTTGTGTACAGATTGATGGTACACCACAGCACTCCCCAACACCTGGCCCTACACCACAGCACTCCCCAACACCTGGCCCTACACCACAGCACTCCCCAACACCTGGCCCTACACCACAGCACTCCCCAACACTTGCCCTGCATCACAGTACTCCCCAACACCTGGTTCCACACCACAGCACTCCCCAACACCTGGCCCCACACCACAGCACTCCCCAACACCTGGCCTCACACCACAGCACTCCCCAACACCTGGCCCCACACCACAGCACTCCCCAACACCTGGCTCCACACCAAGCACTCCCCAATACCTGGTCCCACACCACAGCACTCCCCAACACCTGGCCCACACCACAGCACTCCCAACACCTGGTCCCACACCACAGCACTTCCCAACACCTGCCCCACACCACAGCACTCCCCAACACTTGGCCCCACACCACAGCACTCCCCAACACCCGCCCCACACCACAGCACTCCCCAACACCTGACTCCACACCACAGCACTCCCCAACACCTGGCCCCACACCACAGCACTCCCAAACACCTGGCCCCACACCACAGCACTCCCCAACACCTGCCCCACACCACAGCACTCCTCAACACCTGGTCCCACACCACAGCACTCCCCAACATCTGGCCCCACACCACAGCAATCCCCAACACCTGGTCCCACACCACAGCACTCCCCAACACCTGGCCCCACACCACAGCACTTCCCAACACCTGGTCCCACACCACAGCACTCCCCAACACCTGGCTCCACACCAAGCACTTCCCAACACCTGGTCCCAACCACGCACTCCCCAACACCTGACCCCTCACCACAGCACTCCCCAACACCTGGCTCCACACCACAGAACTCCCCAACACCTGGTCCCACACCACCGCACTCCCCAACACCTGGCTCCACACCACAGCACTCCCCAACACCTGGCCCTATACCACAGCACTCCCCAACACCTGCCCCCACACCACAACACTCCCAAACACCTGGCCCCACACCACAGCACTCCCAACACCTGGCCCAACACCACAGCATTCCCCAACATCTGGCCCCACACCACAGCACTCCCCAACATCTGGCCCCACACCACCTCACTCCCCAACACCTGGCCCCACACCACAGCACTCCCCAACATCTGGCCCCACAACACAGCACTCCCCAACATCTGGCCACACACCACAGCAATTCCCAACACCTGGCCCCACACCACAGCAATCCCCAACACCTGGCCCTACACCACAGCACTCCCCAACATCTGGCCCCACACCACAGCACTCCCCAACACCTGGCCCCACATCACAGCAATCCCCAACACCTGGTCCTACACAACAGCACTCCCCAACATCCTGGACCCACACCACAGCACTTCCCAACACCTGGTCCTACACAGCATTCCCCAACACCTGGCCCCACACCACAGCACTCCCTGTCACCTGGCCCTACACCTTAGTGCTCACCAATACCTGGCCCCACACCAACACTCACCAACACCTGGTCGCACTCCCCAAGATTTGGCCGCACACCCAGTGCTCATCAACACCTGGTTCAGCACATCATCACCCACCAACACATACACCAGCGGTCATCACTATTCACCAATACCCACCAGCACCTGGTCCTCATACACCAATATTCACCAACACCTGGTCCTCACATACCAAAACCCACCAACACTCGCCAACACAAACACCAACACCCACCAACACTTGGTACTCACACACCAACACCCACCAACACCTGGTCCTCACATACCAACACCCACTAACACTCACCAACACCCACCAACACCTGGTCCTCACACACACCAACCACCTCACCAACACCTGGTCCTCAAATACCAACACCCACCAACACTCGCCAACACAAACACCAACACCCACCAACACACACCAACACCCACCAACACTCACCAGCACCCACCAACACCCACCAACACCCACCAACACCTAGTCCTCACATACCAACACTCACCAGAAACAAACACCAAACCCACCAACACATACCAACACCCACCAATATCTGGTCCTCACATATCAAACACCATCACCCACCAATTCACAACAACATCCACCAACACCTGGTCCTCACACACCAACACTTGTCCTCACATTCCAACACCCAAAAACACCCATCAAACACATGCCAACATCCACCAACATCCACCACACACACCAACATCCACAAACACCCAAACAACACCCACCAACATCATGGTCCTCACACACCAACACTCACCAACACCTGGTCCTCACATACCAACACCCACCAACACTCCCACATCACAAACACCAACACCCACCAACACACACCAACACCAATCCACACATACCAACAACACACACTCAGAACAAACACCAAACACCCACCAACACATACCAACACCCACCAATATCTGGTCCTCACATATCAAACACCATCACCCACCAATTCACAACAACACCCACCAATTCACAACAACACCCACCAACACCTGGTCCTCACACACCAACACCTGGTCCTCACACACCAGCACTTGGTCCTCACATTCCGACACCCAAAAACACCCATCAACACATGCCGACATCCACCAACATCCACCAACACACACCAACATCCACAAACACCCACCAACACCCACCAACATCTGGTCCTCACACACCAACACTCACCAACACCTGGTCCTCACATACCAACACCCACCAACACTCGCCAACTCAAACACCAACACCCACCAACACACACCAACACCCACCAACACCCACCAACACCCACCAACACCCACCAACACCCACCAACACCCACCAACACCCACCAACACCCACCAACACCCACCAACACCCACCAACACCCACCAACACCCACCAACACCTGGTCCTCACATACCAACACTCACCAGAACAAACACCAACACCCACCAACACATACCAACACCCACCAACATCTGGTCCTCAGACATCAAACGCCATCACCCACCAATACACAACAACACCCCCCAACACCTGGTCCTCACACACCAACACTTGGTCCTCACATACCAACACCCAAAAACACCCATCAACACATGCCAACACCCACCAACACCCACCAACACACACCAACACCCACCAACACTCACCAACACCCACCAACACAAACACCATCACCCACCAACACACGCCAACACCCACCAACACATGGGCCTCACACACCAACACACACCAACACCCACCAACACTCACCAACACAAACACTAACACTCACAAACACACACCAACACCCACCAACACCTGGTCCTCACACACAGCCTCTGACAATGGCTGGTAAACCAATACTCTCCCCTAACTATGAGCCTTAATACAATTCCTCACGAGTGGTATCTTCCAATACACCAGCTTCCAAGAACGCCACATTCCTGTGTGTGTGTGTGCGTGTATGTATGTGTGTGTGTGTGTGTGTGTGTGTGTGTGTGTGTGTGTGTGTGTGTGTGTGTGTGTGTATCCCCTCTGTCTCTATTCGTGTCTGACTCTGTGTTATTTTGTCTCCCGCATTGTCTTGCTGTGTTCCTCCTATGCATTTCCGTGTTAACTGGTGTTTTTTCCATGTCTTCCTGTATCTTGCTATGTCTCCCTAGGTTCTCTCTCTCTCATCTCCTCTCTCTCCTCTCTCTCTCTCTCTCTCTCTCTCTCTCTCCCTCTCCCCTCTCTCTCTCTCTCTCTCTCCTCTCCCCTCTCTCTCTCTCTCTCTCTTCTCTCTCTCTCCCTTTTTGTGCATCCTTCTTTGTTTTCCTCCGTATTTTTGTTTCTATCCTTATCACTCTCGCTTTGTTCTTGCGGGGGGGGGGGTTGAGTCGTAGCTCCTGGCCCTTAATCTGTCAGTGTGGGAGTTGTTGTCTATCCACCACAGACGCAGTCAACATTGTGAGACCTGTTTTTAGGGGAGGAGGGGAGAGGTGTGAATTATTTTGTTATTAGCATTGTACTGACCAGTAAAAACTATCGCAGTTTTCTGGCTTCGTGAGGTTATTAATGCGAGTTATTTTGTAGCATATTAATATTAAACTGGCTTAAACAACACTTATTATTGCATCTTAGTAACGCGTTAACGCAAGAAACACTTGTTATAACACTTGTTACATCACACGAAATATCTAGTTTTTCGGTATCACTGTCAAGGAAGATCATCATCATCATCATCATAATCATAATAATAATAATAATAATAATAATAATATAATCATCGTGACATGAGAGACAGCATTCAATTCAAGCTTGATCAATTTAGCTGAAAGTGACCATATGAAGCCAGCAAACTGTTGTTGCTCCTTGCCACAACACAGCTGATAACCTCACAACATTTATACATACATGAAGCCTTGCTACAGTCCAGTGTTCAGCCGTGAAAGAAATTCGATCTGACCTACCCAGTAACCAGGATAAGCCCTCCATCCACCTTGATGGACCCACATTATATCGTTGGAAGAACGGTATTCACCTGGCATAGAACTGTGCATCTTCCCTGGCTAACACCTACATCACATTTTAAGCTGATCAACAGGGCGGTGCTACTGATCATAGAAAAGAACACAAGCTCATCAGGTATAGGGACTTGGCCGACCAGTACCACTCGATGTCTATAGGTTCAGATACTCTTGGCCTCAAGAGAAATCATGCCTTGGGTTTCCTTGAGGAGCTGAATTCCAGGCATATCGAAACCACTAGAGACCCAAGGACTGCCACTTTGCAACCTTTCACTTCCAGCGCCTCAGTGTGGCGATCCAGAGAGGTAATGCCTGCTGCATCTTAGTTTTCGACCGGCGTCTGAGAAGCTCGAGGCGCTCCACAAATTAAATTAAGAGTTCTCACATATTTTGCAATAGCAAGCGCATCGTCAGGAGCAATCCAATGAAAGAAAAGGAATCCAAAATCTCAGAATTCTTTTCATTGCATTGCTCCTGATGATGCGTTTGCCACTGCAGAGTGAAAGGCCTTGATCAATTTCACTCTTTATGGGTAGAGTGAAATCCTATGCATGTATGCATGCATACATTCATGCCTCCATGTAAATGTGTACGAATCCATGTATTTTCAAATGTATTTATGCATGACTTATATAAATATCGTTGTATCTGTAAAAGTGTTTCTCTTTGATCATATTTATGCTTCCTCCCTCTCTCTCTCTCTCTCTCTCTCTCCTCTCTCTCTCTCCTCTCTCTCTCTCTCTCCTCTCTCTCTCTTCTCTCTCTCTCTCTCTCTCTCTCTCTCTCTCTCTCTCTCTCTCTCTCTCTCTCTCTCTTTCTCCATTCCTTATTTCTATTTTTCTTTTCTTAATTCTTTATATAAATTCGGCTTTATTAAAACGAATGCTAATTAACGGCGCTCGGAATATAATTTTTTTCCCTTATCACAAAAGAATCTGAATGGCCCAAACGTACACGTACACGTACACGTACACCTACACACACACACACACACACACACACACACACACACACACACCACACACACACACACACACACACACACACACATGGAACTGACATCAACTGCTCCTTCGGGAAATCCACGGCGTATTATGTAGGCAAACGTTGTTTTTGCGGGCACATAATATTTTGGTTTAGGTGGCAACAGCTGATACTGAAGACATATTACTTTAGTGGAATATAACAGAAAAAAAGTGAAAAATAGCTGATAATGTTCTCCACTTCCCTTCTCTCAATTTTTTGAGGGGTGTTAGTATAATTTTTTTCACCAGATATACGTGTAATATACCTGTGATATACCTGTTATATATCTGTGATATACCTGTGATATACCTGTGATATACCTGTGATATACCTGTCATATACCTGTGATATGCCTGAGATATACCTGTGATATACCTGTGATATACAAATAACCCGCACATAAAAGACAGAAGCTTACGACGACGTTTCGGTCCGACTTGGACCATTGACAAAGTCAATGATATACCTGTGATATACCTGATATATATCTGTGATATACCTGTGATATACCTGTGATATACCTGTGATATACCTGTGATATACCTGTGATATACCTGTGATATACCTGTGTATACCTGTGATATACCTGTGATATACCTGTGAAACACCTGTGATATACCTGTGACCCATTACGAGAGTTCGTCTTAGAGCAGCTGAGAGTCAAGAGTAACAAAACCAGTGCTAAGATTCCACTCTGGGATGTTTTGAACGAGGGAAGGTTTCTTTTTGCATGACTACGTCTGTCAAGACTGCAAGTGAAAACGATTATCACGACAGGGCGACTTTATGAGATGGCTGATTCTTCAAGACGACACAAAGAAAAGAGCGACGTTAGTGTCAGTAAAGTGAGTGCTTCTTTTCCCTTCTTTTGAGTCTGTCGGAATGAAGCGTGACAGAGAAGAGAGAGATAATTTGAAGAGGCTCTTCATTCTGACGACGTCAGATTCAAGATATGCTCTGAAAACTACGTCTCAGTGTCCATACTCGTCACCACCTGAAATGGAACGGACAGATTGACTAGTGTATCGGAGAGGTCAAGAGAAACAGAATAAACAGTGAGTCCTGGGTGTCGGTGGCAGGAGAAATACATCGATCTCCCTCGCTCTATGCGGATTCGATTTATGCGAATTCGCTATTATCCGATGTCATATTTCTATTGGTACGGTCGCTGTATGTGATCGGCACTGTTCGTAAAATACTGAAAATTTTTGTGGTTCGGAATTAATACACAGATGCTCGAGGTATATAAGTTCCTAGTCGCACCACTGGCCCCGTCAAAGAGGCACTGATCCCCAACCTCTAACAACGAGTCACCCAGGATTGTACTACACTCTTCCTTTTCATCCTTGGGATCTTCCATCTACTAGGGGGGCTACATTTGACTTACATCTGTGAAAATAGTAAGGTGCTATTGGGGGTTTGTCAGGTGTTTCTCCTGAGGCTGTAACTGTCTTGCCTGTATGGTTTTTGACGACCAGGGCTGGTTGTCATTTGACGACCGGGCTGGTGTGTTATGACGCCCAAAGGGGTGTGATTTGACGACCGGGTGGTGTTTATTTGACGACCGGGCGGTTGTTTTTTTAAACCGGGCGGGTGCTTTTGACGACCCAGGCTGGTGTGTTTTTGACAACCGGGCGGGTGCTATTTGACAACCGGGGCGGTTGTTATTTTGACGACCAGGCGGTGGTTATTTGACGCCCGGGCGGTGTGTTATTGACAACCAGACTGGTGTTTATTTGACGCCCAGGCGGTGTGCTATTTAACAACCAGGCTGGTGTGTTATTTGACGACCAGCTGGTGGGTCATTTGACAACCAGCTGGTGTGTTTATTTGACGACCGGGCTGGGTGCTGTTTTGACAACAAGGCGTGGTGTTATTTTGACGACCAGACTGGTGGTCATTTGACAACCAGGCTGGTGTATTATTTGACGACCAGGCTGGTGTGTTATTTGACGACCAGGCTGGTGTGTTATTTGACGACCAGGCTGGTGTGTTATTTGACAACCAGGCTGGTGTGTTATTTGACGACCAGGCTGGTGTGTTATTTGACAACCAGGCTGGTGTGTTATTTGACGACCAGGCTGGTGTGTTATTTGACAACCAGGCTGGTGTGTTATTTGACAACCAGGCTGGTGTGTTTTTGCCCACCAGGCTGGTGTGTTTTTTGCCGACCAGGCTGGTGTGTTTATTTGACAACCAACATGGTTTTTATTTGGCAACCAGGCTGGTGTGTTTATTTGACAACCAGGCGGGTGGGGTTATTTGACGACCAGGCTGGTGTGTTATTTGACAACCAGCTGGTGTGTTTTTGACGACCAGGCGGTGAGTTATTTGACAACCAGGCGGGTGTGTTATTTGAAAACCCCAGGATGGGGGGTATTTGACGACCAGGGCTGGTGTGTTATTTGACAACCAGCTGGTGTGTATTTGACAACCAGGTTTGGTGGGTTTATTTTGACGACCAGGCTGGGTGTGTTATTTGCCGACCAGTCTGGTAGTGTATTTGACAACCAGGGCTGGTGTGTTATTTGCCGACCAGGCTGGTGTGTTATTTGACAACCAGGCTGGTGTGTTATTTGACAACCAGGCTGGTGTGTTATTTGACGACCAGGCTGGTGTGCTATTTGACAACCAGGCGGTGTGGTTTTTGACGGCCAGGCTGGTGTGTTATTTGACAACCAGGCTGGTGTGTTATTCGACAACCAGGCTGGTGTGGTTTTTGACGGCCAGGCCGGTGTGCTATTTGACGACCAGGGCTGGTGTGGTTTTTGACGACCAGGCTGGTGTGCTATTTGGCGACCAGGGCTGGTGTGTTATTTGCCGACCAGGCTGGTGTGTTATTTGACAAACAGGCTGGTGTGGTTTTTGACGACCAGGCTGGTGTGTTATTTGACGACGGCTGGTGGTTTTTTGACGACAGGCTGGGTGCTATTTGACGACCAGGCTGTGTGCTATTACGACCAGGCTTAGTAGTTAGTTTAAAAAGTTTATTATCCACCCCAACCCATCCTGTGGGCGGTATCCAAAAAAACAGAGGTACATAATGGTCCAGGGCCCTGGCCTCAAAGTTTTGAAACTGAGCAAGTACAGAGGTAAGAATTCCCAATTTCAAAGGTAAATGAACTCACAATTACAAAGAAACGACCAGGCAGGTGTGGTTATTGACGACCAGGTGGTGTGTATTGACGACCAGGCGTGTGTTAATTTGACGCCCAAAGCTAGGGTTTTGACACACGGCGTGTGGTTTTGACGCCCCAGCTGGTGTGCAAATTAAACCCCAAAGCGGTGGAAATTACGACAGGCTGTTGGGCGAGTAACAGGCAGCGTAAAGCATGACGCCCAAAGTCTGGGTCCTCCTTGACACCAATCTAAATGTAAGTCCGACGACCACTTTAAACTGACTCCAACAACACACACACACACACACACATACAAAACACACACACACACCACACACACACACACACACACCCACACACACACACACCCCACACACACTAAGTACAATCTCAAGACGAGGAAGCTTTTACAAATATTTCATTTAATATTTTAATTATTATTTTAATTATAAATATTATTACTCTTTATTATTATTATTATCTGATACGTATTTAAATATCACTTCTTTCTCTGAGTACATTTTTTCACTTTTTCTGTATATATAATTACTAATATTGTCATGAATATAATTTCTAATATAATTGGAAACATAAAATTTCTATATAATTTTAAATATAATTTTCGATTTAAGAAAAAAAATATTTTTGAGTGTGTTGGGTTACACAACTTGAGTGTGTTGGGTTACACAACCTGAGTGTGTTGGGTTACACAACTTGAGTGTGTTGGGTTACACAACCTGAGTGTGTTGGGTTACACAACCCTTGAGTGTGTTGGGTTACACAACTTGAGTGGTGTGGGTTACCCAACCTGAGGTTTGGGTTACACAACTGATTGTGTTGGGTTACACAACTTGGTGTTTGGGTACACAACTGAGTGTGTTGGGGTTTCACAACCCGAGTGTGTTGGGTTACACCAACCTTTAGTGTGTTTTGGGTTACAACCATGTGGTGGTTTGGGGTTTCACAACTTGAGTGTGTTGGGTTACACAACTTGAGTGTGTTGGGTTACACAACCTGAGTGTGTTGGGTTACACAACTTGAGTGTGTTGGGTTACACAACCTGAGTGTGTTGGGTTACACAACTTGAGTGTGTTGGGTTACACAACCTGAGTGTGTTGGGTTACACAACCTGAGTGTGTTGGGTTACACAACTTTCTTCAGAGTCGTAAGTGCTGCCTTAACCACCTAAACAAGGACAGTAGACGTAACAAACACACTGGATGTAACAAACACACTGGATGTAACAAACACACTGGATGTAACAAACACACTGGATGTAACAAACACACTGGTAAACAAACACACTGGATGTACAAAACACTGGGATGTAACAAACCCCACGGGTGTAAAAACAAAACTGGGTGTAACAAACACCTGGATGTTACAAACACACTGGATGACAGACACTGGATGTAACAAGACACTAGAGAGGAAACCAACGAAAGAAACCAGACATAACAATACACAAGGTGTGAATAAGACACGGATGAGAAATGACAAAAAACAGTGGACACACCACAGCACCATTACACCACCACCACCACCAGCATTACCACTAGCACAACCCAGCATTACCCCCAGCACCACCACCAGCATTAAACCCCCAGCACCACCCACAAACACACCACCAGCAGCATTACCACCCCACCAATTACCCCACCACGACCACCACATTACCCCGAGCACATCACACCACTGCCACCACCAGCACCAACAACGCCAAAAACCAGCACCAACACGCCAGCAACACCAGCACCAACACGCCACATACCAGCACCGATAACTGCCAGCACCAACAACGGGCCCGCAACACCAGCACCAACAACGCCAGCAATACCACACCAATACAAGTACCAACAACATCAGCACCAACAACGCCACAACAAACCCGCACACCAGCACCAACAACGCCAGCATACCACACCAACAACACCAGCACCAACAACGCCACAACACCACACCAACAACGCCAGCAACACAAGCACCAACACGCCAGCAAAAACCAGCACCAACAACGCCACAATACCAGCACCAACAACCCCCAGCAACATCAGCACCAACAACCAGCAACACCCCCCAAAACGCCACAACACCAGCACCAACAACGCCAGCAACACCAGCACCAACAACGCCAGCAACACCAGCACCAACAACGCCAGCAACACCAGCACCAACAACGCCAGCAATACCAGCACCAATAAACCAGCAATACCAGCAACCAACAGGGCCAGCAACACCAGCCCAACAACGCCAGCAACACCAGCACCAACAAAGCCAGCAACACCACACCAACAACGCCAGCAATTTCCACACCAATAACCAGCAATACCAGCACTACAACGCAGCAACACCAGCACCAACAACGCCACATACCACAAACCGAAACGCCAGCCAACAAACGCCACACACCATACCAACAACGCCAGCAATACCAGCAAAACCCAAACGGCCACCAACAACGCCAGCAACACCAGCACCACCAAACGCCAGCAGGGACCACACCAACAACACTACCAACAACCCTCAGCACCAACAACACCAGCACACTAGCACCAACAACGCCAGCTAACAAACCCGCACCAACAACGCCAGCAACACCAGCACCAAAAACGCCACAATACCAGCACCAACAACGCCGCAAACATCAGCACCAAAACGCCACAACACCAGCACCAACAACGCCACAATACCAGGACACAACAACGCCAGCAACACCACACCCAAAAACGCCCCAATACCAGCCCACAACGCCAGCAACACACACCAAACACCCCACATCAAACACCACCAGCAGCAACAGCACAGCACCACCACCAGCACACTAGCAGGAACGCAATAGAAAAAGCAACATCCACAGAAGATGCATAAAATGCATTAGAAGTCCTTAAACCCAGCTCCTCCCCCCCATCCCCCCCTCCCCTCCCCCTTCCCAACTCCCCCTCCCATTCCTCCATTAACCACTCCTACCAGCCAACCAACTTTCCTCCCCCTCCCTCTGCTACAATCCCTACCCCCCCTCAATGCCCCCTAACCCCCCCGCATTTCCTGGCTTCGCACCCAATAAGGAAAACTGACTGGGAAATTATTCACTTGGAAATCTTTAAATTTTCCGGAAATTCCAGAATTTTTCCCGCCCCCAACTGTCCTTCCCCTATAGTGTTGCCCTCGCCTTCCTTCCCCATAGTTGCCTCGCTCTCCTTCCCCATAGTGTTGCCTCGCTCTTCCTCCCCTAAAGTGTGTCCCGCTCTCCTCCTCCAAAAGTGTTGTCCTCGCTCATCCTTCCTCCTATATGTGTCCCGCTCTTCCTTCCCTCCTATAGTGTTGCCCCTCCTTCCTCCTGAGGATAATGAACAAACACTGAATACAATTAAAACAACCAAATCAGCATAATGCGATTCTTTATTGAACAACGTAAGCCCACACAGGGGCTGGACTTAAAGGGCCCCCAGTGGGTCGAAATGTCCCCCCAAAACGTAGGGAACGTTTTTGTAGATGAATGGTTCAGAGAACCGACATGTTGATAAATTAGACACATGTGCAACTCTTGGGTATCTTTATTGAGGAAACGTTTCGCCACACAGTGGCTTCATCAGTCCATACAAAGGAGAATCTTGAAGAACAGGAGGAGAATGAGGTAATCAGTCCCTCAACCTTGAGTCGATGTGGTCAGTCCATCAATCTTGAATAGAATACGGAATACTGTTTTTCCATTCCTACATCCTGTTTCTACTATAAACCAGTAGTGTTAATTTAGCACATGAAACCTTTGAGATGGCCTTAGAAACAAGACTATCACTCGGAATTGCAACAGGTACACACTCCAGGTTAACATGAGTTTTGACCAGGTCGCTCCTGCCTTTCACATTTGCTCAATGTTTGCATGGTCTCGGATGCAATGGAAGTTAAGCTAAATGCTAATGTAGTGTACACTGATTTTGCAGTTTTCGATAAATACTTAGTTATGATTACCATAATTATAATTATT
>NC_069402.1:61071777-61106777 GCF_026875155.1 Cherax quadricarinatus
TGTTGGTGGTATGATGGTGGTATGATGGTGGTATGATGGTGGTATGATGGTGGTATGATGGTGGTATGATGGTGGTATGATGATGGTATGATGGTGGTATGATGGTGGTTTATGATGGTGGTATGATGATGGTATGATGGTGGTATGATGGTGGTATGATGGTGGTTATGATGGTGGTATGATGATAGTATTTTGGTGGTATGATGGTGGTATGATGGTGGTAGGGATGGTGGTTGTTGGTGGTATGATGGTGGTATGATGGTGGTTATGATGGTGGTATGATGATGTATGATGGTGGTATGGTGATGGTATGTTGGTGGTATGATGGTGGTATGATGGTGGTATGATGATGGTATGTTGGTGGTATGATGGTGGTATGATGGTGGTATGATGGTGGTATGTTGGTGGTATGATGGTGGTATGATGGTGGTATGATGGTGGTATGATGGTGGTATGATGGTGGTATATTGGTGGTATGATGGTGGTATGATGGTTGTTGCGGCCCCCTGCCAAACTAGCGGTTAAATAGTTAACCTGCCGGCCGGCAGTACCACTGGGTACGTCATCAAACCCAATGTGGGGACTGCTGAGCTGGCCTTAGAGCAGTAAGAGCCTGAGTGCCTCACGGTGCACATCTAAGCAGTAGGTACCTGACCACCTAAGGGTACAGTCTACTGGCTTTAGTAACAGTATGTACCTGAGCGCCTCAGGATACGCACCTAAGCAGTAGGTACCTGCACACCTAAGGGTACACGTTTTAATGGCTTCAACATTAAGTACCTGAACTCCTCAGGGTACACGTCTATGCGTAGGTACCTGCCACCGAATCGTCCTATCTACTGGCGTTAGAAGAAACCCGCTCACGCAGCTCATGAGTCTGTTGGCCTCGGTTACTTGCCCGGCCGCATTCAGTGAGCTTGCAGCATGGTGTTCGGCTAGCGGTGTGTCAACCGGCTTTGGAGAGGATTTACTGGATACCGGTGAAGTCTGTGGACTCACCGTCTACGCTGATCAAACTGTGGGCCGGGAAATCATCAGATGCTGTTTGGTGGACATTACATGAAGAAAAGGTTGGAGTGTTACATGAACTGGGCCAGGCCCTTTAGTGTGACACTTAGGAACGTATGATGGAGTGGAACACTGAGATATGCAAGGACCGTAGGGGAAAACACTGAGATGAAAGGGTGTCGTGGGACACTGAAGAGGGCCCTGGTTGTAGTGTACACTGAATAGTGTCATGTGACTGGTCTCGTGTCGTGAGAAGCAGTTGATTGTAATTTATTATTATACAATGTATTTATAATTTATTATTTTAGCATAGAGATATATATATATAGTGACACAGTAGTGTCAAGAGTTGTACCCTGTGTAGGGTTATGAATTATTAATTATTTTAGTAAAATGCTGATTATAATTTATTATAGTAACATGTACATATTATATATCATAGTTCAAATACCTCTAGACCAAAGATAGTTGATTAAAGATTAATTTATTTTAATGTGTGTATTTATGTATCCCGAACTCTTTATTACAAAAGGAGTAAATCGTACCATCTTCTTTAAAAAATTACTTTTTTGTAATAATGGTGGTATGATGGTGGTATGTTGGTGGTATGATGGTGGTATGATGGTGGTATGATGGTGGTATGATGGTGGTATGATGGTGGTATGATGATGGTATGATGGTGGTATGGTGATGGTATGTTGGTGGTATGGTGGGTATGTGGTGGGTTGATGATGGTATGTTGGGGGGTATGATGGTGGTTTTGATGGTGGTATGATGGTGGTATGTTGGTGGTATGATGGTGGTATGATGATGGTATGATGGGGGTATGATGGTGTATGATGATGGTTGTTGGTGGTATGATGGTGGTATGATGGTGGTATGATGGTGGTATGTTGGTGGTATGATGGTGGTATGATGATGGTATGATGGGGGTATGATGGTGGTATGAGGGGGTATTGTTTGGGGGTATGATGGTGGTATGATGGTGGTATGATTTGGTATGTTGGTGGTATGATGGTGGTATGATGGTGGTATGATGTGGTATGGTTAGGTGGTTGATGGTGGGGATGATGATGGTATGATGGTGGTATGATGGTGGGTTTTGATAGTGGATTGATATTGGTATGATGGTGGTTGATGGTGGTATGATGGTGGTATTTATGGTGGTATGATGATGGTATGATGGTTTGGTTTTGGTGGGTATGATGGTGGTATGATGGTAGTATGATGGTGGTATGATGGTTGGTATGATGGTGGTATGTTTGGGGGTATGATGGTGGTATGATGATGGTTTTGATGGTGGGTTTTGATGATGGTTATGATGGTGGTATGGATGGTGGTATGATGGTGGTTATGATGTGATATGATGATGGTATGAGGGTGGTATGATGGTGGTATGATGGGGTTATGGATGGTGGTATGATGATGGTATGGTGTGGTATGATGGTGGTATGATGATGGTATGATTTTGGTATGATGATGGTTATGATGGTGGAGTGGTTGTGGGGGGTATGATGGTGGTATAATGATGGTATGATGGTGGTATGGATGTGGTATTTATGGTGGTATGATGGTGGTATCGATGATGGGATGATGGTGGTATGATGGTGGAAAGTGGTGGTATGATGGTGGTATGATGATGGTTTTGATGGTGGTATGATGGTGGTTGGTGGTGGTATGGTGTTGGGTATGATGGTGGTTGATGGTGGTATGGTGATGGTATGATGATGGTATGATTTGGTGGTATGTGATAGTATGATGATGGTATGATGGTTGGTATGGGTGATGGTATGATGGGGGGTATGTTTATGGTATGATGGTGGTATGATGATGGTATGATGGTGGTATGGTGTTGGTATGATGGTGGTATGGGATGATATGATTGTGGGTTTTGGGGATGGTATGATGGTGGTTTTGGTGATGGAATGATGGTGGTTATGGTGTTGGTATGATGGGTGGTATGATGGTGGTATGATGGGGTATGATGATGTATGATGGTGGTTTGTTGATGGTATGATGGTGGTATGGTGATGGTATGATGGTGGTATGGTGATGGTATGATGTGGTATGGTGATGGTATGATGGTGTTATGGTGATGGTATGATGGTGGTATGGTGATGGTATGATGGGTGGGTTTTGGTGATATTATGATGGTTTTATGGTGATGGTATGATGGTGGTTATTGTTTGGGGGTATGGTGATGGTTATGATGGTGGTATGGTGTGGTTTTGATGGTGGTATGGTGATGTATGATGGTGGTATGGTGATGTATGATGGGGGTATGGTGGTGGTATGATGGTGGTATGGTTGATGGTAAAAGATGGTGGTATTTGGTGATGGTATGATGGTGGTTATGGTGATGGTATGACGGTAGTTATGTGATGATGGGTTTTGTGGTACGATGATGGTATGTGGTGGTATGGTGATGTTATGATGATTGGTAAATTGATGATGGTATGGTGATGGTATGATTTGGGGGTATGGTGATGATATGTGGTGGTATTTATAGATGGGGTTGTAAAGAGAAGTAAATGCGAGGGTCTTGGCAAGAGGCTGGAGTTAAAAGATAAAGAATCCCACAAAGTGGGAGTTGTCACAGCTGCTTCTTGTGTGACACTGTGCTCTTGGAGATCTGGGAAGAGAGTTGCAGAGATTGGTGGATGAATTTGGTTTTGGGTGTGCAAAGAAGGAAATTAAAGGTGAATACAGGAAAGAGTAAGGGGTTATGGGATAACAAAAAGATTAGGTGAGGAAAAATTGGGTAACAGATTGGGGGAAGGAGGTATGGAGGAGGTGGGAACGTATTAGATATTTGGGAGTGGACGTTGTCAGCGGATGGGTTTTGAAAAGATGAGGTGAATCATAGAATTGTTTAGGGGAAAAAAGAGTGAGTGGTGCACTTAGGGTCTGTGGAGACAAGAACTTTGTCCTTGGAGGCAAAGAGGGGAATGTTATGAGAGTAAGTTTTACCAACGTTCTTATATGGGTGTGAAGGTGGGTGAATGATTTTTGCAGCGAGGAGAAGGCTGGGGGCAGTGGAGATGTCATGTCTGAGGGCAATGTGTGGTGTGAATTTAATGCAGAGAATTCGTAGTTTGGAAGTTAGGAAGGGAGGTGCGGGGATTTAAAAACTGTTGTCCAGAGGGCTGGGGGAAGGGTTGTTGAGGTGGTTCGGCATATAGAGAGAATGGAGGCGAAACGAATAACTTCAAGAGTGTATCAGTCTGTAGGGGGAAGGAAGACGGGGTAGGGGTCGGCCTGGAAAGGTTGGGAGGGAGGGGGTAAAGGAGGTTTTGTGTGCGAGGGGGCTTGGACTTCCGCAGGCATGGTTGAGCGTGTTTGATAGGAGGGGAATGGAGACAATGGTTTTTAATACTTGACGTTGCTGTTGGAGATGTGAGGAAAGTAAATTTATGAAGGGATTCGGGGGAAACCGGCAGGCCGGACTTTAGTCTGGGATGGGAGTAGTGTGCATCTGAAAGGGTGGGGTGTTATGTTGCAGTTAAAAACTGTAGTTTTTAAAGCACCTTCTGGCAAAATTGTGATGGAGTGATTGATGGTGAAAGTTTTTCTTTTTGGGCCACCTGCTTGGTGGAATGGCAATGTGATAATAAAAAATATAATGATGATGGTATGTTTGGGGGTATGGTGATGGTTTTGATGGTGGTATGGTGATGGTATGATGGTGGTATGGTGATGGTTTTTGTTTGGGAGTTGTGATTTTATGATTGTGGTATGGTGATGGTATGATGGTGGTATGTGATGTTATGGTGGGGTTTTGTGATGGTATGATGGTGGTATGGTGATGGTATGATGGTGGTATGTGATTTTGTTGGTGGTATGGTGATGGTATGATGGTGGTTTTGATGATGGTATGATGGTGGTTTGGGTGATGGTATGATGGTGGTATGGTGATGGTATTTTGGGGTTTGGTATGGGATTTTTATGGGGGTTTGGTATGATGATGGTATGGGGTGGTATGGTGATGGTATGTTTGGGGTTTGTATTTTGGGTAGGGTGGGGGTTTGGGGTCCCCCCCGTGTTGGTAGATGGTGGTATGGTGTTTGGTTTGGGGTTGGTTTTTGGTATTATAATGGGGGTTTAGGGTAAAGGGTTTTGATGGGGGTTTGGGGATGGTTTAATGGTGGTAGGGTGATGGTATGATGGGTGGGTTTTGATGGTATGATGGTGGTAGGGTGATGGTATAAAGGTGGTAGGGTGATGGTAGGGTTTGGGTTAGGGTTTGAGGGTTTATGAAGGTATGATGGTTTGGTATTTTTGGTGGTTATGAGGTTTTTGGGGGTATTTATCTTAATTTTTATTTTAAATTTTTTAAAAGATTTTTTATTTTTGGTTAGGTTTATTAATTTTTAATTTTTGGTTAATTTATATTTAAAATTATTAATTATATTTAATTTTATTTTTAAGAATGGTTATGGTGGTTGTAATGATTGGTAGGTTAATTTTAGGGTTTGGTATGGTGATGGTATGATGGGGGGTATGATGATGGTATGATGGTGGAAAGGGTAAATTAGGGATGGGGTTTATGGAAAAGGGGGGATGGGGTATGATGATGGTATGATGGTGGTAGGGGAAATTGAGGGTTTAGGGTGTTTTGGGGGGTGGGTGGGGGATGATGGTGGTAGGGTTGATGGTATGATGGGGTTTGGGGGTTTAAGGTTATGGTGAGGGGTAGGGATGGCGGTAGGTAGGGATGAGGGGGTTTTTATGATGGTGGTATGGTGATTTTGGGTTTTATGGTGGTGGTGGTGGTGGTTTGGTGGTAGTGTTGGTGGTGATGGTATGGTGGTGGGGGGGTTTATGGTGGTGGTGGTGGAGGAGGTATGGTGGTAGGGGTATGGGGGTTGGGGTATGGGGGTTTGGTGGTTTGGTGGGGGTTGGTGTGGCGGGATGGTATGGTGGTCCCAGTATGGTAGTGTTTGGGATGGTTGAAAAACCGTTTGGTTTGGTGATATGGTGGTAACAGTTTTGGTAGTGAGGGGTAGGGTTTGGTAAAAAATTTGGGTTTAGTGAGGGCATGGTGGAACAGTAGATAGTGAGGGTATGGTGGTTACCTAAAGGTTTATTCCGGGGGGGGGGTTGCCTGGAGGTTTTTCCCGGGGGGGGGGGGGGTTGCCTGGAGGTTTTTGGGGGATAAAAACCCCCCCGGGGCCCCGGTCCATGCCCGGGGCCCCGATGGATCAGGGCCTGACCCAACTGGGCCCTTTTTACTGCGGGCCCGCATGCCAGTCCAAGTCGACCCCACGGCCCGGCTGATCCGGCACTGATTTTAAGGTACCCTTTGCAGCTCTCCTTGGAAGGCGCCAGGGGGGGCTTATTGGCAATTCCCCTAATGCTTGATGGGAGGCTGTTGAACATTTTTGGGGCCCGGAACCCTTATGGTTTTTTTCCCCCCTTGTGTAAAAAATTTGGGGTCCCTTCTGTTTTTTTGGGGGGCCCATTTTTCATCGCCCCCCCCCAGTCTTTTACTTTCGTGGGGAAATGATTTCTGGTGCAAAATTTGGGACCCCCTTTCCAAGATTTTCCAATTTGTAATTATGATTTATTTTCCCTCCGGGTTTCCCCCAACGGAAAAAGGGTCAAGTCCCTTTCCAAGCTTTCCCCAGTTTTTTAAGGTTGCTTGACGAACTTATACGTGCAGAAAAAGGGGATCTCTGTTACCTCTCTTAGATCTGCGATTTCCCTGCTTTAAAATGGGAGGGTTAATGTCCCGTAGTATTCTACCCTTTTAGAGAGAAAAAGTGATTTAAAAAAGGAAACATCATTGGCTTGGCTTCTCTTTTTTAAAAGTTCTCATTATCCACCCGTCATTTTCTTTGCACGTGCGATGTGGAACTTTTGTGATCCTTAAAAGTGAGACCCTCAGTCATTATTACTCCAGGCCCTTTACATTTTTTTCCGCTCTATTTTTTGGGCCCCGGAGTCAGTAGTATACTCTGTTTATTTATTATCCCCCTTTTCCCCCTAAGGGGAGAAATTTGGAATTTGTCCTCATTAAAACACCCTATTGTTTACCGTTGCCCACTGGAAAACTTTTTTTATATCTTTTGGTGGTTAACCTGCCCTTCAGCAGATGACAGCCCCCCATGCAGATCTGTTTTCATCCGCAAAGGATGATACGGTGCTGTGGTGTATATCTCTGTTATGTCTGATAAAAGGATAAGGAAAAAGAGGGGGGCGATTACTGTGCCTTGGGGAACAGAGTTTCTTCATATGGCAGCCTCCGATTTAAAATCTGTTGACCAAATACTCTTTGTTTGGGAGTATAGTATGGTTGCAATGGTTGGTTTGTAGCAGTATGGGAGTGGGGGTTGGTGGGGAACCCGTATGGGGGGAGTGATGGGATGGTGGTAAAAGTATGGTAGTGATGGTTCCTTTAAAAAGTATTGTTTTGGTGATATGGTGGTAACCCGTATTGTATGATGGTATTTTTTGGTAAATTATGGTAGTGATGGTATGGTGGTAACGTTGGTAGTGTGGTATGGTGGTTTTTAAAAGTTTTGGTTTGAATGGGTTTTGGGGGTAAAAAGTTTTGGGAGGGTTTTGGTTTTGGTGGTAAAAAGTATGGTTTGTGATGGTATGATGGTAAACAGTTGGTAGGGTTTGGGATGGTTGTAACCCGTATGGAAAGGTGTATGGTGGTAAATTTTGGGAAAGATGTATGGTGGTAAAAAGTTTTGGGAAGGTGGTATGGGGGTTAAAAGGAAGGTAGGGTGGTTTTGGTGGTAAAAAGTAGGGAATTTATGGTATGGTTTTAACAAATATAGTGATTTGGGATGGTGGTTCCCCGTTTGGTGGATATGGTGGTAAAAATTTATTATTTGGTCGAACATTTTTTTAGTGAATTGGGTTTTGGGGTTGGGAAAAGTATGGTAATTATTATTTTAACCCCCAAAATTTTTTGGGGGTTGGTTTAACGTATGGTTAGTGAGGTAGGGGTTTTTAGTTGGTGGGGTGTTGTGGTTTTGTTGGGGTGACGGGTTGGGTTGGTAACCCGGTTGGTGATGGTTTTGGTTTTTCTTGGAGGGGTTTGGGGGGGGTTGGTGGGGGTTTGTAGTGTGGTTGGTTTGCTGTTATTGTGGGGGTTATGGGGGTAAAGGAAAGGAGTGATGGGTTTTGGTGGTTTTCCAAAAAAAGGGTAGGAAGATGGGTTGGTAGCGGCCCTATGGTAGTGGGTGGGTTCCCCGGCCCCCGGTTAATAGTAGAAAGAGTGTTTTGGGTTTGGGTTTGGGAACCGGAAGGTGTGTTGTGGTTGGTTTGGGGTAAAAGTTTGGTAAGTGCATTGGCTTATGGTGGCCTTTTGGGGTGTGGTTGGTGGTCCAGGATGGGGTGGAAATGATAGGCTGTTGGTTCCCGGGATGGAAGGGGTGGTGGGTGGTCGTTGGGGAGGTATGGTTTTTTAACAGTAGGGAGGATGGGCCTTTTATGGGTTGGTAAAAGAAATTGGGGCTGGGGTTTGGTGGTAACCCAGAAGGGTAGGTGATGGAAGGGGGGGTGGTTCAGGGGGAAATTTTTGGGGAGTGGGGGGGGGGAGTTTTGGGAACCGGTTATTGGGGTGGGTGGTTTTGGTGGTAACAGTATTGGGGTGATGGGGGATTTGGGGAACAGTATTGTATGGTATATGGTGGTAAAAAGGGATTTTAGTGATGGTTTAGGGTTTGGGAAAACCGGGGAGGGTTTTTTAGTTTGGTTTATTTTGGGGGTAACAGTATGGTAGTGTGGTATGGTGGTTTAAAAGTTTTGGTAGTTAAAGGTTTTGGTGGAAAAAGTATGGTAGTGGTGGTTTTGGTTGGGAACAAAAATTTGGGGTTTGGTGGTATGGTGGTAACAGGGATGGGGGTGATTGGGATGGTTTTAAAAAGACCGGGGTATTGGGGTTTGTATTGGGGTGTTATTTTAACCATTTTTTGGGGTTTTGGAACGGGTATGAGGTTGGGGAAAAAGTATGGTTTTGGGTGGTATGGTTTGGGAAAAAATATGGTATGATGGTATGGTTTGGGAACAGTTGGTTGTGATATGGTGGTAAAAAAATGGGTGTGATGGTTTTGGTGGTTTAAAAGTATGTAGTGATGGTGTGGTGGTAAAAGTAAAGGTAGTGATGGTTTTGGCGGGGAACAAAAATGGTAGTGGTTTGGGTTTTGGGGGGAACAGTATGGGAGTGGGTGGTATGGGGGGGCGTATGGTAAAAGGGTGGTATGGTGGGGTTAAAGGGTAGTGATGGTAGGTGGTAACAGTTGGGAGTGATGGGGGTTTGGTTGGTAAAAGTATGGTAGGGATGGTTTTGGTGGTAACAGGTTTGGGAGTGATGGTTGGTTGGGGGACTTTTTGGTAGTGTGGTTTTGGTGGTAACAGTATGGTAGTGTTTTGGTTTTGGGTTTTGGGAACAGTAAGGTAGTGATGGTATGGTGGTTTGCGTATGGTAGTGATGGTATGGTGGGTAACAGTATGGTAGTGATGGAGGTTGTTGGGGGAAAAAGATTTAGTGAAAGGTATGGTGGTAAAAAGTATGGGGTAGTGATGGTTGGTGGGAACATTATGGTAGTGATGGTTGGGGGGTAACATTTTGGAAGTGATGGCATTGTTAACCCGTATGGCAGTGTTTGGGATGGGGGGTAAAAAAGTTTGGGCCCCCTTGGATGGGATTTGGGAGAAACAGTAGGTAGTGATGGTATGGGGGTACCGTAAGACAGTGATTGGGTTTTTGGGGGAAAAAGTTGACAGTGATGGTATGGTGGTAACCGTATGGTATTTTTGGTATGGGGGGTAACAGGTTAAAGGTAGTGGGTGGTATGGGGGTAAAAAGTTTGGTAGTGATGGTATGGTTTGGTAAAAGTTGGTAGTGATGGTTGGTGGTAAAAGTATGGTAGTGGGTGGTATGGTTTGGGAACAGTATGGTAGTGATGGGATGGTTTGGGAACAGTATTACCGTGTGGTTTTTTGGTGGTCCCGGGATGGTAGTGATGGTATGGTGGGTTAAACGTCTGGTTTGGATGGTATGGTGGTAAAATTTGGTAGGATGGTATGTGGTAAAAAAGTATGACAGTGATTGGGTTTTTTGGTAACAGTTTTGGTTGTGTGGTATGGTGGTAACCGTATGGTAGTGATGGTATGGTGGGAACAGTATGACAGTGATGGTATGGTGGGTTAAAGGTATGGTATTTATGGTATGGGTGGTAACAGTATGGTTGTGGTTTTGGTTTTTGGGGGGTAACAAGGGGATGGTATGGGGGTTTAAAATTTTGGTAGTGTTTGGGTTGGGGTAAAAGTATGGGAAAGGGTGGTAGGTTGAAAAAGTTGACAGTGATGGTTTGGTGGTAACAGTATGGTGTGATGGTTTTGGTGGGAACGGGATGAAAAGTGATGGTATGGTGGGAAAAAGTATTTGGGGTGATGGTATGGTTGTAAAAGTATGACAGTATGGGGGTGGTTTTAACCCCCTTTTTCCCCCCACGTATAATTTGGGGTGGTTCCTTTTAAACCAAATATGGGGGGGGGGGTTAAAACCCCCCCCCCCATATGGTTGGTGGTAAAATTACATTTGGGGGAACCCGTTTGGTTTGTGATTGGTAAAATTTGGGCCGTTTTAACCCAATTTTGGTTGGTTAAACAGTATGAAACCCCTGATTTTATGGTGGAACGTTAGGAGGGGGTTAAAGGTTTTTTTTTAGCAGGTTACCGTTGAGGTAAAGGGGGTTTAACCCGTTTTTGACATATGGTTTTTGGGCCCCTTTTCCTTGGAAGGGGTAACCGTATGGTTATGGATGATTAGGGTGTACCTGCCCCCTTCCCCCCATAAGAACCCCCCACCCCCTTGGAAAGGTAACTTTTGGGCCCTCCCTTTTACCCCCCCCCCCCCCCTTTTTGGTTTCCCCTCCCCCAAAAAAATGTTTTGGTTCCCTTTCCTCTACAGAAAACTTAATTTTCAGAAAAGTTGGGTTGGGAAATTAATGAAGGATTGGAATTATACCAAAGGTTTTTTTCCTTAAAAAATTTTTTGGGTTTTTTTAAAAAAGGTATAATAGGGTGGCAGATTTTCCCACCATAAAAACCCCCGGGCCACCTTGGGAAGCCCCCCTGCCCACAAAAACCAAAATTTTTTTCCCCTTTCAGGAAAATTTACACAAAATTTTTTCGGCCCAAAATGAAAAAGTTTAAAAATACAAAGGGGGGTTTTTTTAAATTAAAAGGTTTTTTTAATATTACCAGGGTTACCCCCTGGGCCCCGGCACCCCTTCCCAACCAAACCCCCGCCCCTCCCGGCCCCGGCCCACCAATTACAAGGGCCCCAAAGGGAAAACGGGGTTTTTTAAAAACTTAATTTTTAAACCCCAAAACAATTTTCCTGGGTGGCACAATTCAAAACATGATGGTGGTAACGTATGGTAGTGATGGTATGGTGGTAACAGTATGACAGTGATGGTATGGTGGTAACAGTATGACAGTGATGGTATGGTGGTAACAGTATGGTAGTGATGGTATGGTGGTAACAGTATGACAGTGATGGTATGGTGGTAACTGTATGACAGTGATGGTATGGTGGTAACAGTATGACAGTGATGGTATGGTGGTAACAGTATGGTAGTGATGGTAGGGTGGTAACAGTATGGTTGCCCACCATAAGTAACTTGGCCACCTTGGAATGCTTCACTCTCTGCCCTACAATAAATCAAACTGTTTTGTTCCTTCTCTACAGAAAACTTAATACAGCAAAGCCTTGTCTGGAACCCATTAATGAAGATGATTTATACCTACAAGCGTCTTTATTTCCTAATCTTCAGATTTTTTACAGGTATATACCTAGCCGGCTGCCGCAGCCACCTGCCGCAGCCACCTGCCGCAGCCACCTGCCGCAGCCACGTGCCGCAGCCACCTGCCGCAGCCACCTGCCGCAGCTACAGGAAGGTCTGACAAAGTTTGCTGATCGTCTTCCCAAACGAATGAGAAAAGTTTGATAATACGAGGGGCTTAATTATGTGAGTTGTTTTTATATTCACCAGGGTTATCCATGGCTGGCACAATTCACAACTAACCCACAAAGACAATACCGTGCTGGCACAATTCACAACTAACCCACAAAGACAATACCGTGCTGGCACAATTCACAACTAACCCACTAAGACAATACCGTGCTGGCACAATTCACAACTAACCCACAAAGACAATACCGTGCTGGCACAATTCACAACTAACCCACTAAGACAATACCGTGCTGGCACAATTCACATCTAACCCACAAAGTCACATTGCCTCATTTGTTACAATTCACATTTAGGAAATTCTCGACGTGGTTCCGATCCTGAACTTTTGTCAGGTGACAAATGAACGAGAGAAAAAAAGAAAAGGGTAGAAGACTAGAAGACAAGACACCAAACGGGAGGAGGAAGGCAGGCCATTAAGGAGGACAGGTTGTTAAGAAGGCAGGCTATTAAGGAAGGAAGGCAGTTAAGGTAGGCAGGCAGTTAAGGTAGGCAGGCAGTTAAGGTAGGCACGCAGTTAAGGTAGGCAGGCAGTTAAGGTAGGCACGCAGTTAAGGTAGGCAGGCAGTTAAGGAAGGCGGGCTGTTAAAGAAGGCAGACTGTTAAAGAAGGCAGGCTGTTAAAGAAGGCAGACTATTAAAGAAGGCGGGTTATTAAGGAAGGTGGAACCGGGAACCCTTGCTGAGTTCAGAGGATTCTGAGGAAATACAGATCGGAGCCAAAATCCACATTTTACGCAACTCAGAATGTAACCCTCAACATCTCTCTCCACTCTCCTCTACCCTTCACTTCCTTCCAGCCTTCTTACAGCCTCCTCCTCCTCCTCCTCCTCCTCGGATGCCTTGTTTCTCCTCTGTTATCGTCGATCCTGTAATTATCTCGTACGCAGTGAATCCAATATAAAGTGTATTTGTAAAGGTAAGAGAATGTGTAATAGAGACTGAGAAATGGGCCTAGGATGGGCCAGTAGGCCTCCATTCTTGTTTTTTTTTTTTTGAGGCAATTTATTATTAATATTGTTTCTCTTGTTGTTGTTGGTGGTGATGTTGTAACATGTAGAAAAAATAAAGTGAAAGAGAGAAACAGTGAGAAAGAAAGAGAGAAAGAGAGAGATAGAGAGAGAGAGAGAGAGAGAGAGAGAGAGAGAGAGAGAAACTTTGTTGATTTCCCTACTCATATCTCTGGTTCCTCCCTTGACCCAGTAGTGAGTGATCTGGCAGAAGGCATAGTCACTTGTCAACCCCTCGGCTATGTTGGATCGTCTGACCACAAGGCTGTTTTTACCACACTTAAGATCCCAACAGAACGAGGTGAGGAGTTCACACGCACAACCTGGCTATGGGAAAGAGGTAATTGGCCAGCCCTTTGCTCTGAGCTCGCCACCACCGACTGGAATGCTCTTCTCCAGGGGGATGTTGACAACCAAGTGAAAGCCTTCACTGGACACATCCTTAATCTGCAACAAGAACACATTCCTCACTGGCAATATGTGACAAAGCCTACAGATCAGCCTTGGTTTGGCTTTCGTTGTAGAGAGGCTGCTACTGCTAAGTACAAAGCATGGCGACGGTATAAGAGACATCCTACCACCTATAACAGGAACTTGAACATGCAAGCCTGTAGGCATATGGGTGATGTTCAAAAGTGGGCCATTGCTAAATGGGAGGTGGACACTAAAAGAAAGTTAGCATCAGGTAGGGTAGGCTCCAAAACTGGTGGTCCCTGGTCAAGGACAGACAAGGTTATGTGCCTGATGAACTTATTCCACCCTCAAATCGACAGGAATGGGACCACCTCTACTAGTAGTCAAGAGAAGGCGGACCTCTTTGCTGAACACTTTGCTACCAAAAATGCAAGTTCCTGATCCAGCAAGGGACCCTCCTTGGCTAGCTGCAAGAACTGTGTCAAAACTGTCAGTGGTGACAATAAGGCAGGAGGAGGTGCATTTCCTTCTTAAATCACTTGACCAAGAAAAGGCTGTGGGCCCAGACAAGTTGAGCCCAAGATGTTGAGAAGATGTGCAGACCAGCTAGCAGCACCTCTAACTCGCATCTTTCAGCACTGCCTAGTACAGTGTAAATGGCCCTCTCCATGGAAAGAGGCAAATGTAGTCCCTGTTCACAAAAAGAAGAGCAGAGCAGAAATCAGCAACTACAGACCAGTGTCACTCCTGTCAATCACTGGTAAGATCCTTGAGACAATAATCTCAAGACAAATGACAGATTTTTTTGACTACCACTCACTACTTTGTGATCGTCAATATGGCTTCAGGAAAGGTTACTCTGCTGCTGATCTGTTGTTAAACCTCTCCACTAAGTGGCACCAGTCACTGGATGAATCCAAAGTCAGCTGTGTGGTAGCACTGGACATTGCTGGCGCTTTCGACCGGGTGTGGCACCAGGGCCTCTTAGCAAAACTTCAAGCACTGGGAATTGCAGGCTCTACGCTATGTCTCCTCAGTGATTACCTTCATGGTAGATCTCTAAGTGTAGTCCTCAATGGAACGGAATCAGCAAGGCATCCTATTGGGCAAGCGTTCCACAAGAAGTGTGCTGGGTCCACTGTTATGGAATGTCTACTTCAACGACCTTCTTCATCTCATCCCAGAATCACATGCATATGCAGACGACTGTACACTGACATTCACTTATCCAAGAGAAGAAATGCCAGCTGCTCTAAGCTACATCAATCACCAGCTGAGAGCTATATCAGCTTGGGGAAATAGATGGCAAGTAACATTTGCACCTGAGAAAACGCAAATGATGATCGTCTCTAGGCACCATGATGGTAATGCTGGTGCAGTAGTAAGGATGAATGGGACGATGTTGGCACCTGGAGAAGAAGTTGATATCCTTGGGGTGAAATTTGACTCCAAACTAACCATGAAGAACCATGTTGTAAATCTCGCATCTACTTGACAGTAGGGGTTGCAAGATCCTGTACGAGGCACAAGTACGCTCACACCTTGAGTATGCTCCACTTTCTTGGTTTGCCTGCCCCCCCCTCTCATCTGCGACTGCTTGACAGAGTAGAGAACAGAGCAAGACGTCTCATCTCTCGCCTGGACCCATCCTGGATAGATCTGTCATTTCAGCAGAGCCTTCAACATAGGAGGGATGTGGGTGGCCTTACTGTTATGTACAAGGCCAATATTGTCAAAATACCACACTTGGATCCACTTCGAGGACAGCGTGAAACAAGCTTTTATGCCACAAGACGGGCAGAAAGCAGCAACTTCACTCTGGCTGTACCCTTCTCCAGAACATCACTCAATCTGAGATCATACATACCCAGATGACTCGAGTATGGAACACATTCGTACAGCATAATGATGTCAACGAGATAAAGTCAGTTGATCAAATGAAAATGCTGGCCCACAGATGGCTCCAACTTCATCCTGTCCCGTACTTGTATGTCTCATAACAATAAAAATGCTTTCAAATGAGCTGATGTAGGTAACAGCTCTTAGCTTGCCAATAAAGTTAGGAATCCTTAACCTGTAATATAGCTGTCAATAAAGCTAGGGATCCTTAACCTTGTCAAACCCTGTGTAAAAAAAAAAAAAAAAAAGTGAGAGAGAGAGAGAGAGAGAGAGAGAGAGAGAGAGAGAGAGAGAGAGAGAGAGAGAGAGAGAGAGAGAGAGAGAGAGAGAGAGAGAGAGAGAGAGAGAGAGAGAGAGAAGTGAAGAGAGGAGCAGAAGGAGGGGGAAAACTGAAATTATTCATGATAAGAAGGTTCATGTCCAGGATCAGTGTATTTAAGATCTCTTTGTTTACACCCACAGGTGAGGGAAGGGCGATTTAGGACGGGGAGGGGGAGGGGAAGGGGAGGGGAGACTAGAAGGAGGGAAGAGATGGGAGAGGTATAGTTGGGGTGATGGTGTAGGGGATGAGGGAGAACCCTAGCGGTATGCGCACCCTGCAGGAATGTGTGGGGACGGGCATGGGGTTGCCGTGGCCTAGCTAAAGGACATTTACGCCCACAAGCCCGCGAGAGCAACACGCCCGTGTTCTGTCGCCTACACTAACCTACAGGATTTATAGACCACAAAATCCTGGACTTACGCAACATGAAGCCACACTCACGCCAACACACCTCAGCGTACCTGACTCCCACACACTCACACTAACACCTCAGCGTACTTTACTCCCACACACTCACATCAACACCTCAGCGTACCTGACTCCCACACACTCACACCAACACCTCAGCATACCTGACTCCTACACGTTCACACCAACACCTCAGCGTACCTTACTCCCACACACTCACATCAACACCTCAGCGTACCTGACTCCCACACACTCACATCAACACCTCAGCGTACCTGACTCTCACACACTCACATCAACACCTCAGCGTACCTGACTCTCACACACTCACATCAACACCTCAGCGTAGCTGACTCCTACACACTCACACCAACACCTCAGCGTACCTGACTCCTACACGTTCACACCAACACCTCAGCGTACCTTACTCCCACACACTCACATCAACACCTCAGCGTACCTGATTCCCACACACTCACATCAACACCTCAGCGTACCTGACTCCCACACACTCACACCAACACCTCAGCGTACCTGACTCCTACACGTTCACACCAACACCTCAGCGTACCTTACTCCCACACACTCACATCAACACCTCAGCGTACCTGACTCCCACACACTCACATCAACACCTCAGCGTACCTGACTCTCACACAATCACATCAACACCTCAGCGTACCTGACTCCCACACACTCACATCAACACCTCAGCGTACCTGACTCTCACACACTCACATCAACACCTCAGCGTACCTGACTCCTACACACTCACAC
The DNA here is from genome assembly GCF_026875155.1 of Cherax quadricarinatus. NCBI lineage: Eukaryota > Metazoa > Arthropoda > Malacostraca > Decapoda > Parastacidae > Cherax > Cherax quadricarinatus. The sequence goes on from NC_069402.1 coordinate 61,088,612, forward strand.
CAACACCTCAGCGTACCTGACTCCTACACACTCACATCAACACCTCAGCGTACCTGACTCCTACACATTCACATCAACATCTCAGCGTTCCTCACTCCTACACTCTCACACCAACACCTCAGGGTACATGACTCCCACACACACCAACACCTCAGCGTACCTGACTCCTACACACTCACGTCAACACCTCAGCGTACCTGACTCCTACACACTCACACCAACACCTCAGCGTACCTGACTCCCACACACACCAACACCTCAGCGTACCTGACTCCCACACACTCACACCAACACCTCAGCGTACCTGACTCCCACACACACCAACACCTCAGCGTACCTGACTCCCACACACTCACATCAACACCTCAGCGTACCTGACTCCCACACACTCACACCAACACCTCAGCGTACCTGACTCCCACACACTCACATCAACATCTCAGCGTACCTGACTCCCACACACTCACACCAACACCTCAGCGTACCTGACTCCCACACACACCAACACCTCAGCGTACCTGACTCCCACACACTCACATCAACATCTCAGCGTACCTGACTCCCACACACTCACACCAACACCTCAGCGTACCTTACTCCCACACACTCACATCAACACCTCAGCGTACCTGACTCCCACACACTCCACATCACACCTCAGCGTACCTGACTCCCACACACTCACACCAACACCTCAGCGTACCTGACTCCCACACACTCACATCAACACCTCAGCGTACCTGACTCCCACACACTCACACCAACACCTCAGCGTACCTGACTCCCACACACTCACATCAACACCTCAGCGTACCTGACTCCCACACCTCACACCAACACCTCAGCGTACCTGACTCCCACACACTCACACCAACACCTCAGCGTACCTGACTTCCACACACTCACACCAACACCTCAGCGTACCTGACTCCCACACACTCACATCAACACCTCAGCGTACCTTACTCCCACACACTCACACCAACACCTCAGCGTACCTTACTCCCACACACTCACATCAACACCTCAGCGTACCTGACTCTCACACACTCACATCAACACCTCAGCGTACCTGACTCCACACACTCACACCAACACCTCAGCGTACTGACTCCCCACACACTCACACAACACCTCAGCGTACCTGACTCCCACACACTCACACCAACACCTCAGCGTACCTGACTCCCACACACTCACATCAACACCTCAGCGTACCTGACTCCTACACACTCACATCAACATCTCAGCGTACCTGACTCCCACACACTCACATCAACACCTCAGCGTACCTGACTCCCACACACTCACATCAACACCTCAGCGTACCTGACTCCCACACACTCACACCAACACCTCAGCGTACCTGACTCCCACACACTCACATCAACACCTCAGCGTACCTGACTCCCACACACTCACACCAACACCTCAGCGTACCTGACTCCCACACACTCACACCAACACCTCAGCGTACCTGACTCCCACACACTCACACCAACACCTCAGCGTACCTGACTCCCACACACTCACATCAACACCTCAGCGTACCTTACTCCCACACACTCACACCAACACCTCAGCGTACCCTGACTCCCACACACTCACACCAACACCTCAGCGTACCTGACTCCCACACACCACACCAACACCTCAGCGTACTGACTCCCACACACTCACATCAACACCTCAGCGTACCTTACTCCCACACACTCACACCAACACCTCAGCGTACCTGACTCCCACACACTCACACCAACACCTCAGCGTACCTGACTCCTACACACTCACATCAACACCTCAGCGTACCTTACTCCCACACACTCACATCAACACCTCAGCGTACCTGACTCCTACACACTCACATCAACACCTCAGCGTACCTGACTCCCACACACTCACACCAACACCTCAGCGTACCTGACTCCCACACACTCACACCAACACCTCAGCGTACCTGACTCTCACACACTCACATCAACACCTCAGCGTACCTGACTCCCACACACTCACACCAACACCTCAGCGTACCTGACTCCTACACACTCACATCAACACCTCAGCGTACCTGACTCCTACACACTCACATCAACATCTCAGCGTTCCTCACTCCTACACTCTCACACCAACACCTCAGCGTACCTGACTCCTACACACCCACATCAACATCTCAGCGTTCCTCACTCCTACACTCTCACACCAACACCTCAGCGTACCTGACTCCTACACACTCACATCAACACCTCAGCGTACCTGACTCCTACACACTCACACAACATCTCAGCGTTCCTCACTCCTACACTCTCCATCAACACCTCAGCGTACCTGACTCCCCACACTCACATCAACCCTCAGCGTACCTTACTCCCACACACTCACACCAACACCTCAGCGTACCTGACTCCCACACACTCACACCAACACCTCAGCGTACCTGACTCCCACACACTCACACCAACACCTCAGCGTACCTGACTCCTACACACTCACATCAACACCTCAGCGTACCTTACTCCCACACACTCACATCAACACCTCAGCGTACCTGACTCCTACACACTCACATCAACACCTCCAGCGTACCTGACTCCCACACACTCACACCAACACCTCAACGTACCTGACTCCCACACACTCACACCAACACCTCAGCGTACCTGACTCTCACACACTCACATCAACACCTCAGCGTACCTGACTCCCACACACTCACACCAACACCTCAGCGTACCTGACTCCTACACACTCACATCAACACCTCAGCGTACCTGACTCCCACACACTCACACCAACACCTCAGCGTACCTTACTCCCACACACTCACACCAACACCTCAGCGTACCTGACCCTACACACCCACATCAACACCTCAGCGTTCCTCACTCCTACACACCCACATCAACACCTCAGCGTTCCTCACTCCTACACACCCACATCAACACCTCAGCGTTCCTCACTCCTACACACCCACATCAACACCTCAGCGTTCCTCACTCCTACACACCCACATCAACACCTCAAGCGTTCCTCACTCCTACACACCCACATCAACATCTCAGCGATCCTCACTCCTACACACCCACATCAACATCTCAGCGTTCCTCACTCCTACACACCCACATCAACATCTCAGCGTTCCTCACTCCTACACACCCACATCAACATCTCAGCGTTCCTCACTCCTACACACTCACATCAACATCTCAGCGTTCCTCACTCCTACACACTCACATCAACATCTCAGCGTTCCTCACTCCTACACACTGTCTATTGAACTCAATACACTCACACTAAACATTCATCACATTCTGCTCAACCACATATATGCAGACACATACACATATACCCAGACATGGGGTGAGGGATCATAGATGGAAGATCAAGACATGGATAAGACATATGGATGATAGGGGGAAAAATATCCGTCTTAGGGTGGTAAATAAATGGAATGACATAGACGGTGTCGTAGAGATAAACTCAATCAGGGCCCCACGAGACAGGGAGCAAAAATGCCGGCGATTGTAGTTTAAGCGGGTCCAGGAGCTGAGACTTTAAAACAAGTGAATACCACTCGTTGACGGAGTCTCGCTGAGAATATGCTCACACGCGTACACACACACACACACACACACACAACACACACACACACACACACACACACACACACACACACACAATTAGCTGAGTAAAAACATAGCTAGGAGCAATGAATCGACCCCTGCAACCACATATAGGTGAGTACATACCTACATACATACATACATACATACATACATACATACATACATACATACATACATACATACAAACATACAAACATACATACATACATACATACATACATACATACATACATACATACATACATACATACATACATACATACCTGCATACATACATACATACATACATACATACATACATACATACATACATACATACATACATACATACATACATACATACATACATGCATACATACATACATACACACGCACATACACACAAAAAAAATAAAAAAAGCAAGTGCACTCGATCCCTGCAACCACATATAGGTAAATACGTACGTACATACTGGTAAAATGAGGCTACGGTCATAGATTTAAGACTAGGAATGACAGAGCACATGAGGCTAGCCTGGTGTGCATCCAGAAAGTTGCTAGTTAAGAGGCAGGGCCGGGAGCTGAGACTTGACTCCCCTGCAACCACAAATAGGTGAAATCAAACAAGTGAAGAGAAGGGGAGTGAGTACCTGGTGGGATCCCTCAAGGATGGGTACTGAGGCTAATACTGTTCCTTATCTCCGTTAATGATCTCCCGGAGGGGATCGAGTCTTCTGTGTCTCTCTTAACATATAAAACTGATGAGAAACAAAAACACAGGAGGACAGGGAGAGGATAATGGGGTTTTCAGACAAGTGGCTACTGGAGGTCAACCTCAACATTTGCACCGGGGATGGAATATAGTTTTGAGGCGAGAACCTACGTACGTTATCGAAAGTAACTAAACATCACACTAAACGTTTCCCTGAAGTAGAACGTCCACCAATAAAATATCCTCTAGGAGTCAACTCTATGTCAGGCCTATATTAGAACATGCAGCAGTAAATTAGACAGTATTTATAAGCATGAAAAGGTCCAAAGATCTGCAGTTATATATTACCAGTGCTGCTTTTCATACACCATGAGCGTGATTATATAATAACTGTCCCGGAAAACTCTTAAAGAGAGGAGACTAGGAAATACAGACTACGATGTACAAGAATTAATATGGTGGGTTTGGGCACTATCTAAAACACGAGGACCAGGAACAGAGACACGGAAGGTATACTTACAGACGAATAACAGGGTTAGCTGACTGTTAGGGGTTGCAACCTGGGGCTGGAGCTTTAAAATGAGCTAAGGGACATTAGGAAGCAGGCTTTTTATTCCCAGGAGAGTAGGGAAGTAGAATGGCCTGGATGTGGAAGAGGCAAGTCTCTGCACAGGTTTGAGATCGTGATAAAGCCCGTGAGGGTAGAAAACCAGTAAGACCGGTCGACCAACAGGCGGAGCCAGGAGCCAAGACTCGACCCCCCACAACAATACGAGTTCATGCGGGATAATTATAAGCTAGACTTTATAAGTGTATTTATAAGTGTTGGGTGGTCGTATCGAGCAGGTAGGCAGGACCCTCCAGTGTTGTTGGGGCTACACCAACAGTATACGCAAGCAGATGCTTCATCTTTCAGGCTGGTAATTTGCGTTGACTACGCACGCCACCTAGTCCCTCCCACTTTGCTTGCTTTCTGCCAATGAAAGCGTAGCGAACCTCCACCGTTCCACCAATGAGAAAGTGGTTAACCTCCACCACTCTACCAGTGAGAACGCCGCCAACCTCCAACGTTCCATCTATAAGAACGTGGCCTGTCAGCATAGTTGCTGATCCCTGTATTCCCTGTATTATATAGCATAGCATATTAGTATCATCCATGTGCTTTAGATACGAGATCCCTTGTAGGCCTGTGGCTTTGTGTGACGTCACGGGATACAGATGTGTAGGCTCATACCTCTGCCCCGGCCTCACTCGGCGCCAGACCATTCAGCGGACAGGCAAGGCAGCTGGGCTCCATCCCTCATCTCAGTCTGACAATATAGTTACCATCCTACAAGTGTGTCTACCTTCAACCTACGGTATCTCCATTAAAGAACCCTTTGCGAAAAATGGTGGCAGCGGAGGGCCTGTAATTCTGACGATTACAGCGATTTCTGGAGATAAAATTGTCGACCAGCAAGACGGCCATTTCGTGTCACCAGTAGGCCTACCGAGGTTCACCCCATCCAGCTACCTCAAGCCAGCTACTCTACCAGCTTCTACATTATTCACTGGTCAGTCTCTTTGTATTAGTGTTTTCTGCTTATTTGCATCACTCCCGAGGGGTTGACCCGAGTTTGCAAAATAAGCCAGCTTCCAGTCTGTGGTGGGGGAGTCAGAACAACCGAGCCCAGTCGAGCCTAGTCTACTCCATCCAATTCCTTGGCCTGCCAAGCCAGCTTCCACCCCTGCTGTGCTCATCGTGTGAAGTTATCAAGCTATTCTGTGTGAAGGGTTAAGATAAGCCAGCTAGCAACTAACCCAGGTGTCTTACCCCAGTACTCAAGCAAGCCACGTGAGTAGTCTTCATCGCTTGTGATTCAAGCTCCAAGCATTCTGAGTGCTCTTTTTCATCCTTGTGGTGTTGTAGTATTTCGTGGGTTTATTTTAAGCCAGCCGACTTAGAATTATCTTCGCGGCAGTGTGGGTGTTCTCAGTGAGGCTTACGACGTTCAACCCATAAGCCCAGCCACTCACGATCACGTGTGTCTCACCATTGCCGGTCTCAGCCCTGTTAACCCACAAACCCAACTACAGTCAGCCATTACACACTCACCTACCTCATCAGTGTTTTGGTGCACTGCTAAGGGTTGTAGCACCATATTTTAAGGACCACATAGGGGGTCAAGAGCTAGAGTGTGTTCGCGCCATCTTTAAAAAGCCTCCTGTGTGTTTGTCTTCGTCGATGTAAGCGCAATTCTACGATCATCTGTGCAGAGGACAGCAGCAAGACGACATAAACAATCCATCAATCTCATTCTTCAAGTGTTACAGCGATAATATTTTTTTTTAGAGACATTTGCGAGTGTTGAGACATTTCTTTTGTGTTCCCAGTGATTTTTCTCCTAGTGACATTCAGTGACTTGATCAGACTCAGTGTTTATCATGTACTGATTGCATTAATTTCTTTTAATCTCCTTAATTCAGTGTTAATTTTAGTGCATTATTTTATATCTGTTGTGTTGTGTATCTTTTTATACACTTGAAGTAAGTACTTAGTGTTTTTCCTTGTTGTGTGTGCAACATATGAGCAATATAGAACTTGTGTTTACACTTCAGAATCACCTTGTGTTCTCAGTATTCCAGTGAAGTATTTCAGTAAAATTTTCACCTCATATTCTGCATCACAACTCAGTGTTGTCTGTTATTTTTTTTTCTTCCCAGCATTTGTGTATTTTTATTTTGTTCCCTGTGTCTTGAACATTCTTGTGTTCATATTCTTTCATTTAGCCAGTGTTTAATTTGTCTTATTTCCACAGACAATAGTGCCATTTTTAAAGTCCAAGCAAGAAATAATTTTTACAAAATTTTTCACACATCAAGTTTCATTGCAAGAAAATTCTAGTACTGTGTTTATATTGATGTGTTGTGTTCTGCATCACTGTAAGTGTTCAAATTTTGTTTTGTTATGTGTTTTTAGCACCTATTATTTTTCATGTTTTATTGAACAAATTCACTCTTAGTGCAATTTTTAAGTTCTTCTTTTAAAGTAAATTGTTCTTTGCTTGTTAAGTGTTGTTTAAGTTGCAGTTAAGAGTTAAAGTGTTCATTCCTTGATATATTTCTTTTTTTGTGTATTATAATTTTTATTATTGCACATTGATTCATTTTTCAATAATTCTTGTGCAAATATTGTGTTGCTATTAAAGTTTTTTCTTGCAGAAAATTTTATGCAGTGTTGTGCAATACTTTTTTGATTAGCAATTGTTAATTTGATATATTGCTACAGTTTATTACAGTGCAGTTTCTTATGCTCTGTTCTGTGCATAGTATTTTATTCTGTCTGTGTCATTTTATTTTTATTTCAGTGAATTGTGTGTCTGTTTTAATTTTTGCACAAGTTTATTGAGTCCATTTTATCATTTTATTGTGTATTTCCTTGTTGCATTGAAAGTAAAGACAACTCACTGTGCCATTTATTCAATTTAAAGTAAAAGTTGAGCAAATTAGATTTGAGCAAAGTACAAGTTCTCTTCATTTTCAGTGTTGTTCATTTCAGTTGCATATTTTTCTTGTGTGAGTTCTTTACTTACTGTGTGACCTGTCAATTTTTAATTACTTATGCAGAATAGTTAAGCATTTTCTTCCCGTTTAAGCTTATTGTGTCATTCTCTCCATTTTTCTTGACTTATGCCCTTCAGTATTTTCACTGAGAAGATGTCCCAGTCACTTTTGAACGTTCACTTAGTGTATCATGCCAGTCAAAGTCAATATGAATCAGTCCACAGTACCAACATTCCCTTACTGACTGAAAGACAATATCTAGCCCTTGAGCAATGTGTTTGTTCTCACAGCTTGTATTTGAGATTTGTTAAAGTGCTGCGAAATGTGAAGTTCAGATTAAGTTCCTATAGATCCGTGAATTACTTATTAACGTAGCCGAGCGGTCAGGCACTAGTAATTCTGTCACTCCCATCTGTGTTCCACCTATACCTTCAGACTTGCAGGATAGTGTTCCGTTGCCTCAAGTGTCCGGGGACACTCAGACTGCCTTGAGTGCACAGCCTATCCCTGCAATGACTGCTAGTTCGAGTAGTAGTTTCTCCACAGGGGATGCCTTGTCAGAAAGCGATTACTTGAAACTAGTAATGCCATCTCTTGTTGATGTGACATGCTGTCTGCAGAAAGACGTCTCTGTTACAGCTCTACCAGTGAGAACGCCGCCAACCTCCAACGTTCCACCTATAAGAACGTGGCCAACCTCCAGCGTTCCACCTATAAGAACGTGGCCAACCTCCTGCGTTCTATCTATAAGAACGTGGCCAACCTCCAACGTTCCACCTATAAGAACGTGGCCAACCTCCTGCGTTCCACCTATAAGAACGTGGCCAACCTCCTGCGTTCCACCTATAAGAACGTGGCCAACCTCCAGCGTTCCACCTATAAGAACGTGGCCAACCTCCAACGTTCCACCTATAAGAACGTGGCCAACCTCCTGCGTTCCACCTATAAGAACGTGGCCAACCTCCAACGTTCCACCTATAAGAACGTGGCCAACCTCCAACGTTCCACCTATAAGAACGTGGCCAACCTCCAACGTTCCACCTATAAGAACGTGGCCAACCTCCAACGTTCCACCTATAAGAACGTGGCCAACCTCCACCGTTCCACCTATAAGAACGTGGCCAACCTTCAACGTTCCACCTATAAGAACGTGGCCAACCTCCACCATTCCATCTATAAGAACGTGGCCAACCTTCAACGTTCCACCTATAAGAACGTGGCCAACCTCCAACGTTCCACCTATAAGAACGTGGCCAACCTCCAACGTTCCACCTATAAGAACGTGGCCAACCTCCAACGTTCCACCTATAAGAACGTGGCCAACCTCCACCGTTCCATCTATAAGAACGTGGCCAACCTCCAACGTTCCATCTATAAGAACGTGGCCAACCTCCAACGTTCCACCTATAAGAACGTGGCCAACCTTCAACGTTCTACCAGTAGGTGAAATCTTGACTTTTTACATGAATGACTGTGGCTAATAAACCACCACACGACCAGTAGACATGAGAATGACTCGTATTCCGCTAAAATGGAACAAATCAGTTAACAAAAGTGTAAGAAACAAGGATCACCAGCACAAAAGAACCCACGTGAAACAGAGGCAATAATAGACTCTGTTTATTTCAATGTATTTCTGTTGAAGACGACCTCATGAGGCGGATATATACAGTAATTGTGGTATGAGCAGCACACGTTTACAGCTAAAAATGAAATCATCTCTGCTAGGTCCCACCAGTAAGCAACAGGTAGGTTAAGACACTTATTTCAGTACACACGAAAGACTAAAGGGCCGTGAACGTGTACACATGACCCGTGACTGTTACTACTACTCAATTATTACTACTACTACTACTACTACTACTACTACTACTACTACTACTACTACTACTACTACTACGTCTTTGTATCCTAGGTGAGCACACACACACACAGAGTTAGTTTTATAGGAGGTAATATTTCACACAGTTTAGAGAGCTCGTCTCTGCTGACATGAAATATAACGAGGAACCTGTAGTGATGACGCCTTAATAAGCAAACGCTATTAACAAGATTATTAAACGAGTTCTTGTAGACGTGTGATGAGCGTGTGGGTGTGTGATAGGTGTGTGTGTGTGTGTGTGTGTGTGTGTGTGTGTGTGTGTGTGTGTGTGTGTGTGTGTGTGTGTGTGTGTGTGTGTGTGTGTGTGGGCGTGTAGGCGTGTAGGACGTGTGAAGGCCGTGTAGATGTGTGATATATGTGTATGTGTGAACGTGTTTATCCTACAGGCATGGATGCTCCTTAGGAGTGAACGTAAACCAGAGAGAGAAAGAGAGACAAAGAGAGAGAGAGAGAGAGAGAGAGAGAGAGAGAGAGAGAGAGAGAGAGAGAGAAATAGAGAGAGAGAGAGAGAGAGAGAGACAGAGAGAGACAGAGAGACAGAGATACAGAGAGACAGAGAGATGAAAAGAGAGACAAGCACCAGGAAAACATACGGATCTGACCATAATATGGACGCTGAGAATCCTCTGATACAGCCTACAAGCACCGCACGGAATACTCACGTGTGTTTGGGTGTGCTGCTTTTGCAACGATGCAAGGTCGCTATTGCTGTTTACCCAACTGCAAAGGTTTTCACCCAGTTGCAGACGTTTTCAAGCACTTGCAAGGATTCTTGCAAAAACTTTTCATCAATTGCAAACGTTTTCACTCAGTTCCAAACGTTCTCACTTAATTGCAAAGGTTGTCACCCAGTTGCAAAAGTTTCCATTAAATTGAAAATATTTTTCCTCATCATGAACGTTTTGCCTCTCATACCTGTTGCACTCAGATGAAAGTTCACGTGGGAGCAATGTTTATAATGAAAGTTCACGTGGGAGCAATGTTTATAATGAAAGTTCACGTGGGAGCAATGTTTATAATGAAAGTTCACGTGGGAGCAATGTTTATAATGAAAGTTCACGTGGGAGCAATGTTTATAATGAAAGTTCACGTGGGAGCAATGTTTATAATGAAAGTTCACGTGGGAGCAATGTTCATAATGAAAGTTCACGTGGGAGCAATGTTTATAATGAAAGTTCACGTGGGAGCAATGTTTATAATGAAAGTTCACGTGGGAGCAATGTTTATAATGAAAGTTCACGTGGGAGCAATGTTCATAATGAAAGTTCACGTGGGAGCAATGTTTATAATGAAAGTTCACGTGGGAGCAATGTTTATAATGAAAGTTCACGTGGGAGCAATGTTCATAATGAAAGTTCACGTGGGAGCAATGTTTATAATGAAAGTTCACGTGGGAGCAATGTTTATAATGAAAGTTCACGTGGGAGCAATGTTTATAATGAAAGTTCACGTGGGAGCAATGTTCATAATGAAAGTTCACGTGGGAGCAATGTGTATAATGAAAGTTCACTTGGGAACAATGTTCATAATGAAAGTTCACGTGGGAGCAATGTTTATAATGAAAGTTCACGTGGGAGCAATGTTTATAATGAAAGTTCACGTGGGAGCAATGTTTATAATGAAAGTTCACGTGGGAGCAATGTTTATAATGAAAGTTCACGTGGGAGCAATGTTTATAATGAAAGTTCACTTGGGAACAATGTTTATAATGAAAGTTCACGTGAGAGCAATGTGTATAATGAAAGTTCACTTGGGAACAATGTTTATAATGAAAGTTCACGTGGGAGCAATGTGTATAATGAAAGTTCACTTGGGAACAATGTTTATAATGAAAGTTCACGTGAGAGCAATGTGTATAATGAAAGTTCACATGGGAACAATGTTTATAATGAAAGTTCACGTGAGAGCAATGTGTATAATGAAAGTTCAAATGGGAACAATGTTTATAATGAAAGTTCACGTGAGAGCAATGTGTATAATGAAAGTTCACATGGGAACAATGTTTATAATGAAAGTTCATATGTAAGCAATGTTTATTATGAAAGTTCACATTGGAGCAATGTGTATAATGAAAGTTCAAATGGGAACAATGTTTATAATGAAAGTTCACGTGGGAGCAATGTGTATAATGAAAGTTCACATGGGAACAATGTCTATAATGAAAGTTCAAATGGGAACAATGTTTATAATGAAAGTTCACATGGGAGCAATGTTTATAATGAAAGTTCACATGGGAGCAATGTTTATAATGAAAGTTCACATGGGAGCAATGTTTATAATGAAAGTTCACATGGAAGTAATGTTTATAATGAGAGTTCACATAGGAGCAATGTTTATAATGAAAGCAGCTTCCTGAAGATGATTCAAGTCATTAACTGAATGTACACGATGAAGATAATAATGATAGTATGACCACACAGGTTGAAGATAATAATGATAGTATGATCACACAGGTTGAAGATAATAATGATAGTATGATCACACAGGTTGAAGATAATAATGATAGTATGATCACACAGGTTGAAGATAATAATGATAATATAACCACACAGGTTGAAGATAATAATGATAGTATGATCACACAGGTTGAAGATAATAATGATAGTATGACCACACAGGTTGAAGATAATAATGATAGTATGATCACACAGGTTGAAGATAATAATGATAGTATGACCACACAGGTTGAAGATAATAATGATAGTATGACACACAGGTTGAAGATAATAATGATAGTATGACCACACAGGTTGAAGATAATAATGATAGTATGACCACACAGGTTGAAGATAATAATGATAGTATGACCACACAGGTTGAAGATAATAATGATAGTATGATCACACAGGTTGAAGATAATAATGATAGTATGACCACACAGGTTGAAGATAATAATGATAGTATGACCACACAGGTTGAAGATAATAATGATAGTATGACCACACAGGTTGAAGATAATAATGATAGTATGACCACACAGGTTGAAGATAATAATGATAGTATGATCACACAGGTTGAAGATAATAATGATAATATAACCACACAGGTTGAAGATAATAATGATAATATAACCACACAGGTTGAAGATAATAATGATATATGAATCACACAGGTTGAAGATAATAATGATAATATAACCACACAGGTTGAAGATAATAATGATAATATAACCACACAGGTTGAAGATAATAATGATAATATAACCACACAGGTTGAAGATAATAATGATAATATAACCACACGGGCCAAGACAAATTTCAAATGAATCGTTTAAACTTCATAAATTCGTAAATGTACAGATGCATTTTTTTCCCCACGCCAACAAATCATCGGAAAAGTAAACAAATAGCTGAATAAGTCCATGAATAATACTTGTAATATAAAGTAAATCATAATATGAACATATAATCACACTAATATTACTAAACCAGACGTGGAAGAAAATATTACCGTGAAAAAATATGAGACAAAATTAGCACTCTTGTGCTATACATAACTATAAACTTAATTAAATTCAGAATACCTTTCCACATATCTTCGAGAGTCAAGCCAGACAGTGGAAAATGAATAATGCTTACAGAAAAATAATTACCTAAATTATCGAGAAAATTAAGCATGTTTTCTCTCACAGTTAAGACACTGGAGGAGAGAGGTAGATGGTTCACATTATGTCTATCTGTACTAAAACCCGTATGGACCATTCCGCTGATCGCAAGAGTGACTGGAGACTATTCAGCAGACTTAACGACTTCAGCAGGAAGGCTGTGAGTCAAATTTAAAGCTTCAGACGAGGAAAGATTAATTTCAGTTGATACAAACCCCATGAAAATAATGCTTTAGAAATACCTAGGTATATACAAGAAATTAAAGGCAGTGGACCTTTCGGTCTTTCCTATCGTAAAGAGAGTCTTTGTGTATCCTGAAGTATGCAGAACCATATGTGTATCTCCATGTATTAAGAACAACTATTTGAACGATTTCAGTATGTGCATCTCCTTACAGGTATGAAAGCAGGCAGTGATGGCTTCTGGGTCTACAGTCTGAGTTAAATCCTTGAAACATAATTAGGTTTATTCCTCCGGATATAGTGTCCTATTCTTCGAAGGTTATTAGTTTGTATAAGGTTTAAATTCTGAGCTCACCACAGTCTACTCCAGACCTGGAAGAAAAAGGCAGTGACCAGGGTAGTTAATTTGTGCAGACTGAGAATAATATCGGCCCAAGAAAGTACATGTGAGACTGGCAGGAGGAATTTCTAGCACTGCACAAGACACATTTCGACTTTTAGTGCACCAGGAGCTGTGTGTTGATCCCTTCACCAGGAGGAAAACCTTTCTCCAGACCACGAATTCTGCCGTACAACCTTTGTCAGAGCTAAAATCATAACTCTCTTCTTGTCAGATCGCGTTATTTCGCTAGTAAAACAGCTTTATCCAGCTTTCCGTCTCGCATACGTTATCAAGCTGCATTATATCCATTCCTATCTCCTTGGATATCACCTTTCTTTGTCTTTCTATATCTGATTTTGTCTATCTCTTTCCTTTTTTGCTTTCGTTTCTATTCTTCTCTGATTCATTTTTCTCCATTTACCAGACTTTTAATAAATTCGAGATCAAAAGAAATGAAACATTTAGGGACTTGAGTGATTGGTTAATTGTGTTTATAGGTCATGAATTACATGACGATCATTTAGGCTGCTAGTAATCAGTTAAGCACCAAAGATACTTTGATTATTTAAATAGAAACTAAAGTAAGCCATCAATGTATATACATTGAGAGTCATACAGTTCTCGATGTATTTATTCTTCAATGAATATCAGTGGTAGAACTTACCGACAAGTATGTGAGGAATACAATATGCGAGTTACATCTACCCATCTCCGAATTAATCTGCTCCATAAACAGCAAAAAGGCACAATGTCGTGCCTAGAACAATACATAAATAACTCACATTTACACAGTCACACTGTGACTTCGTAAATGGTCCAAGTCGGATCGAAACGTCGTCGTAAGCTCCCCTCTTCTATCTTCGGGCTATTTGTGTATCATCTGTTGCAATTAGGACAGTAAATGTTCCTCCAGTGTTGAACTGACTGTAGTGTTGGTAGGAAACATGACAAACTGAAGCCCCTGGGGAACAAAACACGGTCCCAATGAAACGCCTTAAACCGCAAATTGTGTCACATTGACATACGCTTCAATGTATCAAAACTATTGGAATACTGGCGTCGCTAGAATGTTGTTTCTAGATACTGACTCTACTGATAAGACCACGGACAACATTCTCCAGGGATCTCTGTGTGAGAAGCTCCAGACTTGCTACATGGAAGTGAGTTGATTAATGACGCAAATAACGACACATGTCGTTGCCATTACTGGTCTCGCCAACTGAGAGCGTAAACACTCTCTATGTGCGAAGTTATTATTGAGATTCGAGCAGCCGATTCTGCTTATGAAGGAAGTTCTTGAATAATTATTGTTAGTCTACGGAAGTTTTGCGCGAAGTGTTTGCTGGGGAGAGAGAGAGAGAGAGAGAGAGAGAGAGAGAGAGAGAGAGAGAGAGAGAGAGAGAGAGAGAGAGAGAGCAAATCAGAGGAAGTGAAGACAAGAACGGTGGTTAGAGAGGAAAAAAATCACTGTTGGATGGAGAGACGACTGATCAAATAGCAACGATACAAGGCCTGTAGTTAACTGCAATGTATTTCTTCCCTTGACACAAAAGTAGTCTGCTAACAGGTACTCCGCACTCCTTACCCAGCTCAGTGATCACCCTGGGTGAACCAGTTTTTCTCGCATCCTTCGCTAGCTTCAAAGAAATCCGACCCATAACCATCGATGTACTTTACGGAAGTGTTTCCATAATTAGTTACGCAGGTGATGGTTCCACATGCATATTGTAGTTTATCGTAGGTGGTAGTAGCAAGGTTCCAGCTGATTGGGGAGTGATTGAGAAGCCTTCCAGCTAAATCTCTCGTAGTAGTAGTGGTAGTAGTAGTAGTAGTAGAAATAGGAGCGCAAGTGTTGTCTTAGTACCAACAACACTGAAGCTTTTAAAAACAGGTTGCAGAACGAGCTTTTATTGAATCGTTTCGCTCTGTGTAGAGCTTGACACTCTTCTGCAAGCGAAACGTTGTCCAAATAAAATTTTGCTGTGCCACGAGCATCTTATCTTCCCGGCCTCAAGATGCTTCACGGGAGCCCTCGGAGGCTTCCTTGAAGATTCTCAGTGGTGCTTATACGTTTCTTGGAAGGCTCAAAGCGTTTCATAGAAGTCCCAAGACGTTTCTTGGCGGGCCCAGTACGTTTCATGGAGGGCCCAGGACGTTTCATTGGCGGGCTATCATTAGCCTGCAATTCTACGAAGCTGAGACCTGTTATTTACGTAACTGGTGACATCTGGAAGAGCTTGTTGCAGAGGCAACGCTGCAACAATATACACGAAGCAGTATATATTGTCAACACCACGTTTCTCATAGTGATATCTTCCAGTCTTACATTGTAAGATTAGGAAGCGAAGGTGGAAGGAAAATGCAATAAAAGGAGTGAAGAGAATAAAATCTCAGAAAAAGAATGGATCTCGAAGAAATGAGAGAAGAAACGAAGAGAGAGAGAGAGAGAGAGAGAGAGAGACAGACAGACAGACAGACAGACAGACAGAGACAGACAAAGACAGACACAGAGTCTTCTCTATCCTTTATTTTTCCTCTTCCTGCATCGCTCTTTTTCTTCGTTTCCCCACTTCTCCCCTTTCGTATTTCTCCACGAACATTTTCTGCGTTTATCCTCTATTTTCTGTTTCTCCCTATCTTCTGTCCTTCCTCTCCTCTTCCCCCTCCATATTATTTAAATTATGTACCTGAGAATTATTCACAAGGAGTTATTTATTTATTATAATTATCATTACTTAGCTAACTATAGTCCTTTTAGCAGATTTAAGAATATTAATAATAATAATAATAATAATAATATTATTATTATTATTATTATTATTATTATTATTATTATTATTATTATTATTATTTTCATTGTTGTTTTTTGCAAATGCTTTGTTATTTTCTTGTGCACAGAAACTTTAAAGAGTGCACATGACTTAAAATAATGCTTGAAGTTGAGTTGATTAGTAACATGACACCGTCAACCATAACCATTGTTGCAGTGTTGAGCTGCAAGGCTGTACTTTGCACGTTGTTACCCTCAGCATCATTGCGTCAGCAACCTCAGCATCATTGCGTCAGCAACCTCAGCATCATTGCGCCAGCAACCTCATCATCATTGCGCCAGCAACCTCAGCATCATTGCGCCAGCAACCTCATCATCATTGCGCCAGCAACCTCATCATCATTACGCCAGAAACCTCAGCATCATTGCATCAGCAACCTCATCATCATTGCGCCAGCAACCTCAGCATCATTGCGCCAGCAACCTCAGCATCATTACGCCAGAAACCTCAGCATCATTGCGTCAGCAACCTCAGCATCATTACGCCAGAAACCCTCAGCATCATTGGGCCAGCAACCTCAGCATCATTACGCCAGCAACCTCAGCATCATTGCGCCAGCAACCTCAGCATCATTACGCCAGAAACCTCAGCATCATTGCATCAGCAACCTCAGCATCATTGCCCCAGCAACCTCAGCATCATTACGCCAGAAACCTCAGCATCATTGCATCAGCAACCTCATCATCATTGCGCCAGCAACCTCATCATCATTGCGCCAGCAACCTCAGCATCATTGCGCCAGCAACCTCAGCATCATTGCGCCAGCAACCTCAGCATCATTGCGTCAGTAACCTCAGCATCATTGACTACCATCCTCAGTGACACTAAATAATTGATACAAAGTGAATCCTAAAACGCTAAACCCCCGTAGTTAGAAGCTTCTAAGAAACTCAGGACACGTCTAATCACCCTGACTGGTTTTTGCCAGACGTGCGACGTAATCGCTGTCGACTTAGCAAATTGAGGACAGTGAGTTGAGTAAGTGATTAGTTTATTGCTCATCTATTATCATCACGTTTTCAACAGTTACAGCACATTCAAGATCAATATTTACCTATTACACTATCGTAGTTATTGTGCTTTTTTTATATACACAAATCAGTTTGACAAGTCATGACATGTTATCTTACTTTAGCTCATTACAAATCCCAGCTCTGTCTATTGTTATTACCACCACCCCAGGATGCCACCCACAACAGTCGACTTACAACTAGTTACGTATTTACTGCTAGGTGATCAGGGACAGCAGGTACAAGAAAACATATTCAGCGTATCCACCCATACCGGGGGTCGAACCACGGACACTCGGTGTAGAGGCGAGTGCGCTACCAACCTAACCACCAGACAAATCATATGTGAAGAATGATATACGGGTAATTTTCATTCTGATATGAATCTTCTTGCGATTAGCAGGATAAATATCACTG
>NC_069402.1:61111777-61139793 GCF_026875155.1 Cherax quadricarinatus
AAAAAGTTAGTATATGAGAAGTTTTTACAAAGTAGAAGTGATGCAAGGAGGGAAGAGTATATGGAGAAAAAGAGAGAGGTTAAGAGAGTGGTGAAGCAATGTAAAAAGAGAGCAAATGAGAGAGTGGGTGAGATGTTATCAACAAATTTTGTTGAAAATAAGAAAAAGTTTTGGAGTGAGATTAAACAAGTTAGAAAGCCTAGAGAACAAATGGATTTGTCAGTTAAAAATAGAGAGGAGAGTTATTAAATGGAGAGTTAGAGGTATTGGGAAGATGGAGAGAATATTTTGAGGAATTGTTAAATGTTGATGAAGATAGGGAAGCTGTGATTTCGTGTATAGGGCAAGGAGGAACAACATCTTGTAGGAGTGAGGAAGAGCAGTTGTGAGTGTGGGGGAAGTTCGTGAGGCAGTAGGTAAAATGAAAAGGGGTAAGGCAGCCGGGATTGATGGGATAAAGATAGAAATGTTAAAAGCAGGTGGGGATACAGTTTTGGAGGGGTTGGTGCAATTATTTAATAAATGTATGGAAGAGGGTAAGGTACCTAGGGATTGGCAGAGAGCATGCATAGTTCCTTTGTATAAAGGCAAAGGGGATAAAAGAGAGTGCAAAAATTATAGGGGGATAAGTCTGTTGAGTATACCTGGCAAAGTGTATGGTAGAGTTATTATTGAAATAATTAAGAGTAAGACGGAGAATAGGATAGGAGATGAACAAGGAGGCTTTAGGAAAGGTAGGGGGTGTGTGGACCAGGTATTTGCAGTGAAACATATAAGTGAACAGTATTTAGATAAGGCTAAAGAGGTCTTTGTGGCATTTATGGATTTGGAAAAGGCGTATCACAGGGTGGATAGGGGGGCAATGTGGCAGATGTTGCAGGTGTATGGTGTAGGAGATAGGTTACTGAAAGCAGTGAAGAGTTTTTAACGAGGATAGTGAGGCTAAGTTAGAGTTATGTAGGAAAGAGGGAAATTATTTCCCAGTAAAAGTAGGCCTTAGACAAGGATGTGTGATGTCACCGTGGTTGTTTAATATATTTATAGATGGGGTTGTTAAGAGAAGTAAATGCGAGGGTCTTGGCAAGAGGCGTGTAGTTAAAAGATAAGAATCACACATAAAGTGGGAGTTGTCACAGTTGCTCTTGCTGATGACACTGTGCTCTTGGGAGATTCTGAAGAGAAGTTGCAGAGATTGGTGGATGAATTTGGTAGGGTGTGCAAAAGAAGAAAATTGAAAGTGAATACAGGAAAGAGTAAGGTTATGAGGATAACAAAAAGATTAGGTGATGAAAGTTTGGATATCAGATTGGAGGGGAGAGAGTATGGAGGAGGTAAATGTATTCAGATATTTGGGAGTGGACGTGTCAGCGGATGGGTCTATGAAACATGAGGTGAATCATAGAATTGATGAGGGGAAAAGGGTGAGTGGTGCACTTAGGAGTCTGTGGAGACAAAGAACTTTGTCCTTGGAGGCAAAGAGGGGAATGTATGAGAGTATAGTTTTACCAACGCTCTTATATGGGTGTGAAGCATGGGTGATGAATGTTGCAGCGAGGAGAAGGCTGGAGGCAGTGGAGATGTCATGTCTGAGGGCAATGTGTGGTGTGAATATAATGCAGAGAATTCGTTAGTTTGGAAGTTAGGAGGAGGTGCGGGATTATCCAAAACTGTTGTCCAGAGGGCCTGAGGAAGGGTTGTTGAGGTGGTTCGGACATTGTGGAGAGATGGAGCGAAACAGAATAACTTCAAGAGTGTATCAGTCTGTAGTGGAGGAAGAGGCGGGTAGGGGTCGGCCTAGGAAAGGTTGGAGGGAGGGGGTAAAGGAAGTTTTGTGTGCGAGGGGCTTGGACTTCCAGCAGGCATGCGTGAGCGTGTTTGATAGGAGTGAATGGAGACAAATGGTTTTTTAATACTTGACGTGCTGTTGGAGTCTGAGCAAGTAACATTTATGAAGGGATTCAGGGAAACCGGCAAAGCCGGACTTGAGTCTGGAGATGGGAAGTACAGTGCCTGCACTCTGAAGGAGGGGTGTTAATGTTGCAGTTTAAAAACTGTAGTGTAAAGCACTCTTCTGGCAAGACAGTGATGGAGTGAATGATGGTGGGAATCGGCCAGTGTGATAATATATATATATTATATATATATATATATATTATATATATATATATATATATATATTATATATATATATATATATATATATATATATTATATATATATATATATATATATATATATATTATATATGTATATATATAAAATATTTATATATTATATATATATATATATATATATATATATATATATATTTATATTATATATATATATATATATATATATTATTATATTTAAAAATAAAAAAGAAACATTTAAATTCCAATGTTCAGTGTTTAATATTAATGTGAATCCGTGCAACTAATTCCAGAGTATTTAATACAAAAAATATTATGTCTGTTTAAAATTAAATAACTGATGCTTAAATTCTATAGCAGCAAACATTTTTGACGGTATTTTGAAAAAATTTCATTTCATTATAATTTTCATCATATTACCGAACTTAATATTTCCATTCAGAATTTTTTTTTTGTATATATTGTATTAGTTGGGTTTAAACACTGTACAGAAAAATAAATAAAATCACTTTATAAACCTACATAAACCATCTTACTTTAACTTTGATTTTATTGTGATTTGTTAAGTCGTTAACAACTGCAATTTGTTCACTATATTAATCAAATTATCCATCAATTTCGCAGGTCATTTTATAAATCCAATTTATAAATGTCTCCCCACGTGTCGTCCGTTGATCTATACATCTTTGCAGTCCGTCACAAATATTTGTGTTATTCTCTACTCATTTAAATTCCATTACCCGCATTTGCTTTCTGTTGCTTTCCATACCCACATTTCCGTTCCTTCAGCCTCAGGGCAAGCGCTCGCCTCCACCCAGGAACGCTTGCATATGCAAAGAATGCAACTCGTAAGCTTGTGTGTGTGTGTGTGTGTGTGTGTGTGTGTGTGTGTGTGTGTGTGTGTGTGTGTGTGTGTGTGTGTGTGTGTGTGTGTGGTGTCTGTATTAATTTTCACACACAGAACAGACACTAGGATAAACAGAGCTCAACCCTCACTGGCTCCGGATATTACTTAGCTCAGATTCGGTTTTTTTTTTCAGAGCGAAAAGAAGCGATCACTACGAACATATTCAATATTATATCACGTGTCAATGGCTCTTAAAGGCGAGTGCAAATCCTACCTGACCTTATGATTGTCCGATAACTTCCACACACGGACGTAAGGAAGGAGGGAAGGAGAGAGGTAGAGGAAGGAGGGAAGGAGAGAGGGAGAGGAAGGAGGGAAGAAAGAAGGAGGCGTACGGACGGAAGTAGAGAAAGGGAAGTAAGGAAACTAACTCCTAACAACTGGCTTTCCAGTAGTTTTCCCAGCCGGGTCTGAGCCATTTACAAAATAATGCAGCTATATCAGGCAAAATACTCTGACATAACAGATGTGTAAATTAATTAACCATCAGTGAGCATTTCCAACAGCATAAAATTAATTAAACTCCAGCGTGCATTCTCGTAATAAAAATATAGAGTAGCGCTGGTGCAACAATGCTGGTGAAGGGCTCTTGATTCAAGGAAGCACAGCTAACCTCCCCTCCTGATGACCTCACATTCCCCAGGTATTGTATAATCCTCTATAGTTTTAACAACTGTGTATACTTTTATATTTCGTTCTTAGTTCAACATCTGTCATGGGTGACCCCACCTGTTCCCCTCCATTAAACATCTGTGATTACTAGACGACTCTTTATGTAACATCTGTGATGGTTGAATGTCACAACGTACCATTAATATATCTGCACTATATTCGGCAATATTATGACATAGTACTTCAGAAATCTGAACTCTAAATTGTAAACATCACAGGTCCTAACTCGTAAGGAATTTACACAAGATTCACAACATTAATTTAAAAATACCTCGTCTGTGAACTAGCGTCTTCGGAGATGACTTCAGAAGTACTTACTAGCAATTCAACCAGCATCTGTTTCTCAACTCTGACACGGAATCGAAATATACATCATCCTGTTTGTACAGCTAAGCACTTTCTCTGTTTACCAGGAGTGGCTACTTATAGGATGCGATGCGGGGGGAAGAGAGTGTTAACCCGAGACGGAAATTAAGAAATGTAGTCGCGATACAGGTGGTTGGCTTCCCTTAAGTACACCAATGTTAATCTGTATTCATATATGATTATACTCAATATATAACTAGTTAATTGTGGGGGTGGGAGAACAACCGGGTTATCCAGGATTTTTTTCTTGACATCCAGTTAACACGTTCTTGGTAAAAGGTATTGGTTGTACGAAGGCGCTCTTGTTCGTGTGTACAAGGGGACACCCATTAGTGAAAGTAGTAACAATGGCAACAATAATAACATTAGCAAATCTACATAATTACTTAATACGTGAATTAAACGTGATTGCAAGTGTCTTTGCTAAATTTATTTTCTTATTTATTTATTTATTATTTATTTATTTTTTATTTAACTAAATGCTGTAAAGAGTTTTTATGAGGATAGTGAGGCTCAGGTTAGGGTGTGTAGAAGAGAGGGAGAATACTTCCCGGCAAAAGTAGGTCTTAGACAGGGATGTGTAATGTCACCATGGTTGTTTAATATATTTATAGATGGGGTTGTAAAAGAAGCAAATGCTAGGGTGTTCGGGAGAGGGGTGGGATTAAATTATGGGGAATCAAATACAAAATGGGAAGTGACACAGTTGCTTTTTGCTGATGATACTGTGCTTATGGGAGATTCTAAAGAAAAAATGCAAAGGTTAGTGGACGAGTTTGGGAGTGTGTGTGAAGGTAGAAAGTTGAAAGTGAACATAGAAAAGAGTAAGGTGATGAGGGTATGAAATGATTTAGATAAAGAAAAATTGGATATCAAATTGGGGAGGAGGAGTATGGAAGAAGTGAATGTTTTCAGATACTTGGGAGTTGACGTATCAGCGGATGGATTTATGAGGTTAATCATAGAATTGATGAGGGAAAAAATGTGAGCGGTGCATTAAAGTATATGTGGAGACATAAAACATTATCTATGGAGGCAAAGAAGGAAATGTATGAAAGTATAGTAGTACCAACACTCATATATGGGTGTGAAGCTTGGGTTGTGAATGCAGCAGCGAGGAGGCGGTTGGAGGCAGTGAAGATGTCCTGTCTAAGGGCAATGTGTGGTGCAAATGTTATGCAGAAAATTCGGTGTGAAAATTAGGAGAAGGTGTGGAGTTAATAAAAGTATTAGTCAGAGGGCTGAAGAGGGGTTGTTGAGGTGGTTTGGTCATTTAGAGAGAATGTATCAAAGTAGAATGTCATGGAGAGCATTTAAATTTGTAGGGGAAGGAAGGCGGGGTAGGGGTCGTCCTCGAAAAGGTTTTAAGAAAGGGGTAAGGGAGGTTTTGTGGGCGAGGGGCTTGGACTTCCAGCAGGCGTGCGTGAGCGTGTTCGATAGGAGTGAATAGAGACAAATGGTATTTGGTACCTGACGATCTGTTGGAGTGTGAGCAGAGTAATATTTAGTGAAGGGATTCAGGGAAACCGGTTATTTTTATATAAACGGACTTGAGCCCTGGAAATGGGAAGTACAATGCCTGTACTCTAAAGGAGGGGTTCGGTATATTGACAGTTTGGTGGGATATGTTGTGTATCTTTATAGGTATATGCTTCTAAGCTGTTGTATTCTGAGCACCTCTGCGAAAACAGATTATGTGTGAGTGTGGTGAAAGAGTTGAATGATGATGAAAGTATTTTATTTCGGGGGATTTTCTTTCTTTTGGGTCACCCTGCCTCGGTGGGAGACGGCCGACTTGTTGAAAAAACGTTTTTTTATAAAAATATTTTCTAGGCATCTGAATTAAACAATTTAAATCTTAAGTACCACAGTTACCACCATCGACGGATAATAAATCGCATCTACCACCATCAAGGGGTAATAAACCCCAGTTGGCACCAGTAGCTACTATTATGAGATGTGACTCTACTGTAGTTACCACAGTTGACAGTGACTACACATCGCCGACAAACATCGGCAGTGCCTCCGAACCTTAGCTATTAACATCTCCAGTGAATGTAAACCTTAGCTACCACAATCGAAAGATTTTAAACCATTGCTTCGATCATCGGTAGATCTGAGCCGTAGCTACCAGCATAGGGAGTGGATATAAACCTTGGGTACAACCCCTAGAACAATCTATTAGCCATTGAGAATTACTGCAGTCTACACTCTCAGTATCGACTACAAAGTGCAAGTTTCACCTGGGCAGGTGAGGAAATCTCTGGGAAATACACAGCTTTGGGAGACAAGTCGCATTTGTTTGGATAAACCCACTGGGAAATAAGACCCGATTCCATTTCAGCCCTAAAAATACGACACGTCTGAACGGAATGGAAGAGCCAGGAAAGGGAAGCGGGAAAAACAGAGAGGAAGAGGATAGAGAGGGAAATAACTATACGGCAGAGAGAGAGAGAGAGAGAGAGAGAGAGGAGAGAGAGAGAGAGAGAGAGAGAGAGAGAGAGAGAGAGAGAGAGAGAGAGAGAGAGAGAGAGAGAGAGAGAGAGAGAGTGAGAGAGAGAGAGAGCATCAAGGAGGAACTACCCTACTGTTAGAGTGAGAAAACAGAAACTTGTTAAACTTTTCGCTCGTTGTGGGCTTTATCAAGTGTTCGGTAAAGATCACTCGTGGGTGAAAAGTCGTACCAATAAAGACTTTACTGCGTCAGGTTTCTATTCATCAACACTTAACATCTTATGAAAGTCTGCTTACTTATATTTTACACTTAACGTCCATTCACTGTGCCCATAATAGTTCTTAAGCCTGTAATATTTCCTTTCTAATTTCCCTGGAGAAGTGGATTAGATTTCTTCCCCCGCAACCACGGATGCTGCAGATGACATCTCAACTGCCGAGACCAGGGAGGGTGGTTGACGGATTCTATTACGAGTGTCAACTGTCGTACACTCCCTACCACTGCTGTCGACGTTTCTGCAGTTCCTGCCACAATTCAAGATATTTTGCTGCAGTTTTCACCCCTGTTATCAGCCCATGTTCAGCAGTTCCTGCCTTCGTTATCTTGTGTATAGTGGGAGTGGTGGAGAGAACCTATTCAGGACGCATCATGGAAAATGATCTTATGTCAGACGGAACTCATTTTACTCCAGCAAGAGGGGAAGAGAGAGACAGACATACAGAGACAGAGATAGAGACAGAGACAGAGACAGACCTAGGCAGACAGACAGACAGACAGACAGAGACAGACAGACAGACAGACAGACAGACAGAGACAGACAGACAGACAGACAGACAGACAGACAGACAGAGACAGACAGACAGACAGACAGACAGAGGCAGACAGACAGACAAACAGACAGAGACAGGCAGGCAGACAGACAGACAGACAGACAGACAGACAGACAGACAAGGAGAATGAGAGAGAAAGCATCAGCTCGAAAAGAAATGAAACAAGTCCTTATCTGTGGTATACCTGTGTCCGGTTTCTAGAATTTATCCTACCCTCGCAGCCCGGCCTGTGGTCAGGCATTTCTGTTGACTGCCTGACCAACCAAACTGTTGCTGCTGGCGGCCTGTTAGTTCACATATCCATCGCAGCCTGGTTGATCAGGCACAAATATTAAAATGTGACCTCTATCACATTCATCCGCCTCCACGGAATACTCCTTGTCTACCTGTGTGGGCGTCGAGAGAAACCATCCACTCTACACCCTGACAATGAGAAAGGGAGTCTGTACCTTCACCAAAAAAGTCTCGTCTTCAACACCAGCAGAAAGGGACTTTTCCCTTTACCCTCCTATGTACCATTCCCACACAAACTTGCATCCCACATCCTGGTCTTCCAATGAAGAGCAGGACTTCTATACTAACTCTGCATTGTTATAACTAACAAATACTGAGAGAAAAGAAGAGAGAGAGAGAGAGAGAGAGAGAGAGAAGACGCAGAGAGAACACACAATAGCTGGAACAGGTCCTTCCCCCTCTCTGCAGTGGATCTTGCTCTAAGCCTTTCAGGCTCAGTCCTTGGTGTTTACATAACCAGTGAACTCTGGGACAATTCTCCTGCATAGGAGAATAGACACCGTGAAAACAGGGTAGCGAGAGTGAGGGAAGAATGATGGGTAAAGAGAGTAAGAGCATTTAAATGTTAATGAATTTAAGAATGGAAGTTGAGAAAAGGTTAGCATTTTAATTAAAGTTAAACATGCTAATTGACAGGAGAAGACTGAAGGAAACTTAAACATCAAGAGATAAAGGGAGGAAAAGTAGGAATAATGATAAATTTAACTATATTAAATCGGAAAAAACAGACGAAGAATACCAAAGGAAAACAATTTACCTAAAAATCAGAAATACGCGAAGTTAAGCAGGAAGATTAACCGAGAAATAATGAAAGCTGAAGACTCTTAAAATACGACAGTCGTATGAAAACAGTGTTAGTGACTGTGACAACAATGTTCTGTGAAAATACTGGTGCCATTACCATCAACAGTCTGGTTGACCAGGCAGCCAATAAGGAACTACGCGAGGGTAGAAGAGCCGTCGAAACCAGTCACAGGTATGTCAGAGGCTCCAGACATAATCACCTCTGACCTATTAATATTATTGTTTATGTTTAGGTGAGGTAGGTTGCTATGACGACAGAGTGAGCGATGCTACCTTGGTATTCACACCTTGTGACTGTGTTTACCTGCTGTACACACCCTCCTGGCTTGATGGGGAGTCGAGTCTCACCTCCTGACTTCGCTTCATATACTACCCTGACTGGTATTACTTGTTTCTACATTCTTGGGCCTTATCATGCTTACTTTAAAGAATGAGAATAAAAATACAAGCTAAAGAAAATTTGCTTCTAACTTTTTCATGTCTTCTCGTCCTTCTTGTCAGCAATACACTATTTCATCCACCTCTGGAGAGCGCTTCGAATTTTCCACCGACATTTCCTCATCCAGTTTATCCGACATTGTAAGCATCCTGGGAGTAAATAAATACCTCGAGAAATTCTGTTTCATCAGCATCAGTTTCCACCTGTGTCTCCGTGTCTCACCGTCCGTTTCGACCATTCTTCTTAAAAACTTTGCATGTCGTTATCATGCTCTACCACCAGACCTTCTCTCCGCCAAGGTCGTCAGGTTCGGTTTAATTAAGATACCTACCTGGGGATGGGAGTCCTCCCCCTTCCCCTCTTCCCCCGGTGTTACCCCTGGGAGGGACTAGGGACTTGGGGGGGGGAAGGGACGCACGACTGCTGCTGATGGTAATTATAGCGTGTCCTTGTATCTGGTTATACAATCCTCGCTCTGGCGCCATGCTTTAGTCTCTCTTCCTTAGAGGCGCCGTAAACGTCATATACCTGTGACGGATTTCGAGGTGTTTTTTCTACCTTACCAGCCCAACCTTTACCCAACTTCTCTTTTGAGCGTTTGATCAAGTAGACTGCTGCTGCTGGCGTCCCTCTGGTCCACATATCCATCACAGATGAATAAGACATAATAGCCATCACAGCCTGGTAAATCTGGTATTTGACTGAAGTAGTAATCCAATGTCCTCTTAAAGAATTCCATATACGTTCCATCAGTGTTCCATCCGCAGGTAGCAGATTGAAGAGTCTTGAGCCACGGATGTTGACACATTGTTTTCTTATCCCAGTAAACCACATCTGCGTTTTTTTTTCTTCCAAAGCGTCAGTAGTTTTGTTATAGTGAACTGTTCTTTGTGACTACCAAGACATGTTCTTAATCCATTTTAACTTGTGCTGTGTTGAACAAACTTTTCCATAAAACCAGTAAGCTGGTCTCCCAGCTCCCTTCAAATATTTTTATGGCATACCAGGGACTTATATATCAATACATTTTTGTTCATATGTTTGTAATTGACTTACAAACTTAATGGTAGTCTCTGTCCTTGACTCCATTGTTCTTATTTATCTCTGTCGAAGCTTTGCTTGCATATTTTCCATTCTATGCATTTAGTTTTGCTTAAAAATGTTGAAGCAAACAATGGATATTGACACTATGATTGTTGTATTCATGTCTCCTTTTAGAGGCGTCTCGCTCTCCTAGAAGTGTCATGCATTAGTCTCACTTTCCTAGAAGTGTCATGCATTAGTCTCACTTTCCTAGAAGTGTCATGCATTAGTCTCACTTTCCTGGAGGTGTCATGCATTAATCTCACTTTCCTGGAAGTGTCATGCATTAGTCTCACTTTCCTGGAGGTGTCATGCATTAATCTCACTTTCCTGGAAGTGTCATGCATTAGTCTCACTTTCCTAGAAGTGTCATGCATTAGTCTCACTTTCCTAGAAGTGTCATGCATTAGTCTCACTTTCCTGAAGGTGTCATGCATTAGTCTCACTTTCCTGGAGGTGTCATGCATTAGTCTCACTTTCCTGGAAGTGTCATGCATTAATCTCACTTTTCCTGGAAGGGGTCATGCATTAGTCTCACTTTCCTGGAAGTGTCATGCATTAGTCTCACTTTCCTGGAAGTGTCATGCATTAGTCTCACTTTCCTGGAAGTGTCATGCATTAGTCTCACTTTCCTAGAGGTGTCATGCATTAGTTTCACTTTCCTGGAGGTGTCATGCATTAGTTTCACTTTCCTAGAGGTGTCATGCATTAGTTTCACTTTCCTGGAGGTGTCATGCATTAGTTTCACTTTCCTAGAGGTGTCATGCATTAGTCTCACTTTCCTATAGATGTCAAGCATTAGTTTCACTTTCCTAGAGGTGTCCTGCATTAGTTTCACTTTCCTAGAGGTGTCATGCATTAGTCTCACTTTCCTGGAAGTGTCATGCATTAGTCTCACTTTCCTGGAAGTGTCATGCATTAGTTTCACTTTCCTGGAGGTGTCATGCATTAGTCTCACTTTCCTAGAGGTGTCATGCATTAGTCTCACTTTCCTAGAGGTGCCATGCATTAGTGTCACTTGTTTAGAGGCGCCAAGCATTAGTGGACATCCTCACTGCCTTTACTCACCAGCTGGGGCTTCAACAAGCCATTCACCAGCTGGAAGGAACATCAAGTCCGTAGTACAGTTGTAGTAAATAGATAAATAGACAGACAGATAGATAAACACTGAAGGTGAACCTTCAAACCCGGAAACATACGAGTGTACTGAACGATTGAGAGTGTCAGCTTGCCGATATCAAAAGTCATAAAAATGGATTTAATCGCAATGGTCAATTGAAATACGCCATTCATGAAGGAACCAGAGAACAGAATACCGTAGACAGGAGGAGAATGTGGGAGAGAAGAAAGATAAAATAACAATGGCAAGGAAGGACAGAGATACTTAAGGGATAAGGGAACTAAACCGAAATGGAATATAAGAAATCAACAGATAAGATATAAATTCCAGATGGATGATCGTGGTACTGGAAGACGGAATTGAAAAGTTGTTGTGGAAGTGGTGATTGTAAGATATAATTTATATTGGAAATGTAGGAGAAGTAGAGGATGGGAAAGTGGTAATAAACGAGGAAACCTTTAGTATATATTTTTTTTTTTTTTTTTTTACACAGGGTTTGACAAGGTTAAGGATCCCTAACTTTATTGACAGCTATATTACAGGTTAAGGATTCCTAACTTTATTGGCAAGCTAAGAGCTGTTACCTACATCAGCTCATTTGAAAGCATTTTTATTGTTATGAGACATACAAGTAGGGAACAGGATGAAGTTGGAGCCATCTGTGGGCCAGCATTTCATTTGATCAACTGACGTTATCTCGTTGACATCATTATGCTGTACGAATGTGTTCCATACTCGAGTCATCCTGGGTATGTATGATCTCAGATGGAGTGATGTTCTGGAGAAGGGTACAGCCAGAGTGAAGTTGCTGCTTTTGCCCGTCTTGTGGCATAAAAAGCTTGTTTCACGCTGTCCTCGAAGTGGATCCAAGTGTGGTACTTTGACAATATTGGCCTTGTACATAACAGTAAGGCCACCCACATCCATCCTATGTTGAAGGCTCTGCTGAAATGACAGATCAATCCAGGATGGGTCCAGCGGGAGATGAGACGTCTTGCTCTGTTTTTCTACTCTGTCCAAGCAGTCGCAGATGAGAGGGGGGGGAGGCCAAACCAAGAAAGTGGAGCAAAACTCAAGGTTGTGAGCGTACTTGTGCCTGTACAGGATCTTTGGGAAACCCCCACTGTCAAGCAGATGCGAGATACGGCGAAGTGCTGTAAGCTTTCCTGGCTGCCTTGTTTTTCAAGATTTACAACATTTGGTTCTTCATGGGGTTTGTTTGGAGTCAAATTTCACCCAAGGATATTAACTTCTTCTCCCGGTGCCAACATCCCCCCATTCCCTCCTTACTACTGCACCAGCATTACCATCATGGGCCTAGAGACGATCATCATTTGCGTTTTCTCAGGTGCAAATGTTACTTGCCATCTATTTCCCCAAGCTGATATAGCTCTCAGCTGGTGATTGATGTAGCTTAGAGCAGCTGGCATTTCTTCTCTTGGATAAGTGAATGTCAGTGTACAGTCGTCTGCATATGCATGTGATTCTGGGATGAGATGAAGAAGGTCGTTGAAGTAGACATTCCATAACAGTGGACCCAGCACGCTTCCTTGTGGAACGCTTGCCCCAATAGGATGTCTTGCTGATTCCGTTCCATTGAGAACTACACTTAGAGATCTACCATGAAGGTAATCACTGAGGACATAGCGTAGAGCCTGCAATTCCCAGTGCTTGAAGTTTTGCTAAGAGGCCCTGGTGCCACACCCGGTCGAAAGCGCCAGCTTTTATTATTACTGTTTTGATCTAGATAGCTTTTGTTTTGACATTCATTTGTTTTTTGAGCAATTCGCTAACTCTTCTATGTTGCATCGCAACATAGAAGAACGTACATGTTTTATATAAACCATGTATGCTTCTATATTCAGCTTTTCTACGCCCTGGTGAGGTTAGGCTGCTCAGGGCCATTTTCTGGGGAATATCTGACAGTTATTTCTCTGTTTTTGCTCAAGTCATTTCTATGATTGCTGAAGGTAAATTTACTGAACTTTCCTGGCTGGCTGGCTGGCTGGCTGACTGGCTGACTGGCTGACTGGCTGACTGGCTGGCTAAAAAGCTGACTACAAAACTGAAACACAGTCACTGCCATTCAATAGCTGGCTTGTCAGAAGTGCTCAGACATCCCTTCGAACTAGTACATGCCCTCTCCTCCAGAATTCAGACACTATTTCCCACTTTTTCACTATTTCCCACCTCCGGTACTCGAGTCCGACTAATCGGTTTCCCTGAATCCATTTATAAATCGGATATTATTGAAAATGATTGGACAGCGTTGAAAATGATTGGGTAGCGTTGAAAATGATTGGGTAGCGTTGAAAATGATTGGGCAGCGTTGAAAATTATTGGGCAGCGTTGAAAATGAATGGGTAGCGTTGAAAATGGGTTGGGCAAATATTCTGTTAGTGGAATGGATTTGTAAAGGACCTGCTTAGCATGGGCCAACAGGCCTGCTGCAGTGTTCCTCCTTTCTTATGTTCTTATAAATGTTACATGGCTCACAATTAACCAGCACGTCAAGCCATGAAAACCATTTGTCTCTATTCTGAACCAACGAGCTCACACAAGCTTGTTGGGTGCCTGGGGGACGATTTTGTCTCTTTTTTTCCACCCCAGATTCACACACCATCTTGCTCATCCTAGACTGTTCCAATCTCTCTAAATGCACTAACCTCAACAACCACTTTTCTGCCTTCTGAATTATGCCTCAGTTGAACAAACACTGTCCTCTAATTTCAACGCTGCGAGTTCTCTGCATAATATTCACCCCACACATTGCTGTCAAATATGGCATCGCCACCGCCTCCGGTCTCCTCAAATAAATGAAATTGTTTCCGAATATTTATTAAATGCTCAAGAAAACCAAATCTAGTGTGTGTTTTTTCTGGTAGGTTCTGATATCTGTGATTCTAAGCAAAATTTTCACAAAGCCTCAGTAGCTCTCTGGTATGTACCTGTCGGTTTATTGTGCTTCAAGGTACTATGTATGTTGAGTACCACCAAGGTACATTGCTGTTGAGTACCACCAAGGTACATTGCTGTTGAGTACCACCAAGGTACATTGCTGCTGAGTACCACCAAGGTACATTGCTGTTGAGTACCACCTTTCATTTACTTAAGAATATAAGAATGGAGAACACAACAGCAGCAGACCTACTGGCCCCATACAAGGCAGATCCTTAATACATGACAGGTCCTTCCATACATGACGGGTCCTTCCATACATGACAGGTCCTTCCATACATGACAGGTCCTTCCATACATGACAGGTCCTTCCATACATGACAGATCCTTCCATACATGACGGGTCCTTTCATACATGACAGGTCCTTCCATACATGACAGGTCCTTCCATACATGACAGGTCCTTCCATACATGACAGGTCCTTCCATACATGACAGGTCCTTCCATACATGACAGGTCCTTCCATACATGACGGGTCCTTCCATACATGACAGGTCCTTCCATACATGACAGGTCCTTTCATACATGACAGGTCCTTCCATACATGACGGGTCCTTTCATACATGACAGGTCCTTCCATACATGACAGGTCCTTCCATACATGACGGGTCCTTCCATACATGACAGGTCCTTCCATACATGACGGGTCCTTCCATACAGACAGGTCCTTCCATACATGTGGGGGGACAGGTTCCTTCCCCATACATGATAGTCCTTTCCATACATGACGGGTCCTTCCATACATGACAGGTCTTCCAAAGCATGACGGGCTACCTTCCATACATGACGAGAGCCTTCCATACATGACAGGCTCCTTACCATACATGACAGGTCCTTCCATACATGACAGGGTCCTTTCATACATGACCAGGATCCGTTCCAATACATTACAGTCCTTCCATCCATGACAGGTCCTTCATACATGACAACCGGCGGTCCCTTCCATACATGACAGTCCTATCCATACCTGACGCGGTCGTCAATCATGACGGGTCCTTACCATACATGACGGTCCTTCCATACATGCGACAGGTCCTCTCCATCACATGATCAGGACCTTCCATACATGACAGGTCCCTTCCAAACATGACGGGCACCTTCCATACATGACAGGTCCTTCCATACATGACAGGCTCCTTCCATACATGACAGGTCTTCCATACAAGAAAGGTCCTTCCATACATGACATTGTAGACAGCCTTGGTTACTGGCATGAGCACCACAGACCTAGCCGTCTGCTCTGACTAGTTCATATTTCGCGGCAATCAGAGCTGCCCTCTGTAGGCCAACCTAGGTCGTGGGACACACTTCCCACCCCCGCACACTCCCGCCTGGACCGACCATGCCGTATACATGTTCCCCCCCCTCTCACGGACTGGCTGCGGTCCACTTCCTACACACTGCCCGTTGTGTACTCACGTTTCCGCTACCCGATTAAGCAAATAAGTCCAACGGCCGTATCAATGCCTACTACGGCTACCTTCATCGGCACTAAACGCTGTTCAACAGTCAGAACAGCAATAAACAGTCGTGGCAGCGGAGTCAGCGGCATTGCGTGAGCCCTTTTCAGGAGTGGAGGGATCGGTCGACACAGTCAACATCATCCGTCCGTCATCACAACGCACCTGCACCTAAAGAGTATCCTGCTACTCATCGTCTTGACGGGACGCCGAGATAGATCTTCGTCCTAGATTTTTCCCACAAAAACTGGACAAGGCATCACGGGGAGCGTCATCTCCAATCCTTACAGTCACGATTCACCCTCATCGACCCTCTCTACAGCCTTCAACACTCTCCAGCACCATTCTCCTGCCTCCTACAGCGTCGCTAAACGCCCTTCTCTCAGCTAACAAGAAGTAAGTTTCCTCCAAGAAGTTCTACCGGCTTACCACGTGGAACCCAGTAGGCTTAGACCCTAACCAGCAAAGTTCAGCGTCATACGGCAGCCGTGACTCACATATGTCTCTTACGACACCTCAGCACCTACGTATCTCGCAGCCAGTGCAGTTTTCTTTTTCGAGTTGCCCATTTAAAAAATCTTTTTTTTTCTCCTTTCCCTTGTTTCGACTTTTTATCTCCACGTCATCACCGTTCTTTTGTCCCCAGTGAGTTGTTTACAGTAAAACTACTCTCCCCATTCAAGTTTCACTTAAGCTTGATTTTTATAGCAACGTTCGAGTAGTGCAGTAAATGTTTGTTCTCCGTGTGCGTGAAGCCGCAGTCAGTCAGCGTCGCCCAAACACAGCTTGCCATGTAAAACCAACACACCAGCTGTGTTTCACTGCCGGTACCCACGTCTAATATTACCTCAACCCTCCACAGAGTTACTCCCGGCTTTTCCTTTTCTTCCAAAGTCCTATTTTGATATTTTTTTTTCTACGACACAGAGAAGCCCCATCAGTATATCCAATGCGACAGAAGCGTGTAAGTGACAACTAGAACATCACTGAAAGTTCCAGCACCAGCGTACCTTCGTCCACGCATGCACCCAAAGTTAAGTAAACATGAACTTACCTATCTTTCCTAAATTATATGTGACATTCTACTTTAACTGTCCTGCACCAATACAGTTAGTTACTGAAGCTCCATACTTCCAGTATTTTGTTCAGTGTCACAGTGCCACATTTATGCCATTTACCTACAGCTTTATTAAATTTGCGTAAAATTATTTTTGCACTCCTACATTTTTAAATCCAGTTTTTTTTTTATAAGATCTGCTTCTGCACACAGTTATTGAATTAAATTGTTCAGTTGTCACACCAGATAATACAATCTACCTCTCACCATTCCATTTCATGTATTCCCGTGTGCTGTTAATTTTTTTTTCTAGTTGCACCTGCAAAGTTAGCCACAGATTTTGTTGACACCCCTTGCACTGTTTTGTTTGTCAGTTCTTTTATTTAATAATTGTATTCTCCAAGTACTTAATTATTAGTATAGTATTCCTACCTGCAGTCAAAGCAATCTGTGCGCCTAAGCCCCATTAAATTTTTTTTTCGTGTTCCCCTAATTCCATGTCAATCTTTTTCTCTACATATATTCTATGTTTTATCAGTGAATAATTCACCTCAACTGTGCAATCTGCCTTTTTCGCTAAGTTTTATATACCCAAGTCATTGAAGTGTACACTTTGGAACCCTGCTTAATTTACATTAATTACCAAAATTTCCTTGTGATGTTAAATAATTTGACCTTGAGATTTGCAAATTTTCTTTGTTTTTTTCCTGTAGTCGCCAGGGACCACCCTGCAACACCATTTAACCTTTGCCCATCTAGTCCTTGAAGTTAATAATTTGCATTTTTTACACACACACAATTTATTTTTGTTCGCAATATAAGCAATTCTGGTCATGGATTTTTCTTTTGAGTGTATTTTTGGCACTATTCATAACTCTGATATCTTTCTTTGGTGTCCAACTTCCCCTGTGCCAGTTCAATACCATTTTTTTTGGCCCGTTTCAATTTGCTACTGCTAGCAACCCCGCAATCTTTTTAAAACTGTGCTTGCAGCACAGTTGAGTGATTGTGTAGTAACTGATTTATTTTAATTTTGTGCAATTTTTTTGCTACCATGTTTACAGTTCAAACTCCGTTTTCATAAAATTTTGTGCCAGATTCCTGTGAAATTATGACTATCCTTACTTCATTTGTGCACTTCCCTGTAGAACCTTCACGTTGCATACTATCACTTATTTTTGTGTTCCAGAGGTGTATCACTATTTTTCCCCTTTTTATTGTTGTTTTGCTCAAATTATTCCTATCACTAAGCAGTTTACCTAGTACTGTGGTAGCGCTGAGTATCTCTTGAACGATCTGTTTTTAATGAGCCAAGTGCATACCCATTTTCCTTGCTCTGACCTTTTACCATCTTCGTGACCTATCTTGCATTTCAACAACCCGACGACATGAAGCAAGGGACACGCAGTGGCCGAAGCCGATACCCCAAATCTGCTGGTGCCAGCAAAGGTGCCTCATCCAGCTCGAGCACCAGCGCAGGCATCGAAGAAGCCCCCCCAGCGGAAAGCTTGATCAACATGTGGCTCAGCCTCGACCCCATTGGCCCGCTCGTCGTCCACAACTGACCCTTATTTTTTTGACCGGCTCGTGCAAATAGTGTCTTAGAGCCAGCTGCAGTCCCCAGTCCGATTGCCGACTGTTCAGGCTCTATTCGATAGCCCAACAGATACACAGTACATCGTGCTGCCGTTTGCGAGCTGTGGACATCCTCACCCAGGGTGATAATAAGGTTGCCTGTGCAGCTCAAGCGCGTTAGTAAGATTCAGTCATGTGGTGAACTAAGGAGGAATATAGGCGTTATTATTCGGCGTAGTCGCCAACGGCCTATTACTAGACATCTTTACCCATCGTCTTGGCCGAAGTCAATACCCGGCACCGAAAGCCCCGCTGGCATGCGCTTTGCCGTTTTCGGCAAGCCGCCACGACTTTTCTGATGCCGTCAACTCCACTAAGTGGTGCGGATGGTGATTAGGCCGTATGGCTATTAAAGACATCATCCCCATGCTGGCTGTCGGCATCAAGCGGAAGGATTCCGCCACCTAACCTCTGGGGCTGTGCCATTGATGCCTAGGACCTCGCCCCTCAGCACGACTTCCTGTGTTGGCATATGACGCTCATCGACCTCGCACAAGTCAAGCCTCCTATCCGAGCAAGGCAAGGTTCTGGCGCCGCTTGCGATGAACCCCTACCCACCTTGCAGCGACCGATCCGCAGTGAGCCCTGCCTTCCGCAGCGCGAAGTCACTTTTTGCCGCTGAGATTGTCAGACAGCCAACCCCACAAAGGTTCTAACCCCATTCCCACGAATCCGCGCCTAAGTAAAAAAACGACCGACAGTAACAACAGTGCGTCTTCATACAAAAAGGCACTCATTCGACTTCCTGGACCAGGTGCGAACACGTCGCCAGCGTGACAACCACCAACCCAACCTCACACCCGCTAAGCGTGTACTGACGTGTTTAAGCTGTGGCAACGAGGGCAAGCACCGATATCTGAGTCGTTACAAACTAAGTCCCCCCCCGCAGAATTACCGTCACACGCTCCCCACGCTCATTATCAAGGTAACCGTCACCGTCCCCATGCCCAGTCCCTCGCGAGGGAATCTGTGTTTACGACAATTCTTCCATGTCATACCTCCCATGATGTAACAAGCTGCGAAGTATGCTGAGATCCCTGATGGAGCAAGCAGTCGTCGTCGCAAGTGCACATGCTCGTAGAAGCCCTTACACACGTTCGGGGAAGGGCGCGTCCCAAACCAAGCGAAAGACGTAGTAACCCGTCGGAGTCGCTGTATTCCGGCCCTGTCCGCAATGCACCATTCGCCCAGCCCTCGGGCAGCGATACGCTTGCCGACAGTGATGATAACCCGAGTGTCTTGACTTGTTCGCTGCGACTCTTCAAACGTACCATCCAGTCGAGCCTCGTCCAACAAGTGTCGAGCCTCGAGCAGAGCTTGTGGACTCCGGCGGATCGCGTCGCCTGTCATGCACTTCAGTTCGGTATGACCACCCATGTGGGACCGCTCAATCCGAGTCCACTGTCCACAATAAGCATGCGTCTCAGCTCTTCACCTAGACACAGATCGTGGTTAACATGTCCCGCACCACCATTTTCCGAGCACTTGCCTTCACGCGCCAGTTGACAAGCCATCTGCCATTCAGCAGGACCTTGAGTGAGTCTCAGGTAAACCCTGAACGGTTCGCGTCGCAACAACTGCTAGAATTTTTGTGGTCCATGGTCACAATCTGTCCCGCAAAAATTCTTAGTCGTCGATGGTATTGTTTTCCCATGAGTGACCTGCTCAAAGGTCAAAACAACCAAGGCTGATCTAGGATCCGTAAGCATCCAGCTGAGTGGAAAGCGGAATTCAACTGGAGTTATAGTGCCCTTCTTGGGCGCTGCCTTCTAGGATCCACTACCGTAGCTAACTCCGATCACAGAGTACCCACAGTGCCTAGAATCGTTGGAAACAGGTGGTTTCCATAGCAACATTCTCCCCGGGGTCGGTCTCTCGTCCGATGCTCGCTAGTAGAGCTCGTTGCCCATCACACATCCGTCCATCAGGCGCCTAGTTAGCCAGTGAAACCCAGTCTAGGGACGTGCCATCTAACCTTCACTCTAACTCTGACGCTGGTTGTAGAGAGACCAGCAGTTTGTCAAGCCGAAGTAGCCCTTCGGCAGGCGCGACTGTCTGACTTCGACCACATGGCATCAGCGAGCAGAGTTCTAGCTGCTTGTACAAAGTATGGACGTCACTTTGTCAGGTCTAACCGCTCACGGGCAACCCCTGATACGGTGATACGTGCGAGCATAGCTTTTGAAGGAGACCCATGTGCAGGTTACAACGACACTTCCGAGTCAAGGCCTCTCCCTTGCACATCCTTGCACACAGTGCAAACGTGAGAGTTGCAATTCCTGTTGGTCCACACTGCATAGTCTCCGAATTCTCCCCTGCGGAAGAATACCGCACTTGTTGACCCCTTTGGCAGATTCCACTCTCCACCGCGTGAGTAGTGGAGGGTGCGCCCCCGCTGACTTCCTTGCTGAGTGCAGTTCTCCCAGCGAGTCTGCTGCTGACTCTTCCACACCCGCCACGTGCAGAAGATGATCTAGCTTTTGACAGACTAACCTGAAGTGGTTCAAAACTCTCCAAGGTTTCCAATCCGTCACGTTTCTGCAGTTGCACTAGATGGTGATCAATGGTTTACCTCACTGATCTCTCACCGTATTATCCATTGACAAAGGTACTAAACCCATTTATTGTACCTGCGTAACGCCTGCCACATGCGCAAAGAGTCTCGCGCGAAGAACTCATTACACTATTGCTCCTGATGGGGTATTGAGGAGTCCCACATTCCCCGTGGAATGCCTTCCCCTTCATTCCTGTTTCCCAAGAAAGACGAACCTGGACGCCCTGTATCGATTACAGGAAACTGAATGCATGGAACCATCCCAGACCGTTTATCCCATATGCAGTTCTGAACACCTGGGCAGAACATCGGCGATAATACGTCTTTTCAACTCTATCTTCTTCAAGAGTTTCTGGCGATCCCCCTCGAATGATCTACGAGTAGAGAGTGAACAGCTTTTCTCAACACCAACTGGCCATACCAGTTTCCAATGAGGATGCCCCTCCCGGCTTGCGCGGAAGCCCCATCACGTTTAGTCGTTTGATGACAGACAATCTTCCGTACCCCCTCCTAGGTGGCACGCTCATGGTCTACCCTGATGATCTCATAGTCATGGCGCAAGATGTCCCCGTCACATTCTTGAGAATCTTACGAACGGTATTGAGGACACCTAGCTCAGGCCAAAATCTTTAAGCGTAAAGCTCTCTCAAATGTCAATTTCTCCCTTTCCTTCCTCCTCCGGAAGGAAATAAAATACTCTGGTCACGTCGTAACCAAAATGGCATAAAAGACGGACGAGGCTAAAATCTCGGCCGGCAGAAATTCCCCAGACCATGACGGCGATGCAGTCCGGTCCTTCATAGCCTGGCGGGTTTCTAATTTCATACCGAAACGCTTAATCCGGTTTTCCTCCACCATTGCGGCGCGCGCCCTGACACGCTTACTCAAGATGATGTCTCCTTTGATGGAAACGTGCGATCAGAACGACCTTTTGTCATTCTTAAGAACAAGTTAACTCACCCCAACACCTTATTTCCCTGATGTCACCCAAGCATTTACCCTTGACAGAACTGATGCCAGCAAAGTTGGGCATCGGTCAGACCTTGCACAAGAATCAATGGGTAAGCAACAGCTATTGCCTATGCTACCTTGTTCTTACTAAAGCGGGAAGTCAATTATTTCAGCTGACAGAGCTAAAGCTTTACCATTGCTATGGCCCTGATCCAGTTTCCGGGATTTCATCTAGCAATTATCCTCTCAACGATTTACAAACAGACATTACCCGTATTGGGCCTTTTTGGGCAAATAAGAACTCCTTCGGAAGCATGACTCGGCTCGGTCGCTCCAAACGTTCATGACTACAACCCTGAAATTAGCTATGTCCCAGGTAAGCAAAATGTTGTACTGACGCCCTGTCGAGACATATAGCTTCGTGAGTGTCGGCAATTCGTTCTCTGTTGAGATCTCGAGAGAGCCCAACGACAGGACCCTGAGTGGCTCCAGTCACTGTCTTCGTTTCCTTTACCAAGCGAGGACGTTGACTAACAGGGTCAATTCTCTCCCGTTCCACTGAAAGGATTATGTCAAGCCAAGGAGTACTTGTGCCGTGTTAGCACAGCTGGCAGGACCCCGGCAGAACCGTATACCAACATGGTTGATACCAGAGTCCATGATATCCAGCTACTCTTTAGGTTATCCACAATCGTCCCAGGTGTGTAGCGCACACCCGGGAAGACCGCAGAAGCTAAACAGCACAATGAAATAGTTCTCTGGGCCTAAGATGGATCGGACATAGCAAGCAATGTACATCCAGTGTGTTGTCTGCCTACATCACAAGGGCTACTATACAGGTCCTAACCCGCAATATCTCAAGTATCCCATATACACAAAGGAGCCCTGGGAGAGAACTTCTTCTTCTCGACCTGATTGACGAACTTCTCGACCTCGGAGAAGGGAAATAAGCCCTGCTTGTAATGGTAGATAACGTGACGCGTCTACAGTAATTTAGTACCCCATTCCTGATTAAGAACCGCTGAAGACGGTCCGCTATTGCTTTCCGTGAGCATTATATTCTTCGTCATACTATGCCACTGTGACCTTCCTGTCAGACAATGGTCTGAGTTTATACATGGCCATATTGTAACAGGACCTTCTGCTCCAGATTTCAACATTCACCAAGCGCCAGTCATCTCCACGCCACACTGCGTGTAATGGTCATTAGCGAACAGAACAAATCGTCAAAGTTCCTGAGGTGCTCAGAGAACGGCGTAACCCCAAGTTGTACTACAGGGACGGGCTATCCCAACGTATCAGTGTACATTCAAATCCTCCTCAACAGCATCGATCGGTGAGACACCTCATTTTGCTTTGTATGGATAGACAAGCGCTTACAATATGAAATTCTGTTTACTCCACCAAGACCTACTTACGATACTGATAACCCCAGTGTAGTAAATATGAGGAACAACGCAGCCTTGTCTCCAGCGGTACGAGAGAACCTTAGTGAAAGGCTGACTGATAGAGTCTACACGTCAGAGGCGCATTGCCGCGCCAAGCGAATAGCAAAGTGAACCAGGTTTGGCAAAGTTATGTTGCTCCCACCCCAGTCAGGAACCACCAGGTATGTCACAAAACTTGGTCCAAGTTGTGGTCCTTACGATCCTACGACAGCTCCGTGGCACATAATCGAGGTGAAGTAGATTGCTACGGGAAAATTATATCCAAGGAAGCCACCTTGATCACACTGAAGCTATGTGGACCATATGCAGGCCGAAGTAGAGCAGGAGCGCGTGCGATGCAACCCCAAGATCAGACTAATGTTAGGGACCACCGTCTACCCCTTCTCCCACTACTGCAGGTACGGAAACGGCCCCAGTAAGGCTCCAATACTTATGGCCTGCGACCCAGGACAACAGTAGCATTACTGTGACATTGAAGTTTGTGGTTGGTCCCTAACTAGAACTTGTCCGAACTCTACGCTATTGATGCTACATTGTTTTGCTTGCGCAGAAATGGTAGTAAATGCATCACACCTGTATACCTAGTCGATAATAGAGAGTCAGGAGTGGACAACCAATCTTGTATTATGTAAATACTTTTACACGAAGTACCCAAGTGTAATGAAATCTTCCATGGATATAGTCTATTATTGTAAGTATGTGCAACAGTGTTTTTTTCTACAACAAGTAAACAAACAGCCTGTACGGCATGCTGCCCTCAAGTTACATGTCACACCTTAGTATGCTACTGTTCAGTCATTGTTTGCATTTGTGGCGTGCAACAACGTTAGTAGACGAGTGGTCAACTGACGTATCAGTCCCTGCCGGACATACACCCTGT
Source organism: Cherax quadricarinatus (assembly GCF_026875155.1). Lineage (NCBI taxonomy): Eukaryota > Metazoa > Arthropoda > Malacostraca > Decapoda > Parastacidae > Cherax > Cherax quadricarinatus. Next base: position 61,135,824 of record NC_069402.1, read on the forward strand.
ATAAAGAAAGAAATTTAGTCCTGTGCGGACGTCTCCCGGCTCTCTACCTCGATGAACAGCGCGGGCAAACCATTTCTCTCCCCTGATGAGAGTTTTTTTTTTTTGCCTGTTTGCTATACTTCTTAGTGCATTTTTTATTTACTAGTGAGCGAAAGCCAGATCCCTCTCTGGGTAGCGCGTGTAATTCTTTATACCTACATAGGCCCACCATAATTGTCCGTCGGGACGCCGCGAGGTGCGTGCACCGAGCAAATGTAAGACAGCCTGTACTGCAGAGCACACTGCCTAGCCGACCCCTGCTACTGAGTCTATTCATATTTCTTCGCGGCATTCATGCGGCCCCTCCTGTAGGCCACCTAGGTCGGCTGGTACACAACGTCCCGCACCCTCCGCTTCACTTGCTTTCCGCCGCCTGACACGGACCTGGCTGCCGTACACGAATTCTCCCCCCTCCACGGAGCGGCATGCGGTCCACTTTCCTCAACCCTGCCCTGAGTGTACTCACTCCTACCCGATTAAGCCAATCTAGTCCACCGGCCGTATCCAAATAGCTACCTACTCTACCAGTCATCGGCAACCTAAACCGCTGACGTTCAACAACAGTAAGAACACAATAACACAGGGTCCTTACCATAACATGACAGTTCCATCTCCATACATGACGGTCCTTCCGTACAGACAGGTCCTTCCATACATTACGGGTCCTTCATACATGACAGGTCCTTCATACATGACAGGAGTCCTGTCCCCTACATGACAGTCCATTTTTCCCATACATGACAGCGTCCTTCAACACATGACACGGTCCTTCCATACTTGACAGGTCTTCCATACAAGACAGTCCTTCCATACATACAGTCCTTCCATACATGACAGGTCCTTCATACATGACAGGTTCCTTCCATACAATGACTGTCCTTCCATACATGACGGGTCCCTTCCATACATGACGCTCCCTTCCATCCATGACAGGACCCTTCATACTAGGCATGCTATTGGAAGAACAAATAATTTGCTACAAGGAGTTCAAGAAGCTTTAAAGCGAAACTATAATTTCCTTAACTTTTCCGTGAAAATAACCAGATTCCTTTTACTTCCGCGTTTAAAAACTAATGTTGTATCATTTAGATCCGTTCTTGCATGAACTTACTCGTCCCTATTAACACGCATAACCCTTCCAAATTATAACTCACTGTGCATAATGAGCACCCAGTCTCTGATGTATGACTGTAAACTTATAAACACAGCACTTGCACTTGTGAGTGAGCCCACTTATACTAGTTAATTTTGTTTTTTATAAAAACCAGAATTTACAAATAGCAGCAAGATGAATAATTCCGTCCCAGGATACACCCTGAGATATTTATGATACTGCGCTGTCTGTTTGGTTGGCTGACTGGCTGGCTGTCTGTCTGGTTTGGCTGGCTGCTGGCCTGCTGCTGGCTGCCTGGCTGGCTGCCTGTCATACACCCACATGAACATTGCTTTGGCGAACTCCTTGCCAAAACACTGAACAAATCCACTGCGGCCTGATGAGGTTGGCGGAAAAAGCATCATTTCGTCGAGACGCTAGCGTGTGTGCAACGGAAGACGAAGAAAACAAGGTACGCAGTGCGGCCAAGTGAGAGACGGGACAGAAAACAAGGAGAGTGGCATGGAAGACGGTGAGAAGAAGATTAATTTGGGTAACGGAAAGACGAAGAGCAGATTAGATGCGTGTGGGCAATAACGAAGAACGGGAAGAAAACAAGGTGAGTGGAGCCAACGGAACGACGGGAAGAACAATTAGATGTGTGCGGTACGAAAGACGGGAAGACGATTAAGATGCGTGTGCAACAGGAAAGAACGGGAAGAAAACATGTAGTGGGCAAGGAAGACGGGAGAAGAATTAGATGTGTGGGTCAACGGCAGACGGGCAAATATTAGATCTGTGGGCAACGGAAGCATCGGAAAAAACAATGTGAGTGGGGCAATGAAAGTCGGAAGCGAGGACATGCTCCCGGATAAGTGGGCATCTTCGACAAAGGAATGTGATCCCTTAATACTACCTCACTTACCACTTCCCTGTAACTATATTCCAATAACTATGAGATAATAATGTTAGGACATTAGTGCTCTAAATTGCGAGAGAGCGTCGAGAAGCTGTCATTAAGGTAGTTCTATTGACAATAAGAAAAATGTCACATTTCGACACTTCTTACTGTACGAGGAAAAAAAATACTGTTTAAAAACCACACCACAACACACACACACACACACACACACACACAAGCACTACACCACACACACAACCACTCCACACAACACACACAATCACTATAAGTTATCCATGAAAGCCAGTCATATGCTATACATCCTCCCCCTTTTTCCCCCATCTCCTCCTACCCATCGTAAGTAATAAATTGCGAGCGCTCCAATTTTGGCGCACAGAGTAAACATAGAACAGATGTGTCCAGAGAGAGTTACTGTGAGAGGGGGCACTAACAGCCAGCTACGCCAATACCCCCCTCTGCAAACACCACTACCAGGGGTGACAACCAATGTACTGGGTGCAAAGTGGTGGTGATTCTAGTGAAGTTGTGCAAGGTTTATGGTTACCAAGCATTGAGGAGGTGCAAAAAAGGAGGGGGGGAGAGTGCTTCTATGCAAACTCGGGAAGAGTCTATGCAAAGTGGTAGAATCCTGTGCTTCACGATAGGGCAGAGTGGTGGAGATCCTATGTAAAGTGGCTGGATTGAATGCGAAGCAGAAGAGATCCTGTGCAAAGTAGTGGGATCCTACTGTGTGAAATGTAGTGGGAGGGATCGTATGCTTCGGGATAGTACGAAGTAGTGGTCATTCTCTGCGAAGTACTGATGTTATGAAACAACGTGGTACAAAGTGGCATATAAAGGGGCGATTGAGGTGGTGAGGTGGAAACACTGAAGGGGTCGATGGTAGTGCAAGAAGGGGTCTCCAGGTAAAGGAACAAGAGAGCTAGAGAGGGGAAGATATAAAAGGGACTGAGAGAATGTGGCTAGAGGCGAGACAAGGAAGTATGGTACGCCAGCCAGTAATATTTCACTCTAGTTATAACTTGCAATTACCAAGAGTCGTAATAATTATGACTGAGTGTGTGTAGAGTGAAAGATGAGTGACACTAGATTAAAGCCTGCGGCACTCCAGGGCCAGCCTGGCGCCACTGCACTAGCTCACACAGGCGGTGAAAGTGCTGGCTGGCATCCTGTGACACTCGTCTTACCTCACTGCTTGCTCACTAGTCACTTGCTGCTAGATCCCCAGCTTCTAGTTTAGAGTCTACAGGCAGAGAAATGGCTCCCAATACTCTCGTATATATGAGTCCCAGGTCGATTAGGCGGCAGGTGCTAGATCAATAGCTTCTAGTTTACTCACTAAGCAGAGGAATTTTTTCAGGTTCCTACATACTGTGTACCCAGTTGATTTGGCAATAGGTGTTAGACCAGCAACATTTAATCAGAATGTTTTTCAACGTCAGAGGAATGTTTTTCATCGTCACTATATACAGTAGATGTTAGATCAAGAGTTTCTACTTTAAACACTCGAGGCTGGAGAATTTGCTTGGATACATCCATATTCAGCAGATGTTATATTGTGAGATAGTTTAAACACTGGAGGTTGCAGAATGCCTTTGGATGCCCATATATATACGTATATATAGAGAGAGCTGTAACGAGGGCATGGTGGGGTTATGTTCTCCTCATTGCCAAAGCAGGTCAACACACAGCCAAGCCACCATCTTGTGCAAATATGGGTCGCAGCTAATTGTCAGAATATGTCGTTGGGAACGAAGAGATGGGAGGAGGCAGGTGGAAGTTCACACCAACTGTCACAGTCTGCCATGCGATGGGATGTTACAGTCAACCCTGTGATGGGATGTTACAGTCAGCCCTGTGATGGGATGTTGCAGTCAGCCCTGTGATGCATGTTACAGTCGCCCTTTATGGGGAAT
>NC_069402.1:61140293-61165291 GCF_026875155.1 Cherax quadricarinatus
TGAGACCACCTTCTTTACTTAAGAATATAAGATGGAGAACCACTACAGCAGCAGACCTACTGGCCCCATACAAGGCAGATCCTTCAAAACATGACAGGTCCTTTCATACATGACAGGTCCTTCCATACATGACAGGTCCTTCCATACATGACAGGTCCTTCCATACAAGGCATGTATGGAAGATAATATTTGCTACAAGATTTCAAGAGCTTTAAAGGCAACTATTAATTTTCCTTAACTTTTCCGTGAAATAACCAGATTCCTTTTACTTCCGCGTTAAAAACTATTGTTGTATCAATTTAAGATTCCGTTTCTTGCATGAACTTACTCGTCCCTATAACACGCATAACCTTCCAAATTTATATACACTGTGATAATGCACGCATCTCTGTATGTATGTCTGTAAAAGTTATAAACACAGCACTTGCACTTGTGAGGAGCCCACTTATATAGTTAATTTTGTTTTTATAAACCCAGAATGTTAACAAAGAGCAGAAGGATGAATATTTCTCGTCCCAGGAACCCTGAGATATTTATGATTGGCTGGCCTGTTGGTTGGCTGACTGGCTGGCTGGCTGGCTGGTTGGCTGGCTGGCTGGCTGGCTGGCTGGCTGCCTGGCTGGCTGCCTGTCATAACCCACATGACATTGGCTTGCGAACCCTTGCAAAACACTGAAACAAATCCACTGCGCTGATGAGGTTGGCAGGAGAAAAGATATTTCGTCGAGACGGCAAGGTATGTGGGCAACGGAAGACGGGAAGAAAACAAGGTGAGTGGGCAATGGAAGACGGGAAGAAGATTAGATGTGTGGGTAACGGAAGACGGGAAGAAGATTAGATGCGTGTGGGCAACGGAAGACGGGAAGAAAACAAGGTGAGTGGGCAATGGAAGACGGGAAGAAGATTAGATGTGTGGGTAACGGAAGACGGGAAGATGATTAGATGCGTGTGGGCAACGGAAGACGGGAAGAAAACAAGGTGAGTGGGCAATGGAAGACGGGAAGAGGACAAGCTTGGCATTTCGACGAAAGGAATGTGGATCCCTTAATTACTACCAGCTTACCACTTCCCTGTAACTATATTCATAATAACAATGATGATAATAATGTTAGGACATTGTTGCTCTATATTATTTAGAAGCCTTGTCATTAAGGTAGTTCCTTTGAAATATGAAAAATGTCAACATGTCGACTTTTACTGGACGAGGAAAAAAAATACTTGTTTAAACACACACACACACACACACACACACACACACACACACACACACACACACACACACACACACACACACACACACACACACACACACACACACACACACACACTAGTTCCATGAAAGCCAGTCATATGCTATACATCTCCCCACTTTCCCATCTCCGTCCTACCCATGTAGGAATATTTGCGAGGCTCCAATTTGGCGCACAGGTAAACAGAGAACAGATGTGTCCTGAGAGAGTTACTGTGGAGGGGGCACTAACAGCCAGCTACGCCAATACCCCCTCTGCAAACACCACTACCAGGGGTGACAACCAATGTACTGGGTGCAAAGTGGTGGTGATTCTAGTGAAGTTGTGCAAGGTTTATGGTTACCAAGCATTGAGGAGGTGCAAAAAAGGAGGGGGGGAGAGTGCTTCTATGCAAACTCGGGAAGAGTCTATGCAAAGTGGTAGAATCCTGTGCTTCACGATAGGGCAGAGTGGTGGAGATCCTATGTAAAGTGGCTGGATTGAATGCGAAGCAGAAGAGATCCTGTGCAAAGTAGTGGGATCCTACTGTGTGAAATGTAGTGGGAGGGATCGTATGCTTCGGGATAGTACGAAGTAGTGGTCATTCTCTGTGAAGTGCTGATGTTATGAAACAACGTGGTACAAAGTGGCATATAAAGGGGCGATTGAGGTGGTGAGGTGGAAACACTGAAGGGGGTCGATGGTAGTGCAAGAAGGGGTCTCCAGGTAAAGGAACAAGAGAGCTAGAGAGGGGAAGATATAAAAGGGACTGAGAGAATGTGGCTAGAGGCGAGACAAGGAAGTATGGTACGCCAGCCAGTAATATTTCACTCTAGTTATAACTTGCAATTACCAAGAGTCGTAATAATTATGACTGAGTGTGTGTAGAGTGAAAGATGAGTGACACTAGATTAAAGCCTGCGGCACTCCAGGGCCAGCCTGGCGCCACTGCACTAGCTCACACAGGCGGTGAAAGTGCTGGCTGGCATCCTGTGACACTCGTCTTACCTCACTGCTTGCTCACTAGTCACTTGCTGCTAGATCCCCAGCTTCTAGTTTAGAGTCTACAGGCAGAGAAATGGCTCCCAATACTCTCGTATATATGAGTCCCAGGTCGATTAGGCGGCAGGTGCTAGATCAATAGCTTCTAGTTTACTCACTAAGCAGAGGAATTTCTCAGGTTCCTACATACTGTGTACCCAGTTGATTTGGCAATAGGTGTTAGACCAGCAACATTTAATCAGAATGTTTTTCAACGTCAGAGGAATGTTTTTCATCGTCACTATATACAGTAGATGTTATGATCAAGAGTTTCTACTTAAACACTCGAGGCTGGAGAATTTGCTTGGATACATCCATATTCAGCAGATGTTATATTGTGAGATAGTTTAAACACTGGAGGTTGCAGAATGCCTTTGGATGCCCATATATATACGTATATATAGAGAGAGAGCTGTAACGAGGGCATGGTGGGGTTATGTTCTCCTCATTGCCAAAGCAGGTCAACACACAGCCAAGCCACCATCTTGTGCAAATATGGGTCGCAGCTAATTGTCAGAATATGTCGTTGGGAACGAAGAGATGGGAGGAGGCAGGTGGAAGTTCACACCAACTGTCACAGTCTGCCATGCGATGGGATGTTACAGTCAACCCTGTGATGGGATGTTACAGTCAGCCCTGTGATGGGATGTTGCAGTCAGCCCTGTGATGGCATGTTACAGTCAGCCCTGTGATGGGATGTTACAGTCAGCCCTGTGATGGGATGTTACAGTCAGCCCTGTGATGGCATGTTACAGTCAGCCCTGTGATGGCATGTTACAGTCAGCCCTGTGATGACATGTTACAGTCAGCCCTGTGATGGGATGTTACAGTCAGCCCTGTGACGGCATGTTACAGTCAGCCCTGTGATGGGATGTTACAGTCAGCCCTGTGATGGCATGTTACAGTCAACCCTGTGATGGGATGTTACAGTCAGCCCTGTGATAGGATTTTACAGTCAGCCATGTGATGGGATGTTACAGTCAACCCTGTGATGGGATGTTACAGTCAGCCCTGTGATGGGATGTTACAGTCAGCCCTGTGATGGGCTGTTACAGTCAGCCCTGTGATGGCATGTTACAGTCAGCCCTGTGACGGCATGTTTCAGTCAGCCCTGTGATGGCATGTTACAGTCAGCCCTGTGATGGGATGCTTCAGTCAGCCCTGTGATGGGCTGTTACAGTCAGCCCTGTGATGGCATGTTACAGTCAGCCCTGTGATGGGATGTTACAGTCAGCCCTGTGATGGCATGTTACAGTCAACCCTGTGATGGCATGTTACAGTCAGCCCTGTGATAGGATTTTACAGTCAGCCATGTGATGGGATGTTACAGTCAACCCTCTGATGGGATGTTACAGTCAGCCCTGTGATGGGATGTTACAGTCAGCCCTGTGATGGGCTGTTACAGTCAGCCCTGTGATGGCATGTTACAGTCAGCCCTGTGATGGCATGTTTCAGTCAGCCCTGTGATGGCATGTTACAGTCAGCCCTGTGATGGGATGCTTCAGTCAGCCCTGTGATGGGCTGTTACAGTCAACCCTGTGATGGAATGTTACAGTCAACCCTGTGATGGGATGTTACAGTCAACCCTGTGATGGGATGTTACAGTCAGCCCTGTGATAGGCTGATACAGTCAGCCCTGTGATAGGCTGTTACAGCCAGCCCTGTGTTGCGCTACACTTATTGAGATCACTTAAGATGTTACTGACTCCCGGTGAATAGTTACTGGAGACAGGATCTATGAATCGACACCAACAACCTTACCAGCGTGAATACAGCAAGATGCACACACACGTGGTACAGCTCACTCTAGTGGCTAGCAAGTTAACCGTGTTGTCGAGTAAGTGTTTGAAACAAACACTAGGGAAACCATACCACGGGCGGGGATAGAACTCGCGATCAGAGAGTCTCAAAACTCCAGGGATGTGATTATTTTATGTTTCACTGTTTTATTTTCTCTTTTACGTAATTAAATCTAATATCCTAACTCAGCTCGTTTCAAAGGCAGGCCTTATTTAAGGAGTAATATGTAACCCAGGTATACCGGTATCCACCTTATGGTGAACTAACATGCTAAAAACACAGGATAACAGTCAATAAGGCACTTAGATCTCGTTAATGATGTTATTGTGTAATTTATGATATCGGGGTATAATCTATGATGTTGGTGTGCAATTTATGATCTTCGGGGTGTAATCTATTATGTTGGGTGTAATCTATAATCTTGGGGTGTAATCTATGATGTTGGGATGTAATTTGAGTGGATACGATTTTGATGAAAATCACGCAGTATCTTACAAGCAAGATGGGCCAGAAACTTAAAGGATGAAGATATATCTTGTACTTGCTTGGCAATAGTGGTAAAGTTCTATATATGGCAAACGATCGTTCATATCTGAAGTACGCACCACTCTCTTGGATACCCTGCCATTCATACTATCACCGAATTCTGGACAAGGAAAAATATCGCGTATGATGAGAGAGTATGATGAGAGAAAGAGGAATGAGGGGCAGCACACATCATTTCATCTGAGATCACTTATTCCTAGGATGACGTGAGTCTGGAACATGTTAGTACAGAATCATGGGATCGATGAAATAAAGTCAGATGACCAAATAAAATCGCTGGCCCACAGACGGCTTTAGGTTCATTCTGTCCCCTATTTATACGTCTCATAACAAACAGGCTTTCAGATGAGCTGATGTAGGTAACAACTCTTTGTAAATGAAGGTAGGAACTTTTAACCTGTAAAACCCTTGTGTAAATTGAAAAAAATATAAAAAAAATTAACTGGAACCGCACATCTGACTGTGAGAGAGAACACAACGAGACCTAAAAAGGTTTTACAAAGGCAGGGAAAGGAAACAGAGGTTGGAAAAATAGCTACACTGTGAAGGCAACACGGAAATAAAGAAGATAAAAACTCAAACAAAATTTGATGCATGAAGGAACTGAGGCAACGATCTGGCGTAGGTAAAGATGAAGGAGAAGAGAAGTTGATGATGCGAGGGTACAGCGAGAAGAGACAACAAAAGCCGGTCGAGGAAGTGGGGAGACGAGATACCAGGCAATATCAAGGGAGGAATGGAGACGAGGTACCAATGAAGGCCAGGTGAAGCAAGGGAATGACGAAGCAGAACGTCAAGGAACCACACTAGTGCTCGAGAACAAATGAAGGCATATGCAAGCACATGGTAGCGCTTGGTATACCATAAAGTACAGCCAAACACATTAAATTACGTGAGAATACTGTAGAACTCAACATAACGAAAGAAAAAACTATTAAGGAACGTATATCAATTAAAGCAAGGATGCGAATAATGCAAATTATGTCAGGGTAATAGCTGCATCTACTTTCTCCAGCCGACAAAATGGCCAGAGGGAGCGCAGGGTAGGGAGAGAACCTTCTGCTATGTTATCGTAGCCTCAGCTATCTAGACAGAATTAGATAAAGTCAGAGTATAGTGTGAACCTCTCCTTACATTGGACTATTTTTAAAGGTTGTCTTGCTTAGTTCTTGTTGATTAAGCAGTCTTCCACGGGGTCATGTACAAGTCTACTCACAGTTCTGGAAGTTTAAGTAACATCACAATCGTACTGGACCATCCAGTTCAGAAATCAAGAGAGCCGGTAGTTAATAGGAAGGACCAGGAGCTGTGACTCGACCCTTACAAACACTCGAGACGAATACACACACACGCTCTGCCTCTCTCTGTCTCTGTCTGTGTCTCCGTCCCTGTCTGCCTGTCTGTCTGTCTGTCTGTCTCTCTCTCTCTCTCTCTCACACACACACACACACATACAACACACACACACAAAACAACACACACACACACACACACCACACACACACACACACAACACACACACACACACACACACACACACACACACACACACACACACACACACAGGAACCGACTCTCGACCCCTGCAACCACAATTTTGGTGAGTACACATGTTTTGAGTCCTTTCATTCGGAAAAAAGAAAGTACCAGACTAAGCGGATTTCTTTTATTTAAACTGAATTACCTGCTTGGCTCAGTGTCTGTAGTCTCATATACATTCAGATCACTGCCTTCCGGCACGCTAGAATTATCCTCATAAATACTAAGATAACTTTACTACCGCGCCCAACCTTACCTGGATTATTCATTAATCGCAGGAAGAATCACTGCTCTCTCTCAAGTAATATCACCTAAACAATAGAGTTTGATTTTACCTCTGGTATCTATTTTATGGCTTTGTATAGCTGGAGATAATGATTTACTTAAATTAAAGCTTTTGACAACGACGTCCGATCATATATATATATATATATATATATATAAATATATATAATATAACTTTATATATATATATATGATATATATATAATATATAGATATATATTATATATATATATATATTATATATATATATATATAATAGTATATATATATATATATAGTATATCTGCCAATAAGATCACAGTAAACATGTTGATTTTAGAATATTCCAAACACCACTCTGAAAGAATAGAGAAATTCAAAGGCTTTCGTGTAACTACTCACATTATCAATGAACTTGATAATGTTGAGTAGTCACGAAAGTCGCTTGGAATTTCTCTATTCTTCTAGAAGTGGATGTTTTGCATATATATATATATATAAATATATATATATATAGTAATATATATATAAAATTATATATAGGTATATATATATATATTTATATATATATAATATATATATATATATATTATATAATATATATATATAAATATATATATAATATATATATATATATAATAAAAATATATATATATATTATAGAATACACACCCACACAAGATGTTCCATAGATTGGACGCGAAACACTGAGGTCACAAATTGAAGTATAGAGCCTCAGCATGAGCCACAGGGATGTTATGCAGCAATTCTTGTCATATAGTGGTCAGGAAGTGGAACAGTCTGGCGAACTCGATTGTAGTATGTGAGTCCGGAACCATACATAGCTTTAAGACGAGGTATGATAAAGCTCATGGAGCAGGGAGAGAGAAGACCTAGTAGCGTTCAGTGAAGAGGCGGGGCCATGAGCTGAGTCTCGACCCTTGCAACTACAATTAGGTGAGAACACACACACACCATTCCAAGTATTGAACAATTACGTGAGAGCATGTGTGTGTGTGTGTGTGTGTTTATTTGTGTGTATGTGTGTGTATGTGTGTGTTTATTTGAGTGTGTGTGCGTGTGAAAATCCTTGCCTGGTTTACTCGCCTGTCGATACCAGCTACCAAAATTCTTGAAGTAATTTCCCAGTGTTAGCCTGAGTGCCTGTCCCTCCAAATTCCGCAAATCCTTCCTTCCCTTCCGTTTTCCTTCTTCTCCTTCCCTCCTCACCACTCTCCCTTCCTTTATTAGCGACCCTTCCTTTGCAATGTTTTTTTTCCTCATCCCGTAACCTACGTACCTCTTATTTTATTCTTGTCTATGCTTCACTCTCATTTCTCTTTCTGCTTTCTCTCCACTTTCTTCCTACTTTCTCCTCCTCGCTAATCTCTCAATCTTTCTTCCTCTTTCTTTCTTTCCCATTTCCTCACCTCTGTCCTAGTGGGGAGCTGTCTCTTTACCTTTCTGCATTTCTCTCACTACCCCACATAAATCGTGGCGAAATAAAGCGAAGGGAGCACCTGATATCTCACCTGATAAGTATTGAATCAAACCTCACCTGCTGTGCTGAGCAGGTGGTGGTGATGGTGGTTGATGGGTGGTGGTGTTTAGGAGGTGTTAGTAGATGTAGGGGTACTGAGCAATAGAGAGAACAAAAGGCATTAGCTTCAACAAGCTCATTAGAAATGTCTGCATCAAACACTCCTGGGATACTCACAAGTTCGTTCTTTTTCCAGTTTCGTGAGGTTTACGAACGAATTCCTTTTCATAGTCTCGTGCGTTGGAAGCGGATACAAACTGTTCAGATACGATCGTCTGCACAGATAATAGCTTCATTTAAACCGAATTAACATTAAATTATGATAATAGTACATAAACCTGCCGATTATAATGACTTAGGGAACATCTGTCTAATCTTGATGTGGTTATCTAGCGTAAATGAGTTTTATATTGACGATAAACAAGCTTATGAATATAAGGGATCTGCTTTTATGATTGTTTTCTAAATGTACACAGTGCCCAAGTATATAACATTCCCCAGAGGAGAAATTAGGTCTAATAATAACGATCCCAATGGGTAACAGGAGGCTAAAGCATCTATAAGAGGGAGAAAAGGGGAATTTATAGGCGCATCAAAGAGAGAGGTTACCTTACTGACTCAATAATGTTCAGCTTAAAAATAGAAGTAAAAAAGGCATTAGAAATGGGAGGCTAAACGTGACTATGAGATTAAGAGTTGCTAATATTCAAGAGACTAATCCAAAGGGGTTTCTTCAAGTTTAATAGGACGATGGTGAAGGAAAAAGTAGGACCTCTGAAATCTGGGAATGACAGCGACGATAATGGGAAAAAAAAAAACTGGATATGTGTTCCTTATTTAATGACTATTTTTTGTTCATGTTTTTACACAGTAAGATGTAAATTAGATCCAGTCAAATTAACAATTATTTATTCTCTGATGAAAATTTAAAGTTTAACTAATATAACTGTCAACGAGGGACAGGTTTATTAAACACAGATAGACAAACTGAAACGCAAATAAGTCGACCGGGACCGAAGAGTTTGTTTTCAGGGTACTTAAGGAATGCAAGATGGAGCTTAGTCAGCCATTAAACGAGAGTATTCAATGCGTCCATCCTTACCGTGTTGTGCCAGAGATGTGGAAGATTGGCTAATGTGGTTCCTATATTCAAATCAGGGGATAAGTCCACCTCCTTCAAATTACCGTCCAATAACCTGACATCTATAGAGTGGAAAGTTATTAAAAGAATCAATATAGCTGACATTAATCAGAAGTCACTTGAAGAACATAAACTTGATAAATAATCTCAGCCATGTGTATTCACGAGAGGTCGTTCCTGCCATGACAAACTGTACTGACGTTCTTCAATAACTTTGAGGCATTTTGACAGTGATAAGAATATGATATTGTTTATTTTGGATTTTAGTAAAGCCTTCGACAGAGAAACTCACAAGAGACTCTTAAGAAAGTGGCAGCTCATGAATAGGAGGTAAAGTTTCTAAGCATTGATTGAGGCATGGCTTACCAATAGAAGAAAGCATAGAGATACATTAATGGAGTGAAATCTGAATGGGGATTAGTCCCCTAGTGGCGTTTCCACAAGACCAGTTATTGGGGCCCTCTTCTTGTTCATATTTTACATTAATGACCTTGTAATAAAGTTTGTAGAATTACCGACAATATGTAAAGTAAAAGGACACAAGTGCACTGATGTGACATTTATTGTGGCAACGTTTCGCTCGTCCTGGAGCTTTATCAAGCCATTACGAAACAATACATGGACACAGAGGTAAATAAAGGCTCAGAGTGAGTGAATACTAGTGAGGACATGTTCGATGTTTCACTAGTGGTAGTAGTAGTAGTAGTAGTGGTAGTGTGGCAAAAGCAATTAATTTCGTACAGAGTAAAAGGATATAAAAGCTATTACATGGTAACATAGACACTAGGTTGGACTAATATAAACTGGATATGGCATTTGTATCAGTGTTCACTCTCGTGCTTTTGTGTAGTAATAACAGGTGAGACTATGTGATGGCAAGAATCCTCCTGAAAAACAGTAAACCCCTGGCCATCACATAGTCTCATCCTGTTTAAACTCAACAAGCACAGAAGAGTGAACATGTAACAAACTGCCTCATTCTCCCAGTTTTTATTTGTCTAAACACCTATTTTTTATTTTACCCAAGTAATAGCTTTTTATATCCTTTTACTCATGTACGAATTAATTGCTTTTGCCACTACTCACTACTATGTACTACAACCACTAGTGAAACATCGAAATGGTACCCAACTAGGTATTCACCTCACTCTGAGCCTTTATATACCCTCTGTGTCCATGTATTGTTTGTAATGCTAGATAAAGATTCCTGGAGAGCGAACGTTTGCCGACAATAAATGTCCACATTAGTTGCACTTGTGTCCGTTTACTTTACATATTGTCGGTAATTCCTACCAACTTTATTACAATCTGTCGACACCGGCAAACATAATGGACATTTCATGCAGACTTATTTTGGACACCCTTCTTCGTGCTCACAGCTGTGATCGTACCACAGCTAAACACAACTCCTACTTAGATTGCCTGGCAGAGAAGGTGACCCAAGTCTACTCCTGCACAACTCTCCAACTCCAAGCACCCCTTCCTCCAGCTACCCAATCTTACTTAACTGAACGTGCCGAAGAACTTCTAACACGCTAAGAAACCTTCTTGAAACTGCAAGGAATATGAGAGGCCAATTCATGCAGATTGGACCAACACACTGCTGAGCATATTCTCAGCACAGTTCACCACAGCTAACCTCCAACAGCAGATCAAACTCAATCGCAAACTTTCAGTACCTCTGCACTAACAGTCGGTGAAGAAATGGGACGCAATCCCTTGATAAACAACTTATCGTCACGCACCTTAACCGACTAACGAGAAACAAGCACTGAGTCTGGGACTCAAATTTTACCACAAACATACGCAAACCTAACTATCAACTCAATCTTGTTCCCTAGGAACCATAGACATCAGTGACAGCAACTTCCATAAGGGGTAGTATACTAGGACCTTCTCACTGCAGCTTTATGTGAACCTTCTCTTCTAATCTTCCAAAGATACATCACTGCCCTTAAAGGAACCTCGCCACAACGAGCCCCAACATTAACGTCACCACCACCGCCGCAAATGAGGGTGGAGTCGTCATACTCAATCACCAGTGACTAACAACACTATATGATGGACCTATTGAATGATCTATCTACATACAACCTTAACAGCACTCAACAGTGTACGCTCACCAAAGACTTTCTATACAAAAGCAGAGACAATATAACTCAAACGCAACTAGAAGAAGGAAGAAACTTCTTACTTGTTACCAAGCAACCCTAAACCAGCACCACATGTATGGTTTACCCCAATACCCATAAACACAAATATTTCCTCTCAGACCAATCACGTCAGGAATAGGCAGTGCTCACACACAAGCTAGCCGGAGTTCTTGCCAAACATCTTTCCCTGGCCTTCTGTGGACCATCAGTCCCCGCTCATCTTAAACACTCAGGCGACCTTCTCCAACCGCATCCGTAACCACCTCCATCCGTACAAGAACTAAGGCAGTTTGGATGTGACTTTTCCGTCTTTCACAAAAGTACCAACCAAAAAGCCATCGAGTTTCACGACGAATGTCAACCAGGACCATTAATCTCCTTTACCTCCGGAGATTTTGTTTGACTTGATTGAACCTCTATTGTTAACTTCAACTGTTTTTCCTTCAATAACAAGCTCTACAAACAAACCACCGGCAGGGAATGGGGTCCCCAATAAGTGCCGTCCTAGCCAACTTATACATGGAACACTTAGATCTGAGAACACTTCGACCAACATCATCCCTTCAAGCTCACTTGGTTACGTTACTTGAACGATGTCCTCGTAATAACTCAAAACTTTTTTGAATGTACTGGATCTTCAGGAAATGCTCCAACGCAGTTGACCAGCGATTCAGTTTTAACATACACTGGAAGAAGAGGTCCATGACAAGGCTACCTTTCCTCGACGTCCTCATTCATTCACAAAGATAGACAACAACTAAGATATTCAAGTTATTCGGAAACCAGCCACCATAAAAATGATCTCACACACTTCAATTCCTGTCAAGATACCTAGACCAAAAGAGGCATCATCATCGGGTTTTTCCTAAGAGCAATACCGAAATTTGTAGTCCTGAGTTTCTTGACGAGGAATTGTACTTACATTCACCAAACACTTACTGAGTTACATTTCCTTCTTTTTTCATCAAAGACTGCAAGAAAAGAGCTCTTCAGATCATCAATTCTCCACAGCAACAACGGGCCGTCTCCCAACAAATTATAATTCTTCCCAACAGCCAGTTGCACTAAACGTCTCCAAAAGTACATTCACAAAGCTAAACACCAAGTCGCCATCGCTTCTATCCACATCAATAAAGGATCTAACCAGGACAAAACCCAAGCACCACGAACCAGTTATGCAAGAGTTTTACAACTATACCCTGTGGAGCTGTGACAAGATCTACCAAGTTGAAACAGCAAGAACCGCGACAACCCGCCTCAATAACACATAACGCAGTAGGAACGAGCAACTTAAACAACGCCTTTTACAACACCGAAATTCCACCAATCATCTTATGAAATTCAGAGACGCCCATTTGTGATAAAAGAAACTAAATTTCCTCACAACCCAAGTGCCTTGAATCAGCACTGATCGCTGTTTCGAATACAATTAAAACAAACAACGGCAGCTTCAAACCATCTCCGAAAATCTTAGTCAAGAATCCTCCTCCTGATAAACATAAACCCTGCCATCACATAGTCCCTCCCTGTTATCCTACACAAAGCACAGAGAGAGGAACACTGAAACAACCCTTCCTCATTCCAGATTATATTTGTCCAACCTATTTTTATGTTACCCAAAAAATAGCTTTTATAACCTTTTACTCATGTACGAATTAATTGCTTTTGCCACTAACACTACTACTACTACTACTACCACTAGAGAACATTCGAAATGGTACCATCACTATTATTCACCTCACTCTGACCTTGTATATACCCTCTGTGTCCATGGTATTGTTTGTAATGGCTTGATAAAGCTCCTGATAGCGAAAAACGTTTGCCACAATATATGTCACATAGTTGCACTTGTGTCCTTTTTACTTTACCATTAATGAACTTGCGAAGGGAGTACTAGTGACATGAGTAAGTTTGTCTGATGAAACAAAGATAGCCGTATAATCACTCTGAGGAGTATATCAAATGAACTCCAGACGATTTGGAACATTTTAATTCTTGGTCTGGAAAATGCAATGAAGTGTTTAATGTGGATAAGTGTACGGTACTTGCCATGGTTAATGAAAATAACCCTCGAAGCTATAATCTAGGTGAAGTAAGAGCTTGGGTCATACATAATGTGAAAAGAGACTTGGGAGTCAGGTAAGCAGAAATCTAAATCCCAAACTTGCAAGTGCCTCAGAGTCGCAACAAAGGCCAACAATATTACTTGGATTTATCTCAAGAAGTATAAGTAACAGAAGTCCAAAAGTTATTTTAATAGCTCTATACATCACAAGTGAGGCCTCATTTAGATATGCTGCTCATTTTTTGGTCCCCTTACTACAGGAATGGACATTAGACTCATAGAGAACATACAGAGAAGAAGAGTCTAAAATGATTTACTGTGTAAGGAACCTCCAGTATGAAAGATAGACTTAAAGCCTTAAATCACCACTCTCTCGAGAGGCGAAGAATGAGGGGAGATATCATTGAAGTTTAAAAGTGGATGACGGTCATAAATAAGGGAGACATTAATAAAGTACTGAGGGTGTCAACCAGGTAAGAACCAGGAATAAATGGATTTTAAGTTTGATAAATTTAGATTTAGAAAGACATAGGTAAGTACTGTTTTCTAACAGAGTTTGTTAGATGCGTGGAACAGTCTTCCCAGTGGGGGTGATAGAGGCTAGGACATTGGGTAGCTTTAAGAAGATCTGACAAACTATATGAGTGTGAGGGGCTGGGTTTGAAATTTGTGTTGGGGTGGGTGCGGGAGTTGTTTCTTGAGTAGCGTTAGGTAGATGTCGTTTTTGATAAGGACCTGCCTCGTATGGGCCAGTAGGCCTTCTGCAGTGTTCCTACATTCTTATGTTCTTATGTTCTTATGTTCAGAGTTGTTGATGTGTGGAACAATCTTCCGAGTAGGGTGATCGAGGCTAGGATCTCGGGTAGCTTTAAAAAGAGATTGGACAAATATGAGTGGGAGGGGATGAGTTTGATTGGTGTTGTGGGTACGGGGATAAATTCTTGGGTAGCTTAGGGTAGGGATGGCTTTGATAAGGACCGGCCTTGTATGGGCCAGTAGGCCTTTTGCAGTGTTCCTCCATTCTTATGTTCTTATGTGCGATACTTTGGTTGCAATATATCTGAAACGTTTCGCCTACACAGTAGGCTTCGTCAAGCGAATACAGAAGAGTGTAATAATGTTGGTAGAATTACCGACAATATGTAAAGTAAAAGGACACAAGTGTAACTAATGTGACATTTTATTGTGGCAACGTTTCGCTCTCCAGGAGCTTGACAAAGCTCCAGAGAGACTAAAATTTCAGACAGTCGAAGCACTAGAAAGGCAGTGTGACTGGACCATCAGCCTTGAAAAGCTAGTTCATAAGAACATAAGAAAGGAGGAACACTGCAGTAGGCCTGTTGGCCCATACTGGGCCAGCAGTTCTGAGGTAAGTCAGTCCCTCAGCCTTGAGAAGCGTCCAGCTTCATCGTCTCCACCAGATTAAAACTTTAAGTGAAACTAAGTGAGGAATTCTTGAACCGCGCTCTAAGTGAGTGTCTTTAAATTGTATTCAAGTTAAAGTAATTTATTTCACTTATTCCATCCTTAGGAAAATCTAAAATTCTTTTAGCATATAAATCTTCCCGACGTAATTTTTGGAAATTTCCGTTTTTTGAGGGGAGGATATGAAATATTATGAAACATATTAATGAAATACCGAGGGTATCGAATAAAGAAAAAGCCAAAAATAATGGATCGAAGTTGGATAAGTTTTTCGAGGGGACGTGAGTAAATATTGGTTTTGAAAGAGCTGTCGATGCGTGATAAAGCCACTGGATGGCGAAACGTCTACAATAAAGATAACCAATGTTTGCACAGGGAGTTCTTAACTTTCATTTCAGTCCTACGGAGTAGTTATAGAAGCTAAAACTCTGTGTAGCTAAAAAAGAGACTGACAAACGATTGGTACAAGATATACGAGTACTAGGGGTAGGTGTGATGAATGGTTTTGAAAACCGACAAGTTGAAGAATTGAGACACTTATGCAACACATGGGAATCTTTATTGAAGAAACGTTTCGCCACACATTGGCTTCCATCAGTCCCAATAGCAAAGAAAGTTGTTTAGGTAAGACACATATGCAACAGTTAGGTATCTTATTATGAAACGTTATTCGCCTACACAGTAGTCTCTTCAGTCAAGTACCAAGAAAAGTTGATAGAATCGAAGATACTTGAAGACGATGTAATCAGTCCATCACCCTTAAAAGTTTTTGAGGTGGTCAGTCCCTCATTACTGGAGAAGAGCATTGTTCCATAGTATGAAACAATATGGAGATGGAAGTGACAGGATGTAGCTTTTTATAAGCGCCAAGAGTAAGGAGTAATTAAGTGAGTAAGGAGAGTAGAATTTGAGTGTAATAAGACCCTCACCTGATTCGATGTGTTAGTCCCATCATCTCGGGTGTAGGAAGTGCAGCATAGAGGGCCAGAGAGGGTGGCTTTATACTGCGGTGAGAGGAGTTGAAGCAGGAGGAGGTGGGATCACAGTACAAAGACTTCAACGCTTGCCCCAACCCTTTGGACGTACGACGCTACTTTACACTAGTGGCAAAGGTCGCACTGTGATCCCGCCTCCTCTGCTTCAACTCCATCTCACTCAACCGCAGTAATATTAAGCACCTCTCTGGCCCTATGCTGCACTTCCTAGACAAGAAGTGATGGACTGAACACATCGAATCCAGTATAGGTACTGATTTACATCAAACTCTACTCTCCTTACTCGACTTCTTTCTCTTGTATTTGGACTGATGAAGGCCACTGTGTGGCGAAACGTTTCTTCAATAAGATTCCCATTGTTTGGGAAAAGGGTAATGGTGAAACCGACTAGAATGTGGAAAAAAGACACGTTATGTACAGTTCAGGAATTCATTTTATTAAAGAAACGTTTCGCCACGAGTGGCTTCTTCAGTCCTAAAAAAGAGAAAACAAGAAAACACACATATATATTAAAGTTAAGACACATGTGCAACATCTGGATATCTTTAATGTAGTAGACGTTTCGCCATCCAGTGGCTTTATCAATACAGATTCTAGGACATAATAGGAGAGACAGTTAGAACTATATACAAGAAGATGAGGTAATCATCCCTCGGGCCTTGTAGTATGTTCCAGCATCGTGTTGAGGAGAGTCGAGCAAAGGCAACGAACGAACTGAAATTACATGTAAGATCCCAAATGGAGAGCCGGGGAAGACGGGACAAACGAATAATAGTGCAGAGAGGGTGTTCTTAGTCCGTAGAAATAGAGCCATGGCTTAACCCAGTTCCAGCTAAAGGCGATCGTGGTACAGATAGAAAAGTAAAATTCCGGTTCTTCTGTTGGGAACTTTTTATCCGTGGGGTGAGCTGGAGAGTAAGGGCTTGCGACCTTTAGGACTAGAGAGCGAGTGCAGAACTGAGTCATTCCCTTAACCCAAAAAAGCTAAGGCGAAACGTGGGTTTCAGAGAATGGTACCGTGTCTTAGAAGTTACCTGTCAGCCGGCTCCAAGGTTATTTGTAAGTAGGGTTATGAGCAGATCATGCAAGGATTAGAAAAGGTTGTGTTGGTTTTGTGGGTCCTGCGAATGTCTTTCGGTCAAGGAGAGAGGTCCCCATTAGTCATGTCGTGTCTCAAGTTTGTCCTATCTGTCTGTCACTGAGCCTCTCCAAGTACAGAATCAGCGCAGTGGACGTCTTAACTGTGCATTGGAGATACTCGCTTGTGCGAAGTCCTCCCATCTGCTGACCATCACATCAAGCAAACGCAGCGCAGCGCCTTGTTCTGGAAACGCTGCAGTTTAAGTAAGTTGTTTTTGCTGCAAGAGAGATGGGCTAGAGGAAGTAAGTTACAGAGACGTATTTAGGGATTTGTAGAGGTGTTAGTTTTGGTGCTTTGAGAGGCATGGTTTCAGCTTGTAGAGGGCCCCAAGGGCCTTACTAGCTATTGCAAGCCTTGAGAGAATGTGTCCGTGTAAACGAAGAAGGTAGTCAAGATTAACGCCAAGGCATGACAAGATTGTGTGATAGGAAGTAAGGCGGGTGTCAGCTGTTCTGAGTTCGACAGGTATGGAGGATCACGTGGTTCCCTTAGTTAAAATACGTAATGCTGGACTTTGCTGCATTGGTTTTTGATCCTCCATTTTTGTTCCAGATGCTATCCTGTCAACCTCATTTTGTGATTTGTGTGTGAGTGTATCTATTGGCATGAGTGATAAGTTGTGTAATTTCGTCTGCATAGGCTATTGTGGTTGGAGTTGTGGTATATAGGTTGTTGGAATGTCGTTAGTGTAAAAAAAAAAATGTAGAGGGTAGGGAAAGGACAGATCCCTTGGGGTACTCCAGCATTTTAGTGGAAGAAGTCAGAGTAACAGAGCCTTGGAATTTGATTCTCATGGTACGGCCGTCTAGGAAGTTGCAGAAGGAGTTTACGAGTATTGAGAGGCATGGTTGAAGTTAGTGGCAGAGTTTGTACTTGAAGACCCCCCTCGGTGCCACAACAGTGTAATAGCTTTTTCAACGTCTTTTGCAACCGGCTGTCCTGTTACTTTGTTTTTGTGTTTATGTGGATGTAGTTGAAGAAATGATGTTAATGGCATCTATCTGTTTGTGGATCTGTGTGTTCTGAAGCCCAAACTGGCCATCTGAACGAGTAGAGAATTAAGTCCAGGTATCTGCGAAGGCATGATTAATGAATATTTTCAAAGAGCTTTCCTAAAGTTTCGAGAGGCTGAATATGGCATAGTTTTTCTAGGGTCCAGAGTGGTTTCTTTATTGGGTTTAGGGAAGGAGGATAGCAGAGCAGCTTATAAGAGGAAGGAAGTATCCAAGCAAGGGAGGCATTGAGGAGTTTGTGAAGGCAGTAATGATAGTAGTCAGTAAGGTGTTTTCATGATAATATGGTTTAGGCCAGCGCACCAGATCCTTGGAGGAAGGTGTCTGAGAGTAGTTTTAATGTCTGTTGTTGGTGGAAGGAGTGTCGAGTTCTTTGGGAAGGAGGTAAGAGTGTCTAGATGTATGTGGCTGTCTGGTTTGTTTTCTTGTTGTGTGTTCAGTGTCCAGTGTTCTATTTCTGAATGTGTTGAATAACGTTTAGGGTGGGGTGGGTGAGCGTGGAAGATGTTTCGCCCTCTCCAGATGTGTTTGAAAAGTGTTGGTAGCAGCCTGTTGGTCTGAGATGTGTGTGTTGTTGTGGATGATGGTGTTTGAATTTGTTGGTGGGAGGTAGTGCCTCTGATTTTGTTGAAAAGTTCCAGGAAGGCTTTAGGGTGTTTTTAACACTCTGCCTGCCGCTTGTTGTATTTAGTCGTGCCAGTGATTGTTGTGGTCTTGGTCTAGGCTGTGTAAAATGTTGTTTCTAAGTAATGTGAGATCTAATTCGGAACTGATTAAATCTATGTGGTGTTGTAGAGGAAGCGGTTGTGTAGCGAATAATTAGTCTTCTTGTTCTAGTGACTGGTTTTGGGTAAGGAATAACGAGTGTGTGATTTTCTTTGGTATTGCGATGTTGGCTTCTTGTGTAAATAGGTGTCCTGGATTGAATCAGAGTTGAGTATCGAGTCAGAGATAGGTTTTTTTGTTAGTCATAGGTGAGTTAATATTGTCTATGCGTTGTTTGAAAGTATCCCAGTCAATCGTTCTGTATGAGAATGAAGGTTGGTGGTTTGGAATGAGGAAGGTTGTGAGGAGATGTGTCATATGCAGGATGTGATCAGAGCCTTTAATAGAGGCCAAGGTTAGATGTTAGTGATGAAATAGAGAACTTGCTCGGTTTTGCCAGAATGATGTTCTGGATGCCTTGTCCGTTGTGGTTGTGAAGAAGGTATGAGTCTGTGGCCAATATGATTAGGGTGTTTATGGTTTGTGAAGTTGAGTAATTGGTGACCAAGTTAGGTTGTTACTGGTGTTAGAAAGGCAGTTTTTTGGCATTCCCATGCATGTCAAGCTAGTAAGGTAAGTTGGTGTGTTGGTGTGTTGAAGACGTAAGGAGATTTCGTGTATGTTGAGAGTAAAGTGTTTGGGCGAGCCATATGTGGTGAAAAGGATAAAGGGCCAAGGTGGGTGTGTATTCCTGACCGCAAGACATGTTGGTGAATAAAAGGGATTGGGAGAATTCATGTTTTATGTTGAATTGACAAGGATGGCAACCCCATCGTGGGTATCATAGGGGGACTGGTAGTGGCAGTATAACATAATGGCGTATACAGTTGAGTGCTTGAGGCAGGTACTGATTTAGCAGAAACAATATCTGGCCTCATCTGCTTCAAGGAGCTCGGCCAGTAGTGTCTAATTGTAAGTAAAAGAACGTACGTTAACTGAATCGAATCCTTAAAACAGTGATTAAATGGTTTTCGTCTTAGCAAAGTTAAAGTCGGGTAGGAGTTTGGATTAAAGCCCGTGATAGTGGTGCCACAGTGGAGTGTGTTTGTAGGTGCTACGTGACCCGTTTCCTGGAGGGGGAGGAAAGATGGATCTGATTTTATGTTCTTTGGTCTGTCCGTTAGAAGTTGGGGTAGGTTTAGGTTTGAGTGATTTTGTCTGGAGGAGGTGGAGTTGGACCTGGATGAGGTTTTGGTTGTGGTGGAGTGGGCGAAGGTGGATGCATAGGAAGTGGAAGATTTTGGTAAGGCTGTGAGGAAGTGGAAGCATAGAAGGGATGTACAGTGGGGTTAAGGAAGTGTGGGAGGGGTGTCGTAGCAGTTAGCATAGGGGTTGTTGGTGGGAGGTGTAGAAGTAAGTGAAGAGAGGTAGTTGGGAGGAGGAGAGCTGGTGGAGTAGAAGTGGGGGGGTGGAGAGAGGAAGTGATGGAGAGGGTTGTAGGAGGCTTGGAAAGAGAAGCAGGAAGGAGGGATAATTAAAGAATGGAAGATTGTTTTAGCAGACCAAGATTAGTTAAGGGACATGTGAGTAGTCTGATTGGTAACTTGTTGAGATTACCATCGCAAGTTGGGGCAGCAGTGGCAAGTTGACAGTTAGTTTTGAGTCTAGTGTGGGTGTAGAAGGGAAAGTGCTCTTGTAGTCTGTGTGTTGGTGTTAGATGTGTGTAAGTAGAAGAGGTAGACCAGTGCGTGTGGAGGCCCAGGCATTGGGGTAGGGAGGGAGGTGTGGAATGGGAGGTAGGTAAGGAAGGGAGGGAGGAGAGGAAGGGGTTGGGTAGGGATGTGAGGTGGTTTGCTCTGAGGGAAGGAGAGTTGTGCTTTCTAGAAGGGCAGGAATTTTGCAACTGTCATGTGTGACCCGCCGAGTTAGAACATTTAAGGGGGAGGTTGCAAGTATTGTCCAGAAGTGGCCAGTTTGCTGAACATCTGGACAGACTTGTGTAATGTCTTGTGTTTTTGTCGGGCCGAATTTTTGTAGCATTTAAGACATTGTGTGATTGGTGGAAGTTTCAATGAAGAGAGCGTTTGGAGGATGCGGATGGTCTTGAGGCACAGTTTCCTTGACTGTAAGAAGTGTAGAGGCGTTCGCAAGAGTAGAACAAGCGTATTTTGAGAATGGAAGTGTTTTTTCTGGTCTTTAAATATCGTCAGCAGAGACTTTGTTCTTAGTAATGATAACATTTTATTAAGTCCTTCTTTGTCTGTGTCATAGGCTTGTCAGGAGAGAGTAGTTCTACGTGTTAGCAAGACTGTGCTTTTGGCACGTAGCTACAGTTGAGTTGGCCAATACCTTATATGGAGGGTCATTCGCGGCTAGGGTCGTCTTGGAGAGTCGTTTTTGAGTCTGGTATCGCTATGGTGGAGTTGTAACGCTTCGTAGGAATGTTTTGGTTCAAGAAGGAGTTTGAAGCCTGAGTTGGTTTTGAAGACTTTTAAGCATGAGGTGCACCAGTGATCTGATATTATAAAATTTCTTCCGGACAGATAGTGGCATCAGGATTAGAACATTTGAGGTTTAGCGAGAAGGAATTGGATTTAGTAGAAGCAGAGGCAGGTGTGGGATGTTTGGGAAGTGGAGGGGGGTGGGTGGTGGAAGGCAACGAAGGCATCGTCTAATTACGAAAAAGATGTTAAATGGATGTGACAATCGGCCAAACAGTGGAGATACTCCAGCTAGGCAAGTACGTGTAAGTAGACACACGTACTTGCCTGGCGCAGGACACAGATGGATGTGAACTGTAAGCTTGATGGAGTCACTGTAATATCCTGAGTGGTTGCGAGACGGCTGTATGGCGTGCAGTCAACAGGCGAAGAGAATTCAGGCAGCAAGAGTCTTCCTGCCCTTCGGCTGCAACCACCGACGCACCAATACCTGATGGTGGAGATGGAAGACGAAGGTTCCAGCAAGCCACTACTCAAAGCACTACTCAACACGGTAATTTCGAGAGAGGCGAGATTCGTCGATGTGTTAGGTAAGCACAACGTCACCACTCGAAGCTAAGTCGCTGGAGCGTAAAAGGCCAAGAGACGGCACTTTTATAGGACTCAGTGAATTGGACGGGCAGCATACGAGGGCAGTCACTGGTAGGGCGGGATTCCCCAGTGGAAGTAGGGTCCTTCCCAAAGAATGGGTTAGTTGCAGCAGCCGTTAGAAGTCTTGTAGATGTCCTCTGAACCAAGATCGCATGATGTTGTCGTGTCTGAAAAGTTATGTGCCAGAAAGGTATAAAATACCGACAAATAATAAAGTTAAAAACACATGTTCAACATCTGGATATCTTTATTGTCGTAGAGCGTTTTCGCCATCCAGTGGCCTTTTATCAATAAGATTTCTAGGACTTTG
This sequence comes from Cherax quadricarinatus, assembly GCF_026875155.1. Lineage (NCBI taxonomy): Eukaryota > Metazoa > Arthropoda > Malacostraca > Decapoda > Parastacidae > Cherax > Cherax quadricarinatus. The sequence goes on from NC_069402.1 coordinate 61,162,293, forward strand.
CTCCATACTCTCCTCCACCACGAGTGCTGTGAACACTAAACTCCAAGCCGAGGGACTGATTACCTCAACTTTTGTAATATAGTTCTACAGTCTTCCTATTTATTCCTAGAATCTTATGATAAAGCCACAGGAATGCGAAACGTCTACTACTATAAAGAAATCCATATGTTGCACATGTGTCATAACTTTCATATTGTCGGTATTTTATACCTTTCTTCACAACTTGTCAGACACTGCAACATCATGGAATCTTGGTTCAGAGTACATCTACAAGACCTTCTTCCAACGCTGCTGCAACTAACCCTTCTCTTTTGGCGTGTCAGTGTCTCCGTCCCTGTCTGCTGTCTGTCATTCTTGTCTGTCTCTCTCTCTCTCTCTCTCACACAGCACCACACACACATACAAACACACACACACAACAACAACACACACACACACACACACCACTACACACCACACGCCACACACACACACACACACACACACACACACCACACAGCACACACACACTCACAGAACCGACCTCGAACCCCTGCAACCACAATTTAGGTGAGTACCACGATGTAAGAGTGCCTTTCATTCGGATAAAGACGTACCAGAGCTAAGCGGATTACATATAATTAAGCTGAATTTACTGCTTGGCTCAGTGTCTGTATTCTCATATACATTCAGATCACTGCCTTCCGGCACGCTAGAATTATCCTCATAAATACTAAGATAACTTTACTACCGCGCCCAACCTTACCTGGATTATTCATTAATCGCAGGAAGAATCACTGCTCTCTCTCAAGTAATATCACCTAAACAATAGAGTTTGATTTTACCTCTGGTATCTATTTTATGGCTTTGTATAGCTGGAGATAATGATTTACTTAAATTAAAGCTTTTGACAACGACGTCCGATCATATATATATATATATATATATATATAAATATATATAATATAACTTTATATATATATATATGATATATATATAATATATAGATATATATTATATATATATATATATTATATATATATATATATAATAGTATATATATATATATATAGTATATCTGCCAATAAGATCACAGTAAAATTCTCTGATAAGCCACATGCAACGAACTTCAATAAGAAGTACACTCTTGCAGTGTCTTACCTTCTATGTATTTTCCTTCTGTACACAATTCAGACACTGCAACACCAGGAATCTTTCAATACATCTTTCTGACCTTCTATCTACACGCTCTGGAACTAATCCTCATCTGGTTACTGACCTACTTACCACTGGCCAAGCTAGGTGTTCCCTAACTCGTGTCACACGTCCGATCATACAGTTGCTCTACACCGCAAGAAGCCTCTCTTCGACCCTGTCGGGGTGTAGAATTTATATTCTACAAAACGTGATATCCTTTTCACAATGCTGTCGAATCGTGTGAAAATCAAGCCTGTGAATGGTGCAATAAATGACTCCTCGAAGTTAGCTTTAGCTACCGTCGTTAGGACCTGCCTGCAGGTCAAATTTACGGCAATCCACTCTCTGAAAGACTCCTTCATTGTCGTCTGCACAGATGACACGGAAGCACTAAAACTAATGGACGACTCTTCAATCAGGACCCTACAAACACAACAATTCACTCTATCCCCGTCTCCATTCTTGAAGTCGAAACGTTCGGTCTTTGTGAAAAGACTTGACAATATCGTCACCTCTCTCTACTGAAGCACTGAAGACATCTATTGAGGAACAAAACACGTGGGCCTCGGTAGACAGCATCTCAAAGATCCCAACGCCGCATCAATGCTAAAGATTACATTCTCAGACATCTCCATGGCTGCCCAAGCTCTCTCTGACGGTCTGGCCATCTCATATTACCACATTCACCCAAGTCATATAGAACAAGAACGTTTCACATACATCTCCCACTGCTGGACCTGCTACTCCTATAATCACACCACCAAGGACTGCCCCATCAAGAATAAGAAGTTTTGTTCAAAATGTGGGAATGATGGACACGATTTCAGATCCTGCACCATTACTACAACACCAACATGTCTTAACTGCAAGGGTAATCATCATACCCTTGCAGCTAAGTGCCCATCAGGAAAGAAATCATTGAAGAAAACTAAAGTTCTGAAGACCTCCAATTCACCGACATATGCTGCAATAACCAAACCACAAACCGACGCCATCAAGACTCTACACGCTAATCTACAGGCACCATCGCCCAGCAACTCCCTCTCTCCACTCCCCGACGGTGCTCCTTCCAAGGTGCTGTACTGCATGGTGTATGCACACCTTGCAAACGCAGCAAGCCCCGGCACTTTCAACACCACTATTAACGAACTATTCCGTCTGAACAACATGCCTGCCTTCAATTTTCCGGAATCCACACCTTCAGAAGACATCCTCAAGATCCTTCCCAACGTCCTGAACTTTACTGCACCTGCAGACCTGTCTCCTGCCCAAGCAACTGCTCCTTTAACTTCTATAACCACTTCCACCGCTGACAACGTTGATCAAGTTGCCTCAACCACCGCCTCCCACCTCTCCCAGCCTGCTGTTACACACCATTACACCTCACAGCTGCTCCTGTCGAACCTCAGTCACCTGCTACCACCATTGTAGATTCTCCCAGTGAATCCACTCCAGAAGAGGAAGATAACGACGACTCCAGTAAACCCTCATGGGAAAACCTTACCTTTTACACTTCTCCTTCAAATACTGACACCATGACCTGTACTGAACTCTACAAAAGCCTCGGTGCTGGAACAGTCAAGTATGCATGTGAATCACCGCTTCACTTCACACTCACCCAAGTTCTTGAGTTCATCAAGCCTCTACGTTTCACCTTCAGCAACAAGGCTAAATTATACCACCTATCTAGAAGCAGCTTCAAAAAGTTTGAAAATGGCTCCATTGCTAACCTGCCTCCTCAGTTACTCCTATAACTCCCATATGTGTTCTACCCTCTGATGTGACCTAGCCTGCTGCCAGCTACTCAAGATTCAAGACTTCAA
>NC_069402.1:61165791-61175791 GCF_026875155.1 Cherax quadricarinatus
TGGGAACTGGTGTTATTTTATGCCAGCAGTCCCTCTCTTCTCACCTCCTAGTTCCATTACAAACTACTACTACTACTACTACTACTACTATACTCTACTACTACTACTACTACTACTACTACTACTACTACTACCACCTCTACCCACGCATCACCTCGCCTGACTCCCGCCACTATATATATGTGTGTTTTCTTAGTTTTCTCTGTATTAGGACTGAAGAAGCCACTCGTGGCGAAACGTTTCCTTTAATAAATGTCCTGAACTGTACATAAGTGTCTTTTTCCACATTCCCATGTGTTGCATAAGTGTCTCAATTCTTCAACTAGGGGTAGGGTTTGATTGGTGTCTAGGGTACGGGAGCAAATTCTTGGATAGCTTTTGGGAAATGCTGGACAAATACATGGATGGTTTTGATAAAACCTGCCTTATATGGGCCAATAGGCCAGCTGCAGTGTTCCTCTAATGTTCTTATATGTATAAAGAGATAAATTATGACAATTGTTGTCAAGTTACTTCGCCTGGCTCAGGCTGTCCGTAATACGATCTCCGGTAAAATTACAGCCAAGTCCTGTGCGTTCTAATAACCTCATGCGATCTCGTAGTCTTTAAGAAACAAAATATTTTGTCATGGGTACACAAATAACCCGCACATAAAAGAGAGAAGCTTACGTCGACGTTATTTATTTGTCATTGGTTCTCGTTTGTAGTATTATTAGTCTTTGTATTGTTATCGGTGCTGTGGTTTGGAAATTAAAAAAAAAAACAAAGTAACCTAGGAAAACAGAGTAGCTGACGTTTTTAGACAAGGACTTAGAAGAATATAGTGAAATATAAAAGAAGAAAATGACGAAGGAAAGAGAAGATGTTGATGAAGCTCTCCGAAACGTTTTCTTACGCTTCGAAACGTTTTTTGTTCGGTGCAAGTCATGTAAATATCTTGATGGTGACCTTAAAGCTCTCACTAAGTACTTAAGATTCTTGCTGCTCATTTCCATATTAGATCTCATTGTCTTTACTCTCCGTCTTTTCATGTATTCGTTCCCCCGTTTGATCTCTTTTTTCTAGTTTAGTTATTGCTTTTTCTCAGTTTATCTGGTAAGAATTCGCATAAAATTTCTATTAATCAATACAGCGTTTAAAGTTCCGTAGGCCTATGAATATAAATATTTTTGGGGTTTACTAATAGTCTCGTGTTTTCTCCATTTCACTACATTATCCATGACCCATCGCGAGTCCTGGCCAAAGACCGGGCTGAGGGGGCGTTGACCCCCTGAAATACCCTCCTGTTATACTCCAGGTATTTGCTGTACAGCCCACTCCACTCCCTTGACACCCATGTACTGTTCAACTCCCTACCTTCAACACCCATGCACCATGCAACCCCCATAACACCCATGTACCATACCAAATCTCCCCTCTGTCTTTCCCCTCCCTGTGCAAAGAGGAGAAAAGAAAGAGATAGTTGCAGCAAGGCCAGTAAAGAAGACAAAGAAGAGTGAACGTGGAGGGAAGAAGGAAATATGGAAAGGATGGTGGGGAAGGGCGTAGGAGAGACAGGCACATGATGATACAAGGAGGTGACGTGGATGAGAAGATGAGGGCGGGGGTATTTGACGAGAAAATTGTGGAAAAAGGAACTTGGAGAGAGGTGATACAGATTCGGAGGAAAAAGGAATGTGGAGAATAATGAGGGAGCAGGAAGGGAGAGAATGAAAGATGGAAAAGATGAATGGAGCAGGGGAGGAAAGGGACGAGGGGAAGCAGAAATGGGAAGGTGTGATGGAAGGAGAGGGGATGAGAAGGGAAGAAGCAGAGAGGAATGGATATGATGGAAGAGATGGGAAGGAAAGCAGAGGATAGATATAGCGTTATGGATCTCTTCTGATTGGTCCAATCATCACATGCAAGTGCAACACTGAGTGGTGTTATTGCAAGACTGAGTGCAAGACTGGGTGGTATCATTGCAACTCTGGTTGAGGGGATGGTCGCTCAAGTAACTGGTAAACAGTGACTTGAGTGAAGGGTGTAGCCACAGCCTGTGTGTGTGTGTGTGTGTGTGTGTGTGTGTGTGTGTGTGTTGTAGTGTTAGGGAAGTATTACCCATGTGAACTGTGTTGTTGTATCACTGCAAGCACAACTAACAAGTAGAAATGTTAGATATCTCTTCTACGACGCCATGAAAGCAAGTAAGACACAATAGTGACGTAGTAAAATGAAATCAGTAAATGAATTAAAAATAGACAGTGACCTGAGAGGAGTCAAGACTTCTTATTCAGCATAATGATTATGAAAAAAATATAAAAAATCTAGATAATTTAGAAAATATATAGAGTCCTAGAGCAGAGCTTCTTCGCTTACAAGCTCAACACCTTAATTACACAGTCAGCGGGAAGCCCCTGATGAAGGTCGAGAGGTAGGCAAGGTCGTAGTGTGAGGTGGTCCAGGGGGTGTTAGGTTACTGTGTGTGTGTGTGTGTGTGTGTGTGTGTGTGTGTGTGTGTGTGTGTGTGTGTGTGTGTGTGTGTGTGTGTGTGTGTGTGTGTGTGTGTGTGTGTATGTTGTGTGGTGTATGTGTGTGTCCTCTCCAAGTTATGGTTCAAGGGACGGGTTTCGACTTTTGACGTAATTAACAACTTAACGCCAAGTCGGCCTTGTCATACCTACTGCTAAAACTGTGTATGGGATTTACTTCCGCCACGCCCTAGTCCAGATCGTTCTACTTCTTGACCATCCTCACAGTGATGAAGCGCTTTCTGACAGCTCTCCAGCTCTTTTGTGTTTTAACTCACATCTGTGCTTTTCTCCATTAGTGCCTCAGAGCAGTTTGTACATCGCGAATATGGCTCCGCAGTGTCTAGGTATAAGAGAGAGAGAGAGAGAGAGAGAGAGAGAGAGAGAGAGAGAGAGAGAGAGAGAGAGAGAGAGAGAGAGAGAGAGAGAGAGAGTAAGAGAGTGCAGGCAGGAGGTATAAACAAGCAGTGAGAGACGCCAGAGTCTGGAGTGAGACAGAACAGAGAGGACACAAGAAGTCACTGTTAGGTTAACCAGTGACAGTTAATCACTGTTACAGTGAAAACAGCTTTGTGACTGACACTGTAGTGAAACTGTGAATGACACTCTGTAGTGGGACTGTGACTGATACTCTGTAGTGGAACTGTGACTGATACTCTAGTGAAACTGTGACTGACACTGTAATGAAACTGACTGACACTGTAGAGAAACTGTGACTGACACTCTGTAATGGAACTGTGACTGACACTGTAGTGGAACTGTGACTGACACTGTAGTGAAACTGGGCCACTGTAGTGGAACTGTGACTGACACTGTAGTGAAACTGTGACTGACACTGTAGTTGAACTGTGACTGACACTCTGTAGTAAAACTGTGACTGACACTCTGTAGTGAAACTGTGACTGACACTCTGTAGTGAAACTGTGACTGACACTGTAGTGAAACTGTGACTGACACTCTGTAGTGAACTGACTGACACTCTGTAGTGAACTGACTGACACTCTGTAGTAAAACTGTGACTGACACACTGTAGTAAAACTGTGACTGACACTCTGTAGTGAACTGATTGACACACTGTAGTGAAACTGTGACTGACACTCTGTAGTGAAACTGACTGACACTCTGTAGTGAAACTGTGACTGACACTCTGTAGTGAAACTGTGACTGACACTGTAGTGAAACTGTGACTGACACTCTGTAGTGAACTGATGACACTCTGTAGTGAAACTGTGACTGACACACTGTAGTGAAACTGTGACTGACACTCTGTAGTGAAACTGTGACTGACACTCTGTAGTGAAACTGTGACTGACACTCTGTAGTGAAACTGTGACTGACACTCTGTAGTGAACTGATTGACACTCTGTAGTGAAACTGTGACTGACACACTGTAGTGAAACTGTGACTGACACTCTGTAGTGAAACTGTGACAGACACTCTGTAGTGAAACTGACTGACACTCTGTAGTGAAACTGTGACTGACACTCTGTAGTGAAACTGACTGACACTCTGTAGTGAAACTGTGACTGACACACTGTAGTAAAACTGTGACTGACACACTGTAGAGAAACTGTGACTGACACACTGTAGTGAAACTGACACACTGTAGTGAAACTGTGACTGACACACTGTAGTGAAACTGTGACTGACACTCTGTAGTGAAACTGTGACAGACACACTGTAGTGAAACTGACTGACACATGTAGTGAAAACTGTGACTGACAACATGTAGTGATGACCACTGTAGGAAACTGTGACTGACACACTGTAGTGAAACTGTGACTGACACTCTGTAGTGAAACTGTGACAGACACTCTGTAGTGAAACTGACTGACACTCTGTAGTGAAACTGTGACTGACACACTGTAGTATGTAGAAACTGTAGAAACTGACACTCTGTAGTGAAACTGTGACAGACACTCTGTAGTGAAACTGACTGACACTCTGTAGTGAAACTGTGACTGACACACTGTAGTGAAACTGTAACTGACACACTGTAGTGAAACTGTAAACTGAACTCCACTAAAAGAACCGTAGTGAAACTGTACTGACACACTGTAGTGAAACTGTAACTGACACACTGTAGTGAAACTGTAACTGACACACTGTAGTGAAACTGTAACTGACACACTGTAGTGAAACTGACACACTGTAGTGAAACTGACACACTGTAGTGACACATGTTGTCCACAGTACATTTGCTGACCTCGTGTGCCCTATCATACCTTCTCTTTAAGCTGTTAGGTTATGTAAGGTTGGTCAGGAAAAACGACGTTTATCCTGAAGCGGGTCTTAGTCACATGATGACCCGCCATTGGAGCTTTTAGTCATCTGACCGAGGCCTTCCGCTGGCTTACCGGTCCTTTAAAAATTATGGTCGTACTTATTACCATTAGTTTTTTTAATCTGTATACGTTGTTTGACGGCGCTACTAAGACGTTTACTTTGGTCAGTATTCCTGAGAACGTTCTTCTTAACATCCACATGATTAATCTAGTTTCTCGCCTTCCATCTATTGTATTTCTCCTTATCTTATCGAATTTAAAGCAGTCTATCTATCTACCCATCTCATGTACTGATGTTTTTTAACGTTTTAATCGTGTCTCTCTTAGTTATCTTCTACTCAAAGGATCGTCTGGTTTACGTCTGCTAGTTTCTCTTAACAATACCCCCTCTCAGCCCTGGGACTAGACTGCAAACCTTGTCACATTCTTAAAGTATTTAACACACGTTGCGTACAGTCATAAAGAAATCATTATTGAAGCTACTGGAGTTTACTTTGACATTCACTAGCTTCACATAGGCTACGGAAATCATAGTGTTGACGTGCTCCTACCGTGACATATTTCATTATATATATATATGTGTGTATATTTACACACATATACACACGCACGCGAGCGCGATTACAAGAAGCGCCTTTGCTGGAGCAAAGATGCTTCTTGTAATCGTATTTACTTGCCCCCTCCTCCTCTTTTCTGCAATATTTCAAGTTCCTGATGTGTTGATTGCAACACGAAAGCCCTAGATCTACCATTCAACTCCCACCGGGGTTGCTTTGCAACTTGTATCACTTTTACAGCAAAGTTTCCCACCTTAGGTAAATGATTACATGTGCAACTTTCAGAATATTTATCATGCTAAGTATCTCTTGCCAGCGGCTTCAAATGAAATAGTTTTCCCAAAAAGGTCGTCGGTATATTTATACCTATCATACTCACATTCCCACACGAGACACAGCGTCGCAGAGTAAACAAAACACAATGGGGGGTAGTGTCCCTGCTGGGCATTCCCTCTCCTTTATTTACATCCATTAGCATGGCTGGGGATGACGGCGAGAGAATAACAACACCGTAAATGGATAATGCTCGTAAGAACCCCGTGTATAAAATGTTACATTCTTCTTTTACTCCTTTGTCTCTTAATGTGTTCGTTGTTTAGCGCTTTTGCGAGTAAGGGAAGGTACAATAACATTATTTTCTTTGTGCATTCTGAGCCTTGGGAGTCCTGGTCGAGGACGGGGCTGCTGGGGGAGTTGACCCCCTTTAACAACCACCAGGTAGACTCAGAGGAAGGTATCCCTTCAAGGATACTTGATGTAAACTAACTTCTGAGCCTTGTTCATGGAATAATACATCAAGTATCCTCAAAGGGATACCCTCCTTTGAGTCTAACTGGCGGTTGTTCAGGGGATTTTATAGGTGTAGATTATGATGTATCTTCCTCGCCTGCGTTCCAGAGAGTACAGGGCATGGAACTTCAAGAGGGTGGACTGTACTATCCCTTGTTGCATGCACTTATGTAGGAAGAGAGAGACTTAAGAGATATTGGGATAGCTCTTACGAATCACACTGCCACAAAAAACACATGCAGCTCTCATGGCCTTAAAATATTCTCTCTCTCTCTCTCTCTCTCTCTCTCTCTCTCTCTCTCTCTCTCTCTCTCTCTCTCTCTCTCTCTCTCTCTCTCCTCTCTCTCTCTCTCTCTCTCCTCTCTCTCTCTCTCTCTCTCTCTCTCTCTGTACACACATTTTCTTTGTCTTTTTTTCAGATATATTTTTACACATTTAAATAGGCACCAAAATGCAAAGCAGAAAACGGCATAAATTCAGGTTAAAAACACTAGAGCAGCACAGTGCTAACAGTGAAGCTCAACACAGTGCTAACAGTGAAGCTCAACACAGTGCTAACAGTGAAGCTCAACACAGTGCTAACAGTGTAGCTCAACACAGTGCTAACAGTGTAGCTCAACACAGTGCTAACAGTGAAGCTCAACACAGCACTAACAGTGAAGCTCAACACCGTGCTAACAGTGATGCTTAACACAGTGCTAACAGTGAAGCTCAACACAGCGCTAACAGTGAAGCTCAACACAGCGCTAACAGTGTAGTTCAACACAGTGCTAACAGTGAAGCTCAACACAGTGCTAACAGTGAAGTTCAACGCAGCACTAACAGTGAAGCTCAACACAGCGCTAACAGTGAAGCTCAACACAGCGCTAACAGTGAAGCTCAACACAGCGCTAACAGTGATGCTCAACACAGCGCTAACAGTGAAGCTCAACACAGCGCTAACAGTGTAGCTCAACACAGCACTAACAGTGAAGCTCAACACAGCACTAACAGTGATGCTCAACACAGCGCTAACAGTGAAGCTCAACACAGCGCTAACAGTGTAGCTCAACACAGTGCTAACAGTGTAGCTCAACACAGTGCTAACAGTGAAGCTCAACACAGTGCTAACAGTGAAGCTCAACACAGCGCTAACAGTGTAGCTCAACACAGCACTAACAGTGAAGCTCAACACAGCACTAACAGTGATGCTCAACACAGCGCTAACAGTGAAGCTCAACACAGCGCTAACAGTGTAGCTCAACACAGTGCTAACAGTGAAGCTCAACACAGTGCTAACAGTGTAGCTCAACACAGTGCTAACAGTGAAGCTCAACACAGTGCTAACAGTGAAGCTCAACACAGTGCTAACAGTGAAGCTCAACACAGTGCTAACAGTGAAGCTCAACACAGTGCTAACAGTGTAGCTCAACACAGCGCTAACAGTGAAGCTCAACACAGTGCTAAAAGTGAAGCTTAACACAGCGCTAACAGTGAAGCTGAACACAGCGCTAACAGTGAAGCTCAACACAGCGCTAACAGTGAAGCTCAACACAGCGCTAACAGTGAAGCTCAACACAGCGCTAACAGTGAAGCTCAACACAGCACTAACAGTGAAGCTCAACACAGCACTAACAGTGATGTTCAACACAGTGCTAACAGTGAAGCTCAACACAGTGCTAACAGTGTAGCTCAACACAGTGCTAACAGTGAAGCTCAACACAGTGCTAACAGTGAAGCTCAACACAGTGCTAACAGTGAAGCTCAACAGTGAAGAACCTGTGAAGATTTATACAAAATAGAACATTCTTAAGAATCTTACAAAAAGTACTTGGCGTCAGACTTCATAACCGGTTCCAAAGGACGTTCCATGCTGCATTTACCAGGGTTTACGCATACGCTGTAAACTGTTTATAAATACTGGGGAAGCTGGCCAGAAGCATTGTAAAATAAAGATGGATGAAACCCAGTGAGAGAAGAGTGGAACGCGAACTGGCTTGTTCTGCGTAATGAACACCGTGACGCTAGGGACTTCAGCCGAGGTCAAGGTAATGAATTCAGTGACATCAAAAAATATGTTTTAAATATTTTTATATAATACGAATCCACAGAAACACAGGGGACGTGAGTTTTCAGTCAAGCTTATGTTCAAAGAACTGCTGAGAGAGACTTTGGTATCAAAGGGTCTGCACAAATCAATCATATTTATGGAGGGAGTGTGTGTGTGTTTGTGTGTGTGTGTGTGTGTGTGTGTGGTGTGTGTGTGTGTGTGTGTGTATGTGTGTGTGTGTGTGTGTATGTGTGTGTGTGTATGTGTGTATGTGTGTATGTGTGTATGTGTGTATGTGTGTATCTGTGTGTGTGTTTAAAACAGATATACTAACTATTTGTTACTAGGAAGGAGACTTATCATTTAAAACGTTTCTAATAACAAAAATTACGGTCATAGATCAAAGTTCTTTATATATAGTTAAAAAGGGGACCCAGGAGGTGGAGCTCAACACCCATACAGATCATCTGAATAGCCACTGACTGTCACGCCTTTTATTATTGCCGACCTTTTTTTGCAATTTTTGACTTTAGTCCAGTGCTGTTCGACCCTTATGGGTTTACCTCTTAGTCATAATAATAATAATAATAATAATAATAATAATAATAATAATAATAATAATAATAATAATAATAATAATAATAATAATAATGATAATAATAATAATAATAATAATAATAATAATAATAATAATAATAATAAGGCGGGGTAGAGGTCGGTCTAGGAAAGGCTGGAGAGGGAGGGGGTAAAAGAGGTTTTGTGTGCGAGGGGCTTGGACTTCAAGCAAGCATGCGTTAGCGTGTTAGATAGGAGTGAATGGAGACAAATGGTTTTTAGGACTTGGCGTGCTGTTGGAGTGTGAGCAAGGTAAGATTTATGAAAGGATTCAATGAAACCGGCAGGCCGGACTTGAATCCTGGAGATGGGAAGTACAGTGCCTGCACTCTGAAGGAGGGGTGTTAATGTTGCAGTTTTATAACTGTAGTGTAAAGTACCTCTCTGGCAAGACAGTGATGGAGTGAATGATGATGAAAGGCTTTCTTTTTCGGGCCACCCTGCCTTGGTGGGAAACAGCCGATGTGTTAATAAAAATAATAATAAAAATAATAATAATATAATAATAATAATAAAATAATAATAATAATAATAATAAATAATAATAATAATAATATAATGATAATAATAATAATAATAATAATAATATAATAATAATAATAATATAATAATGATGATGATGATGATGATAATAATAATAATAATAATAATAATAATAATAATAATAATTCGAATTTGGTAATCCATTGTCTTCACTCTCTTGTTATCCTATTTTACTTTTTCGTTTCTCTTTTTGCCTATCTTTTATCTCCCTGTCTCTCTCTCCCATCTTTCCCGAGAAAGAAACTGCCAAACACAGAGTTCCTTCGTTTTGTGTTGATCCTCGTAGTGGTGTAAGTGATGGCAGAATATGGTGTCGCCTGACCACTCTGGTAATTGTTTCTTTGTCAATGTGTGTGTCCTCCACTGCCAGCCTTGACAGTAGGATTTGTTGAGCGAACACGGTGGAGCTTACCAGGAGATCCAGGCAAGGATGAACCCGGTGAAAAGGAGGAGTGTGTATATAGTGTTGAAGAAATGAGAGAAGAGATCGCAAGAAGATGAAGATGAATGATGAAATGAAGACTTCAGAGAAAGAAGTAAAGATTGAGAGGATGAGGAAAGATAGTAATAGAGAGAGAGAAAATTGTAATAAATGTAATAATATAAGAGAGTGAGAATATATAGTATATTATAATTTATATAAGAGATTGTGTACACAGGTGATATATTATT
>NC_069402.1:61180791-61190791 GCF_026875155.1 Cherax quadricarinatus
GTAATAATAACAGTAGTAACATATGATTGAAAACGATACATAGTGTTCTCTCAATATATAAATAACAAAAAACGGGACAATACTGTGACTGGAACAACTCACAAATAACCCGCACATAGAAGAGAGGAACTTACGACGACGTTTCTGTCCGACTTGGACCATTTACAGTCACACTAACGAAAAGGAGAGCAGGACGGGTATTTATAGGCAGGAGGTGGTAGTAGTAGTAGTAGTAGTAGTAGTAGTAGTAGTAGTAGTAGTAGTAGTAGTAGTAGTAGTAGTAGTAGTAGTAGTTACCTGGAGGTTACCTGGAGGTTATTCCGGGGATCAACGCCCCCGCGGCCCGGTCCACGACCAGGCCTCCCGATGGATCAGGGCCTGATCAACTAGGCTGTTACTGCTGTAGTAGTAGTAGTAGTAGTAGTAGTAGTAGTAGTAGTAGTAGTAGTGGAGGTGGAAGGAAGTAGTAGTACTTGGTTCCGCCTCCACCTCCACCTCCATCACTACTACTACCACCTCCTGCCTATATATACCCCTCGCTCTCCCCTCCTTTTCGTTAGTGTGACTTTGTAAATGGTCCAAGTCGGACCGAAACGTCGTCGTAAGCTCCTCTTTTCTATGTGCGGGTTATTTGCGTTCTCTCAATACCTCTGAACCCATACAGTGAAACCACATGACGCAGTAACACCATATCACGCAACACAATAACACAGGTTAGCACTCGTAGCACACAGAATAAGAACACGTAACACACTTTAATACCACAAAGGACAATAATACCACAAAGCTCAATAACACCACATAACACACAATAACACCACATAACACACAATAACACCACATAACACACAATAACACCAACAATAACACCACATAACACACAATAACAACACACAATAACACCACATAACATATAACATCACATAATATACAGTAACACCACACAACACACAATAACACCACACACACAATAACACCACACAACACACAATAACACCACATAACACACAATAACAACACACAATAACAACACATAACATATAACATCACATATATACAGTAACACCACACAACACACAATAACGCCACATAAAAACACAACACCACACAACACAATAACATCGAACAACACACAATAACACCACATAACACACAATAACGCCACACAACACACAATAACACCACATAACACACAATAACACCACACAACACCACATAACACACCACACAACACATAACACCACATAACATATAACATCACTCAATAGACAATAACACCACATAACTAATAATAACACCATATAACACTCGGCCTATAATAACTGTAATAAAATACATGAACACTAGTCAGCAACACAGTTTAAAGGGCAAAGAAAATACATATTAAATAACTTAGTTTAAAGCATGGTAATAAAAGGCTTCCTTGCTTGAGTTTAAATAACGAGGTTAAATAATTAAGCATTGGTAACGAGGTTAAATATCTTAGTGGAAAGAGCGTAGTTAAATGGTTTAGTGTCAATAACGAGGTTAAATATTACAGCCTAAGGAGCGTAGTTTAAATGGCCAAGTTTAAATGACGAGTTTAAATGGCTGAGATTTAGAAGCGGTTTAAAGGACAAGGTGAACACAACATTGAGAGGATAAGAATATCGGGGATGTCTCAGGTACTAAACCCATCTGGGTCATGTATCTCTTGGGTAATAACAGGCAATTAAGCTTGATCCAAAGAAGGAAAAGGTAGCTCTAATGTCTTGGATCAAGAACCATTCACCAATATCAAAGGCCCAGACTGAGAGCGCATGATCCAAAAATTTTGAAAAAGTTGAAAAAATCTGAGAAATTTCTCTTAAGAGCGAACAAAAATTTAGTTTTTTTTAAATTTGGTCATTATGATAATTCTAAACCTAGTTTTTGCTACTTAAACGCTTGATTGATGTCAAAAGTAGCGTCAAGACATTAAAAAGCGCGTAGCCATGTATAGTTTTTTATACTGTCCTTTACTGTTTTTTTTTATCCATTAAGAAGCAATATTGAATTCGAGTCACTGGCAACAATGTATGAAGTGGGCGGAGTCAGGCTTCTCAAGGTCACTGATGCTCAGTGCGCTACCCGCGCTCCTGGGAAAAGGTTGGGTGTTGCGTCATTCAAGTTTTGGCCATATTTTACACGTAGTTAATTGCAGAAAAAAAAGGCACAATGCCGTGACTGGAACAATACACAAATATCCCGCACAAAAGAAGAGAGGAGTATATATATACAAAGTTGATTTTTTTTCGGAAATGCGCTTTCTAAAAAATATTTTTTTTTCAATAATAATATATTTTGTATAACTTCTGAAGCAATAATTTCGAGATTTTTTTTTTATTTTGATGTTTTTTTTTTCCATTTGCCTCATGCAACATTTTTCTATCCATTTTAACACTGGTGACATCTGGCAGCTTCAATTGTCCCATATTGTCAGAAAAATTATATAAAATTTTGAATCACATCTCTCAGTCATGAAGGGGTAAATTATTATTATTATTATTATTATTATTATTATTATTATTATTATTATTATTATTATTATTATTATTACTTTTATTATATTCAACAGGGAAATATTAAATCTAAATGGAACAAAGAACGCTCTCTCTCTCTCTCTCTCTGTCTTCTCTCTCTCTCTCTCTCCCTCTTCTCTCTCTCTCTCTCTCTGTCTCTCTCTCTCTCTCTCTCTCTCTCTCTCTCTCTCCGTATCGTAGGCTCCAGGTACAGGTGTTTGATGTTCCCAGGGCAGCACCAACAGCACTTCCGGCTATCATGTTCCTTTAACCTGGGGCGGTCCTCTAAAAGTAGCTTGTCGTCTGCCCTCCACTCCCTCCTGCCCTCCACTCCCTCCTGCCCTCCACTTCCTCCTGCCCTTCACTCCCTCCTGCCCTCCACTCCCTCCTCCCTCCACTCCCTCCTGCCCTCCACTCCCTCCTGCCCTCCACTTCCTCCTGCCCTCCACTCCCTCCTGCCCTCCACTCCCTCCTGCCCTCCACTCCCTCCTGCCCTCCACTCCCTCCTGCCCTCCACTCCCTCCTGCCCTCCACTCCCTCCTGCCCTCCACTCCCTCCTGCCCTCCACTCCCTCCTGCCCTCCACTCCCTCCTGCCCTCCACTTCCTCCTGCCCTTCACTCCCTCCTGCCCTCCACTCCCTCCTGCCCTCCACTCCCTCCTGCCCTCCACTCCCTCCTGCCCTCCACTTCCTCCTGCCCTCCACTCCCTCCTGCCCTCCACTCCCTCCTGCCCTCCACTCCCTCCTGCCCTCCACTCCCTCCTGCCCTCCACTTCCTCCTGCCCTCCACTCCCTCCTGCCCTCCACTCCCTCTGCCCTCCACTCCCTCCTGCCCTCCACTCCCTCCTGCCCTCCACTTCCTCCTGCCCTCCACTTCCTCCTGCCCTCCACTTCATCCTGCCCTCCACTCCCTCCTGCCCTCCACTTCCTCCTGCCCTCCACTTCTTCCTGCCCTCCACTTCCTCTGCCACCACTTCCTCCTGCCCTCCACTTCCTCCTGCCCTCCACTTCCTCCTGCCCTCCACTTCCTCCTGCTCTCCACTTCCCCCTGCCCACCACTTTCTCCTGCCCTCCACTTCCTCCTGCCCTCCACTTCCTCCTGCCCTCCACTTCCTCCTGCTCTCCACTTCCTCCTGCCCACCACTTTCTCCTGCCCTCCACTTCCTCCTGCCCTACTTCCTCCTGCCCTCCACTTCCTCCTGCCCACCACTTCCTCCTGCCCTCCACTTCCTCGTGCCCACCACTTCTTCCTGCCCTCCACTTCCTCCTGCCCTCCACTTCCTCCTGCCCTCCACTTCTTCCTGCCCTCCACTTCCTCCTGCCCTCCACTTCCTCCTGCCCTCCACTTCCTCCTGCCCTCCACTTCCTCCTACCCTCCACTTCTTCCTGCCCTCCACTTCCTCCTGCCCTCCACTTCCTCCTGCCCTCCACTTCCTCCTGCCCTCCACTTCCTCCTGCCCACCACTTCCTCCTGCCCTCCACTTCCTCCTGCCCTCCACTTCCTCCTGCCCTCCACTTCCTCCTGCCCTCCACTTTCTCCTTCCCTCCACTTCTTCCTGCCCTCCACTTCCTCCTGCCCACCACTTCCTCCTACCCTCCACTTCCTCCTACCCTCCACTTCCTCCTGCCCTCCACTTCCTCCTGCCATTCACTTCCTCCTGCCCTCCACTTCCTCCTGGCCTCCACTTCCTCCTTCCCACCACTTCTTCCTGCCCTCCACTTCCTCCTGCCCTTCACTTCCTCCTGCCCTCCACTTTTTCCTGCCATAGTGAAGAGCTCTGTTCCACAAGGCACAGTACTCGCCCCCATCTTATTCCTTATCCTCATATCAGACATAGACAGAGATATACACCACAGCACCGTATCATCCTTTGCGGATGATACTAGGATCAGCATGAGGCTGTCATCTGCTGAGGACGAGGTTAACCACCAAGAAGATATAAACAAAGTTTTCCAGTGGGCAACGGTAAACAATATGATGTTCAATGAGGACAAATTCCAACTACTCCGCTATGGAAAACTGGAGGAGATAATAACTAGAACAGAGTATACTACTGACTCCGGCCATACAATAGAGCGGAAAAATAATGTAAGGGACCTGGGAGTAGTAATGTCTGAGGATCTCACTTTCAAGGATAACAACAGTGCCACGATCGCACGTGCAAAGAAAATGATAGGATGGATAATGAGAACTTTCAAAACGAGACATGCCAAGCCAATAATGATCCTTTTCAAATCACTTGTTCTCTCTAGGCTGGAATACTGCTGTACATTAACATATCCATTCAAAACAGGTGAAATAGCAGATCTAGAGAGTGTACAGAGATCCTTTACTGCACGTATAAGTTCTGTCAAGCACCTTAACTACTGGGAACGCTTGGAAGCACTTGACTTGTACTCGTTGGAACGCAGGAGGGAGAGATATATCATAATCTACACTTGGAAAATCTTGGAAGGAATGGTCCCAAATCTGAACACAGAAATCACTCCCTACGAAAGTAAAAGACTGGGCAGGCGATGCAAAATGCCGCCAATAAAAAGTAGGGGCGCCATTGGTACACTAAGGGAAAACACCATAAGTGTCCGGGGCCCAAAACTGTTCAACAGCCTTCCATCAAGCATTAGGGGAATTGTCAATAAACCCCTGGCTGCCTTCAAGAGAGAGCTGGACAGATACCTAAAGTCAATGCCCGATCAGCCGGGCTGTGGCTCGTACGTTGGACTGTGTGCGGCCAGCAGTAACAGCCTAGTTGATCAGGCCCTGATCCATCGGGAGGCCTGGTCATGGACCGGGCAGCGGGGGCGTTGATCCCCGGAATAACCTACAGGTAACCACTTCCTCATGCCCTCCACTTCCTCCTGCCCTCCACTTCTTCCTGCCCTCCAATTCCTCCTGCCCTCCACTTCCTCCTGCCTCCACTTCCTCCTGCCCTCCACTTCCTCCTGCCCTCCACTTCCTCCTGCCCACCACTTCCTCCTGCCCACCACTTCCTCCTGCCCTCCACTTCCTCCTGCCCACCACTTCCTCCTGCCCTCCACTTCCTCCTGCCCTCCACTTCCTCCTGCCCTCCACTTCCTCCTGCCCTCCACTTCCTCCTGCCCACCACTTCCTCCTGCCCTCCACTTTCTCCTGCCCTCCACTTCCTCCTGCCCTCCACTTCCTCCTGCCCTCCACTTCTCCTGCCCTCCACTTCTTCCTTCCCTCCACTTCCTCCTGCCCTCCACTTCCTCCTGCCCTCCACTTCTTCCTGCCCTCCACTTCCTCCTGCCCTCCACTTCCTCCTGCCCTCCACTTCCTCCTGCCCTCCACTTCTTCCTGCCCTCCACTTCCTCCTGCCCTCCACTTCTTCCTGCCCTCCACTTCCTCCTGCCCTCCACTTCCTCCTGCCCTCCACTTCCTCCTGCCCTCCACTTCTTCCTTCCCTCCACTTCCTCCTGCCCTCCACTTCCTCCTGCCCTCCACTTCCTCCTGCCCTCCACTTCTTCCTGACCTCCACTTCCTCCTGCCCTCCACTTCTTCCTTCCCTCCACTTCCTCCTGCCCTCCACTTCCTCCTGCCCTCCACTTCTTCCATGCCCTCACTTCCTCCTGCCCTCCACTTCTTCCTGCCCTCACTTCCTCCTGCCCTCCACTTCTTCCTGCCCTCCACTTCCTCCTGCCCTCCACTTCTTCCTGTCCTCCACTTCTCCTGCCCTCCACTTCTTCCTGCCCTCCACTTCCTCCTGCCCTCCACTTCTTCCTGCCCTCCACTTCCTCCTGCCCTCCACTTCTTCCTGCCCTCCACTTCCTCCTGCTCTCCACTTCTTCCTGCCCTCCACTTCCTCCTGCCTCCACTTCTTCCTGTCCTCCACTTCCTCCTGCCCTCACTTCTTCCTGTCCTCCACTTCCTCCTGCCTCCACTTCTTCCTTCCCTCCATTCCTCCTGCCCTCCACTTCCTCCTGCCCTCCACTTCTTCCTGCCCTCCACTTCCTCCTGCCCTCCACTTCCTCCTGCCCTCCACTTCCTCCTGCCCTCCACTTCTTCCTGCCCTCCACTTCCTCCTGCCCTCCACTTCTTCTGCCCTCCACTTCCTCTGCCCTCCACTTCTTTCCTGTCCTCCACTTCCTCCTGCCCTCACTTCTTCCTGCCCTCCACTTCCTCCTGCCCTCCACTTCCTCCTGCCCTCCACTTCTTCCTGACCTCCACTTCCTCCTGCCCTCCACTTCTTCCTTCCCTCCACTTCCTCCTGCCCTCCACTTCCTCCTGCCCTCCACTTCTTCCTGCCTCACTTCCCTGCCCTCCACTTCCTTCCTGCCCTCCACTTCCTCCTGCCCTCCACTTCTTCCTGCCCTCCACTTCCTCCTGCCCTCCACTTCTTCCTGTCCTCCACTTCCTCCTGCCCTCCACTTCTTCCTGCCCTCCACTTCCTCCTGCCCTCCACTTCTTCCTGCCCTCCACTTCCTCCTGCCCTCCACTTCTTCCTGCCCTCCACTTCCTCCTGCCCTCCACTTCTTCCTGCCTCCACTTCCTCCTGCCCTCCACTTCTCCTGTCCTCCACTTCCTCCTGCCCTCCACTTCTTCCTGTCCTCCACTTCCTCCTGCCCTCCACTTCTTCCTTCCCCCCACTTCCTCCTGCCCTCCACTTCCTCCTGCCCTCCACTTCTCCTGCCCTCCACTTTCTCCTGCCCTCCACTTCCTCCTGCCCTCCACTTCCTCCTGCCCTCCACTTCTTCCTGCCTCCACTTCCTCCTGCCCTCCACTTCTTCCTGCCCTCCACTTCCTCCTGCCCTCCACTTCTTCCTGTCCTCCACTTCCTCCTGCCCTCCACTTCTTCCTGCCCTCCACTTCCTCCTGCCCTCCACTTCTTCCTGTCCTCCACTTCCTCCTGCCCTCCACTTCTTCCTGCCCTCCACTTCCTCCTGCCCTCCACTTCCTCCTGCCCTCCACTTCTTCCTGCCCTCCACTTCCTCCTGCCCTCCACTTCTTCCTGCCCTCCACTTCCTCCTGCCCACCACCAGGGTAGTGGTAGGGGTAACTTGTTTATCTAAAAAAAAAAAGTCTATTGTTTATTTGCTTTTGTTATTTGGTTCCCTTCATTTAATTTCGTTTACTGGCTCTCGTTATTTGCCGTTGTTATTTATTTACTCTTGTATTAACCTTCGTTATTTGTTTCGTTATTTTCTCGTGTGATTTACTTTCCATTTTTACTTTTGTTATTTACGTTCGATATTTTTTTCGTTATTGCAACATAATGATTAATACTTATTGTGTGTGATGTTTGCCTATTTATCCTGATGCGTTGGATAATTATCCATCCCCCATCCTCACCATTCCATCCCCCATCCTTGCCCCTATCCTCCATCCTACATCCTACATCCTACATCCTATCCTCATCTATCCTATCCTACATCCCCATCCTCGCCTTTCCATCCCCAACTTGTATGTATCTGTCGCGTACTGACGAGAGGCTCTTGATCAAGGCAAACGGTGCTAACCTCTTAACCATGAGTAATAATAGTAATAATAATAATAATTATTGTTATTATTATTAGTATTATAAATATTATTATCATTATTATTATTATTATTATTATTATTATTATTATTAATATTATTATTATTAGAAGTCACTGCCCAATGCTCTTTTTCATACCTGAATAATATCTTAAGAATGTTTCTGAGGGTATATCACCATATAATCATTGAAAAATACAACACCTGTAAGGGTCATACAGCTTCTGGAGACTGGGAGTTAAAAGGAATGATCTAAGGATGGGGGTTTAAATTCAAGGCATCAGGGCACTCCCTTGAAGGATTTATTTGGCCTTCAAGACATTGTTAAATCACTTCAGAAGGAGGAACAATGTGCACTCATCCACACAGGTGAAGCCAGCACCACCTTCAACCAAAGACACTCAGAACATCCACACAGGTGAAGCTAGCACCACCATCAACCAAAGACACTCAGAACATCCACACAGGTGAAGCTAGCACCACCATCAACCAAAGACACTCAGAACATCCACACAGGTGAAGCTAGCACCACCATCAACCAAAGACACTCAGAACATCCACACAGGTGAAGCCAGAACCACCATCAACCAAACTCAGGCTAATCACGAACTGTGACATACATTCTGGCGCCTCTGCACGTACCCAGCTAGACTGTCAACAATAGCTCAAACAACCACAGCTGTATCAGTTGAAAAGGAATGTCAGATAACGTAAAGACATTGACAACCAAAAAATTACTTTTATTGGGATGACGTTTCAATCTGTTAAGATTTTTATCAAATCATTACTTGATGAAGATCATATCGAAATTTCCTAACAAAAGCCTCTTCTGTAAAGTTTCTCGTCTTTACTATTGTTGGCAGCACAACGTTTAGTTCCAGTAAGATCACTTGTTCATACAAAACGAAAGAAACGAATGTGGTTGCATTAAACGGTAGCTGTGTACAAGTACGGCAAAATGAGATAAAGGAATTTATAGCGAAGAAATTATAATCCAACATAAATCATGAGCCTGAGGCTTCAGTCTTTGTTACGTATAATTAATTTAACGTTTATTATACAAGCTAGTAAGACAAAATCTAAGCTCGGGGCCTTGTTTATACATTTTTTTGGATGGATTTATAAGAGCCTGAAGTCTCAGTCTTTTTTAAGAACATTGATTTTTATCGCCTCTCAAGGAAGGCTAAGCGAGGTGTGGGGATGACATGGAAGGAAGCGATTCAGTGCCCCGTCTGGTTTATCTCACCTTGTATTTTACCTGGGATGGGTACACGATACTCTGGCCGCCTCACACATACGCTCTTTCCAAGCATTTCAAAAATATCTTACGTGATATTCCGCAGAGAAGAGGATCCGTGACCAGGCACTGAGGCCCTCACTGCTAGTAGCGGCATGAGGCACTTCTCGATGGCACCATGTACTCCAGGCATACACTCCAACAGGAAGCACATCTTCTGTTTTTTTTTTTATTCTCTTTAAAAAACACGCTCGAGATATTACAATGTGTCAGGTGCTGCCAGACGTAAGCCAAACGTTTCTCTAAACTTTGTTATTTTCGGTCAGTTAAAACTGAATATATATACAATAACCCACATTTAACAGCGCAGAATAAACACGCATATTCTCGGTCAACTTAAAGACTAATTACTTAAGGGCTTATTACTTAAGAGCTAATTACTGAAGGGCCTACAATTAGACCAGAAATATTTACGTCGTTTCTATATCAATGAATGTGAAAGTTATTAGTATGTATTACCCATCCGTTAATATATGATAACTCGACCCGAAGATAACGTCACGCAGCCAGAAATGAACGAAAGGTAATTCGGAAAATAACTGCATATTCTAGTTGAAGACCAACTTGTTATGTTTGTAAGTAAAGCGGAAAGATCTGTGACATAGTGTAACCACACTGACCTTTCTCAGGACCTGTCATCCTCCTTATTTGTCTCTAGTGACCTTTCAGT
>NC_069402.1:61200791-61216360 GCF_026875155.1 Cherax quadricarinatus
TCATGCTGGCTGGCCATGATGCACCATGCTGGCTGGTGTGATGACACCATGCTGGGTGATGTGATGACACCATGCTGGCGGGTGTGATGACACCATGCTGGTGATGTGATGACACCATGCTGTGTGATGTGATGACACCATGCTGGCTGATGTGATGACACCATGCTGGCTGATGTGATGACCCATGCTGGTGATGTGATGACACCATGCTGGCTGATGTGATAAACCCCAAAATGCTGGCTGATGCATGACACCATGCTGGGTGATGTGATGGCACCATGCTGGCTATGGCCTGCTGGTGATGACACCATGCTGGCTGATGTGATGACACCATGCTGGCTGATGTGATGACACCATGCTGGCTGGTGTGATGACACCTGCTGGTGATGTATGACACCATGCTGGGTGATGTGACGACACATGCTGGCTGATGTGATGACACCATGCCGGTGATGTGATGACACCATGGATGGCTGATGTGATGACATCATGCTGGCTGATGTGATGACTCCATGCTGGCTGATGTGATGCACCATGCTGGCTGTGTGATGATACAATGCTGGCTGTGTTGATGACACCATGCTGGCTGTGTGATGACACCATGCTGGCTAGTGTGATGACACCATGCTGGCTGATGTGATGACACCATGCTGGCTGATGTGATGACACCATGCTGGCTGATGTGATGACACCATGCTGGCTGATGTGATGACACCATGCTGGGTGATGTGATGACACAATGCTGGCTGATGTGATGACACAATGCTGGCTGATGTGATGACACCATGCTGGCTGATGTGATGACACCATGCTGGGTGATGTGATGACACCATGCGGGGCTGATGTGATGACACCATGCTGGCTGATGTGATGACACCATGCTGGCTGATGTGATGACACCATGCTGGCTGATGTGATGACACCATGCTGGCTGATGTGATGACACCATGCTGGCTGATGTGATGACATCATGCCGGCTGATGTGATTACACCATGCTGGCTGGTGTGATGACACCATGCTGGCTGATGTGATGACACCATGCTGGCCGGTGTGATGACACCATGCTGACTGGTGTGATGACACCATGCTGGCTGATGTGATTACACCATTCTGGCTGATGTGATGACACCATGCTGGCTGAGGTGATGACACCATGCTAGCTGATGTGATGACACCATGCCGGGTGATGTGATGACACCATGCTGGCTGATGTGATGACACCATGCTGGCTGATATGATGACACCATGCTGGCTGATGTAATGACACCATGCTGGGTGATGTGATGACACCATGCTGGGTGGTGTGATGACACCATGCTGGCTGATGTGATGACGCCATGCTGGCTGATGTGATGACACCATGCTGGCTGATGTGATGACACCATGCTGGCTGATGTGATGACATCATGCTGGCTGATGTGATGACACCATGATGGGTGATGTGATGACACCATGCTGGGTGATGTAATGACACCATGCTGACTAATGTGATGACACCATGCTGGCTGATGTGATGACACCATGCTGGCTGATGTGATTACACCATGCTGGCTGATGTGATGACACCATGCTGGCTGATGTGATGACACCATGCTGGCTGATGTGATGACACCATGCTGGCTGATGTTATGACACCATGCTGGCTGGTGTGATGACACCATGCTGGCTGATGTGGTGACACCATGCTGGCTGGTGTGATGACACCATGCTGGCTGGCGTGATGGCACCATGCTGGCTGGTGTGATGACACCATGCTGGGTGATGTGATGACACCATGCTGGCTGGTGTGATGACACCATGCTGGGTGATGTGATGACACCATGCTGTATGATGTGATGACATCATGCTGGCTGATGTGATGACACCATGCTGGCTGATGTGATGACACCATGCTGGGTGATGTGATGACATCATGCTGGCTGATGTGATGACACCATGACTGGCTGATGTGATGACACCATGCTGGGTGAGTGATGGCACCATGCTGGCTGGTGTGATGACACCATGCTGGGTGATGTGATGACACCATGCTGGCTGGTGTGATGACACCATGCTGGCTGATGTGATGACACCATGCTGGCTGGTGTGATGACACCATGCTGGCTGGTGTGATGACACCATGTGGCTGATGTGGTTACACCATGCTGGCTGGTGTGATGACACCATGCTGGCTGGCGTGATGGCACCATGCTGGCTGGTGTGATGACACCATGCTGGGTGATGTGATGACACCATGCAGGCTGGTGTGATGACACCATGCTGGGTGATGTGATGACACCATGCTGTATGATGTGATGACATCATGCTGGCTGATGTGATGACACCATGCTGGCTGATGTGATGACACCATGCTGGGTGATGTGATGACGTCATGCTGGCTGATGTGATGACACCATGCTGGCTGATGTGATGACACCATGCTGGGTGATGTGATGGCACCATGCTGGCTGGTGTGATGACACCATGCTGGGTGATGTGATGACACCATGCTGGCTGGTGTGATGACACCATGCTGGCTGGTGTGATGACACCATGCTGGGTGATGTGATGACACCATGCTGGTTGATGTGACGACACAATGCTGGCTGATGTGATGACGCCATGCCGGCTGATGTGATGACACCATGGAGGCTGATGTGATGACACCATGCCGGCTGATGTGATGACACCATGCTTGCTGATGTGATGACACCATGCTGGCTGGTGTGATGACACCATGCTGGCTGATGTGATGACACCATGCTGGCTGGTGTGATGACACCATGCTGGCTAGTGTGATGACACCATGCCGGGTGATGTGATGACACCATGCTGGCTGATGTGATGACACCATGCTGGCTGATATGATGATACCATGCTGGCTGATGTAATGACACCATGCTGGGTGATGTGATGACACCATGCTGGGTGGTGTGATGACACCATGTTGGCTGATGTGATGACACCATGCTGGCTGATGTGATGACACCATGCTGGCTGATGTGATGACACCATGCTGGCTGATGTGATGACATCATGTTGGCTGATGTGATGACACCATGATGGGTGATGTGATGACACCATGCTGGGTGATGTGATGACACCATGCTGGCTAATGTGAAGACACCATGCTGGCTGATGTGATGACACCATGCTGGGTGATGTGATGACACCATGCTGGGTGATGTGATGACACCATTCTGGCTGATGTGATGACACCATGCTGGCTGATGTTATGACACCATGCTGGCTGGTGTGATGACACCATGCTGGCTGATGTGATGACACCATGCTGGCTGGTGTGATGACACCATGCTGGCTGGTGTGATGACACCATGCTGGCTGATGTGGTGACACCATGCTGGCTGGTGTGATGACACCATGCTGGCTGGCGTGATGGCACCATGCTGGCTGGCGTGATGGCACCATGCTGGCTGGTGTGATGACACCATGCTGGGTGATGTGATGACAGCATGATGGCTGGTGTGATGACACCATTCTGGGTGATGTGATGACTCCATGCTGGATGATGTGATGACATCATGCTGGCTGATGTGATGACACCATGCTGGCTGATGTGATGACTCCATGCTGGGTGATGTGATGACATCATGCTGGCTGATGTGATGACTCCATGCTGGCTGATGTGATGACACCATGCTGGGTGATGTGATGGCACCGTGCTGGCTGGTGTGATGACACCATGCTGGGTGATGTGATGACACCATGCTGGCTGGTGTGATGACACTATCCTGGCTGGTGTGATGACACCATGCTGGGTGATGTGATGACACCATGCTGGTTGATGTGACGACACCATGCTGACTGATGTGATGACACCATGCCGGCTGATGTGATGACACCATGCTGGCTGGTGTGATGGCACCATGCCGGCTGATGTGATGACACTATGCTGGCTGATGTGATGACACCATGCTGGCTGGTGTGATGACACCATGCTGGCTGATGTGATGACACCATGCTGTGTGATGTGATGACACCATGCTGGCTGGTGTGATGACACCATGCTGGCTGGTGTGATGACACCATGCTGGGTGATGTGATGATACCATGCTGGCTGATGTGACGACACCATGCTGGCTGATGTGAAGACACCATGCCGGCTGATGTGATGACACCATGCCGGCTGATGTGATGACACCATGCCGGCTGATGTGATGACACCATGCCGGATGGTGTGATGACACTACAGTTGCTGGGGTTAAGTGTTGTGTAACAATATGCAAGACTAAAATAATGACGTGGGGAAGCTCAGCAGTAAGAGAAAGGGAAGAAGGAAAGGGGAAATGAGAAAATGAGAAGTGAACATCACCATCAATGAAGCGATAGTGACTTTCCAAGACTATTGATCGACAGGGTGAAGGTGATATCAGTCTTCAGGGGAAAGTGAAGACTGTACTGGTGCTGTTGTCAGCCGGGTCGCTGCTTCCACTCTGACGAGCTGACAGCTGGTATATTTACAAGGTAGTGGAGGATTTGCACACCTCTCAGCTGATCCTTGAGCCGACGTTCACCTGGCGGGGTGTTGCAGCCATCCAGAAAGATCGTTAATAATAATAATCCAAACTTGTATATTCAGATCGAGGCAGACAGAGAAAGGAGAAAAAAAAAGACGTTTAACAAGTGTTTAAAGAATAGCACAAACACACGCCAAGGTCCAGGAGCTGTTACCCAAATGGCAGGATTCGATGAAATAACTCAAAACTAGCTTGGTGCCCGGGGGTATGGGGTAACATCACTTAGCTTCGGCTAAGCGCCCATACTTATCTTGGGTCTAGCTCAGAGGTAAAGTACTGTGGACCTTGATATAGAGTTAGCAGATTCGAGTAGACTAGACCCACAGGCCATTCGGATTGGTGTTGCTCTTCGCCTAGCAGCCCCCATCCTCACCGAACATAGGTGTATTTGCGGCAGGGCGACAGCTGATCAATTCGGGCTTCATGGTCTCGTGTGTCACACAGCAGAAGGGAAGTATGCCAGGCATGAGGAGGTCAATGACATCATAAAGAGAAGCCTCGCCACAGCCCGTTGCTCAGCTCAACGGGAACCCCAAGTGCAGAGGTCTGACGGAAGTCAAAAGCGTCCTGATGGAACCACTATGCTACCTTGGAAGGATGGAAAGCAGATTGCCTGGGACTACACATGTGCCGCCACATTGGCAGACACCTACTTGCCATACTCCGTAGTGGAAGTGGGTGGAGCTGCCAGCCACAGGGAGACCCAGAAGATCCGCAAATATGAAAAACCTTCCCCCTTGCTATAACTTCATCCCAATAGGGTCGGAGACCCTTGGAGCATGGGGCAAGTGTGCTCTAAGTTCCTCAAGGGCTGGGTGAAAAGTCATCATAGAAACCAAGGACACACGGGCTACCAGCTTCCTTTTCAGAGACTCAGTGTTGCGATCCAGAGAGGAAATGCCTGCAGCATTCTGGGCACGCGGCCCACCGCCGGGGAGCTGGACGAAGTATTCGAGATGTAGCTCTGAGTTACCTATGTTGTTTTACTTTCTATCGTATTTTTGTGAATGTTTTGTCAATGTATTGTGTCTTTAAGTAAAATATATATATATAAAATATAGGGGGTGGTACGAGAAAATTCTCAAACAGCTTCAGGGAGAACCTTGAGTTTTCCCTGAAGCAAGTTAATCTTTTCTCTGATGATGAGGGTCCCTATAACAGTTCTAGAGGTGGTACCTCCCTATATATGTATATATATATATATATATATATATATATATATATATATATATATATATATATATATATATATATATATATATATATATATATATTATATATATATATAAACCCAAGAAAATAATAAAATAACCTTGCAAGAGGCTCTAATTAGAGCCAATGAAGGAACTGACAGAGGAGACTAACGCAAGTAGGTTCGTTCAATCAACAGTATTTTAAAACCTCGACTTTCTACGTCCTGTATTTGCCCAACTTTTAAGGCCAGACGTTAATTCAGAGGAAATAAGGAAGCTGCCTTCAGGCAAGCCACAAGCTAAAAAAGAAAAAGTTCATTCCCCAGGGAAGACCAACCAGCCACCACACACACGTAGGTGACGACAACGGTAATGTCTGACCACCTTAGAGGGTCGGTATCTCCACGTCCGTTGTGTGTTGAAGAATGGACTGTACCACAGCATAATATTAATCACGATACCAAGACTTCCTGTCTTCAGATTATATATATATATATATATATATATATATATATATATATATATATATATATTATATTATATTTATATAAATATATATATATATATATATATATATATATATATATATATATATACACCCACGGAAAATCTCCCGAAGTCTATGGATATTGAATGAATTTCATATATTTGTCTTTAAAACAATTCGTGAATCCTTCCACAGTTGTCATGCTTCCCTTCGCCTCTTAAGGCGCTTAACAGACAGAGTATCGAGCCTTGACCACTCCTTGCACTGAAAGATCAACACAAGGTAAACTCTTCTCAACTAATTAACCTTTTGCCTAAAATTTAGGTCTTCAAGTAAAACCGAGCCAGTTTTCGTGTTTCAACATCCACTCATCGTGCAAGAAGCCAGAGTCTCACAAGTAGTTTATTTTCTTGTAACAACGACATCTTGAGTAAGTTGGAAGATTTTCTTTATTCACAGCACAGGATCGTATTTTGTGAGTGACACTAAGATTTCCGACCTTTTTAAAGCCCCCACTAAAAGCGCGCACGGGTTTTCGAAAGGGAGCTAGACTGAGAGTTGAGAGAGGAGATAGAGGCAACAGACAGACAGACAGACAGACAGAGCAGAGAGAAAAACAAGCAAAACAAAAACAAACAGAGACAGAGACAGATACAGATAGAGGACACAACGGGGAGACAGAGAGAGCTTGAAATAATCATATCAGGTCATTTCGCAAAAGAGAGTCAATTGCGGGAAAAATTTATACAAAATCGCGGAATGCAAACGAAGTTGAATTATAAAGCCAGAAAAACAGGGGAAAATTTTCCCCAAAGTAAAAAAAAAAAAAAAAGAAATTCTATCATAATACCAAACAAACTGTACTGCCCTAATGGCATAACTTCACCCCCTTCCCAAAAAAAAATTAATTACGTTGTAAATGGACGAAAAACTTTCTTAATTTTGCTCCAGCTAGTTTTAACCTATCATCCGGGTCAAAACCGATAAAAAATTTTGGGAAAATGAGACTCGATGATTTTTAAGCTTTTTGGGTTTTTTAATTTTTTGTGATGTCCAAATGATTTCTCAAGCTACTGTAACAACGTACTTTATTTCGATGTTGGGAAATTGAACATCTTTTTAAAATCCCGATCGCAATCTGCTTAAAAAAATTTGATTTTGTATACGGGTGAGGGGTTAAAACTGGAAGAAGGCGAACAGGATGAAAGATTTTTCAGTAAAAAAGAGAATCACCGGGGATAAAAAAAGGGTTCCCCGGAAAAAAAAGATGACTCAGTAGGAAAAAAATGCGGGCTCACCGGGAAAGTTTTCCCTGCGGGTGGGTCACAGAAAGAAAAAAAAAAAGGGATAGCAACTGAAAAAGAGCAATAAGGGAAAACTGAATCAAAACATCAACGAAAACCAAGAATAAAACCACAATCAACTCAAGAAGAGAGCAAGATCAACAAAAGGTAAAAAAAGAACCAAAAGAACAATGTAAATCTAAGCTAAACCATGAAGCGCAGGGAAAACTATACGAACTGATGGGAAAACTCCCTTTACTCAGGGAGGGAAAATTTGGTAAAAAACACCACTGGTATTACAGCAGCACCCTAGTATTACAGCCCCCACTACTAGGATTACGCAGCAAACCCCCAGGTTTACAGCACACCACCAGGTATTTCAGCAGCACCACCAGTATTAAAGCAGCACTACTAGGGATTACAGCACACCCCAGGTATTACAGCAGCACCACCAGGTATTACAGCAGCAACACCAGGTATTTCGCTCCCACAGGTATTACAGCACCACCACCAGGTATTTCAGCAGCACCCAAAACCCGGTATTACAGCAGCACCACAGTATTTCAGCGCACCACCAGGGATTAAGCAGCACCACTAGGTATTACAGCGCACCCCCAGGTATTACAGCAGCACCCCAAAGGATTACAGCGCACCATAGGTTTTTACACACACCACAGGGATTAACAGCACCCCCCAGGGATTCAGCAGCACCACAGGTATTACAGCACACCATAGGTATTACAGCAGCACTACAGGGATTACAGCAGCAAACCCCCGGGGAATTTTCAGCAGCACCACCGGGTTTTACAGCAGCACCACTAGGTATTACAGCAGCACCACCAGGGATTACAGCACACTACCAGGATTAACAGCAGCACCACCAATTACAGCCACCACCAGGGGTTAAAGCACACCACTAGGTATTACAGCACACCACCAGGGATTACAGCGCACCACTAGGGATTACAGCACACCACTAGGATTACAGCCACCAACCCGGGTATTACAGCAGCACCACCAGTATTACACAGCAAATACAGTATTCAGCACACCACCAGGGATTACAGCAGACCACCAGGTATACACAGACCACCAGGTATTTTGCAGACTACTAGGTATTACAGCACACCCCAGGGATTACACAGCACCACCAGGTATTACAGCAGCACCACAGGGATTACAGCACACCCCATATTACAAACAGCACTACCCGGTATTTTCGCACACCACCAGGGATTACCCCGCACCCACCAGGTATTACAGCACACCACCAGGGTTTCAGCAGCAAATACCTATTACAGCAGCACCACTAGTATTACAGCACACCACCAGTATTACAGCAGCACCACCAGGTATTAAGCAGCACCACCAATAAGCAGCACCACCAGGGATTACAGCAGCAACACTAGGTATTACAGCAGCACCCCCGGTATTACAGCACACTACCATATTTCAGCAGCACCACTAGGTTTACAGCACACCACCAGTATTACAGCAGCACCACTAGGTATAAGCAGCACCAAACCCGGGATTACAGCACCCACCAGGTATTTCAGCAGCAACACTAGGTTACAGCGCACCCCCAGGTATTACGCAGCACCACCGGTATTACAGCAGCACTAAAACCCGGTATTTCGCAGCACCACTAGGGATTACAGCAGCACCACCAGGTATTACAGCGCCCACCCGGTTTACAGCAGCACCCTAGGGGATTACGCCACTACTATATTACAGCACGCCACCGTATTACATCACACCACCTGGTATTACAACAACACCCCCCTGGGAAACGCACCACCAGCGGATATCACAGTAATATCAGAAGATACACACAACCCAAATATATTACGCAGAACCAGCAAGTAAACAACAACACTAGCTGGTATTTCAGCCAGACTATTAGGTAATATAGCAAACCAGCAATATTACAGCAAAACCGCGGAATTTAAGAAGTCTGGTGCGGCAATCAAAGAAGCAATAAAAGGGGATTCCCTGTTGGGAACGATTGACAATGAAATATTTCGTGTGAGAACACCAGTTGTTTCTTAGGAGGTACGCCTCTCGATTGGGTAAGATGGTACATAAAAGGGAAGAAAAAGTTTTAAAATGTCATACAATGAAGTTACTGTGCTTTTTACATGGCAGGAAAAGGGGGTGAGAATGTTTTGCTTGAAGGGAGAGCCCTGTGTAAAAAAGGCAGAATAAGGAAGTGTTAATATGGCAGTAAGATAAAGTAATGAAACCTAAGGGAATAGCCTACCAAGGAAAATAATCGACACGGGAAGCGGAGACCTCGAGCCAAGGGTTTTTAATGACGGGGGGAATTAAGACAAACAATCACAAGGGAATTTTGAAGAAAAAATCAACAAGAGGGAATTATGAGAGAAACAATCAAAAAGAGGAATTATGAGAGAAACAATCAAAAAGGGGAATTTTGAAAAACAATCAAAAAAGGGAATTAGAGGAACAATCAACAAGAGGAATTATGAGAGAAACAATCAACAAGGGGGAAATTTATGAGAGAAACAATCAACAAGAGGGAATTATGAGAGAAACAATCAACAGAGGGAATTATGAGAGAAACAATCAACAAGAGGGAATTATGAGAGAAACAATCAACAAGAGGGAATTATGAGAGAAACAATCAACAAGAGGGAATTATGAGAGAAACAATCAACAAGAGGGAATCATGAGAGAAACAATCAACAAGAGGAATTATGAGAGAAACAATCAACAAGAGGGAATTATGAGAGAAACAATCAACAAGAGGGAATTATGAGAGAAACAATCAACAAGAGGGAATCATGAAGAAACAATCAACAAGAGGGAATCATGAGAGAAACAATCAACAAGAGGGAATCATGAGAGAAACAATCACAAGAGGGAATCATGAGAGAAACAGTCAACAAGAGGGAATCATGAGAGAAACAATCAACAAGAGGGAATCATGAGAGAAACAATCAACAAGAGGGAATCATGAGAGAAACAATCAACAAGAGGGAATCATGAGAGAAACAATCAACAAGAGGGAATCATGAGAGAAACAATCAACAAGAGGGAATCATGAGAGAAACAATCAACAAGAGGAAATCATGAGAGAAACAATCAACAAGAGGGAATCACGAGAGACACAATCAACAAGAGGGAATCATGAGAGAAACAATCAACAAGAGGGAATCACGAGAGACAACAATCAACAAGAGGGAATCATGAGAGAAAACAATCAACAAGAGGGAATCATGAGAGAAACAATCAACAAGAGGGAATCATGAGAGAAACAATCAACAAGAGGGAATCATGAGAGAAACAATCAACAAGAGGGAATCATGAGAGAAACAATCAACAAGAGGAAATCATGAGAGAAACAATCAACAATAATCTAGATGTATACGACTGAGGGGTCTATAGGAATTGGTTTTGTATGGCACTGGAAACAATAAAGAAGTACGAGTTTGGAATGAGTACGTCCGGTACACTACATACATCCGGGTCAGTCAGAGTGACATCACATTCCAGCCCCACCACAAACACTGCTGGAAGGAACCATTATTTTTAAGCATTTGACAACTGACTAATGAAGGGAATAGGAGGCCACTGGAAGGAACAAGAAGCTAATGGAGTGAATGAGAGACCAATGGAAGGGAAGTTGAAGTCACTTGAAGTAACTCCAGAAGAAAAATATGAAAGGGGAACACTGAAAAATATAAGGAACTATTGATAAATGAAATGAACGATTGGAAAATGAATAAGCAACAAAATTTCGGCACTGAAATGAAATACTAACAATAGAAACAGAACTAGTGAAAAAGAGAGGCAACCATATATCAGACAGACCACCAGTCAACTTTCTCTGAGTGAGATGTCAGGATATATTTTCTGTCCGTGACAGCGGAAAACTATGCCCCTCAAGCACTTCCAATGCGCAAAATTGAAAACAAAACGGAATCTCTCTCTCTCTCTCTCTCTCTCTCTCTCTCTCTCTCTCTCTCTCTCTCTCTCTCTCTCTCTCTCTCTCTCTCTCTCTCTCTCCCTCTCTTTTGCACAGGGTTTGACAAGGTTAGGTTAAGGATTCCTAACTTTATTGGCAAGCTAAGAGCTGTTACCTACATCAGCTCATTTGAAAGCATTTTTATTGTTATGAGACATACAAGTAGGGAACAGGATGAAGTTGGAGCCATCTGTGGGCCAGCATTTTCGTTTGATCAACTGACTTTATCTCGTTGACATCATAATGCTGTACGAATGTGTTCCATACTCGAGTCATCCTGAGAATAAATGATCTCAGATGGAGTGATGTTCTGGAGAAGGGTACAGTCAGAGCGAAGTTGCTGTTTTCTGCCCGTCTTGTGGCATAAAAGCTTGTTTCACGCTGTCCTCGAAGTGGATCCAAGTGTGGTACTTTGACAATATTGGCCTTATACATAACAGTAAGGCCACCCACATCCCTCCTATGTTGAAGGCTCTGCTGAAATGACAGATCTATCCAGGATGGGTTCAGGCTAGAGATGAGACGTCTTGCTCTGTTCTCTACTCTGTCAAGCAGTCGCCGATGAGAGGGGGGGCAGGCAAACCAAGAAAGTGGAGCATACTCAAGGTCTGAGCGCACTTGTGCCTCGTGCAGAATCTTGCAACCCCTACTGTCAAGCAGATGCGAGATACGGCGAAGTGCTGTAAGCTCTCTCTCTCTCTCTCTCTCTCTCTCTTTTTTTTTTTTTTACACAGGGTTTGACAAGGTTAAGGATCCCTTGCTTTATTGACAGCTATTTACAGGTTGAGGATTCCTAACTTTATTGGCAAGCTAAGAGCTGTTACCTACATCAGCTCATTTGAGAGCATTTTTATTGTTATGAGACATACAAGTAGGGAACAGGATGAAGTTGGAGCCATCTGTGGGCCAGCATTTTCATTTGATCAACTGACTTTATCTCGTTGACATCATTATGCTGTACGAATGTGTTCCGTACTCGAGTCATCCTGGGTATGTATGATCTCAGATGGAGTGATGTTCTGGAGAAGGGTACAGCCAGAGTGAAGTTGCTGCTTTCTGCCCGTCTTGTGGCATAAAAGCTTTTTCACAGCTGTCCTCGAAGTGGATCCAAGTGTGGTATTTTGACAATATTGGCCTTGTACATAACAGTAAGGCCACCCACATCCATCCTATGTTGAAGGCTCTGCTGAAATGACAGATCTATCCAGGATGGGTCCAGGCGAGAGATGAGACGTCTTGCTCTGTTCTCTACTCTGTCAAGCAGTCACAGATGAGAGGGGGGGCAGGTAAACCAAGAAAGTGGAGCATACTCAAGGTGTGAGCGTACTTGTGCTCGTACAGGATCTTGCAACCCCTACTGTCAAGCAGATGCAGATACGGCGAAGTGCTGTAAGCTTCCTGGCTGCCTTGTTTGCAAGATTTACAACATGGTTCTTCATGGTTAGTTTTGGAGTCAAATTTCACCCCAAGGATATCAACTTCTTCTCCAGGTGCCAACATCCTCCCATTCATCCTTACTACTGCACCAGCATTACCATCATGGTGCCTAGAGACGAACATCATTTGCGTTTTCTCAGGTGCAAATGTTACTTGCCATCTATTTCCCCAAGCTGATATAGCTCTCAGCTGGTGATTGATGTAGCTTAGAGCAGCTGGCATTTCTTCTCTTGGATAAGTGAATGCCAGTGTACAGTCGTCTGCATATGCATGTGATTCTGGGATGAGATGAAGAAGGTCGTTGAAGTAGACATTCCATAACAATGGACCCAGCACGCTTCCTTGTGGAACACTTGCCCCAATAGGATGCCTCTCTCTCTCTCTCTCTCTCTCTCTCTCTCTCTCTCTCTCTCTCTCTCTCTCTCTCTCTCTTCTTCTCTCTCTCTCTCTCTCTCTCTCTCTCTCTCTCTCTCTCTCTCTCTCTCTCTCTCTCTCTCTCTCTCTCTCTCTCTCTCTCTCTCTCTCTCTCTCTCTCTCTATCTATCTATCTCTCTCTCTTCTCTCTCTCCTCTCTCTCTCTCTCTCTCTCTCTCCTCTCTCTCCTCTCTTCTCTCTCTCCTCTCTCTCTCTCCTCTCTCTCTATCTATCTATCTATCTATCTATCTATCTATCTATCTTTACTCTGTGTCTCATTTCATGTTGGTTTCACATTTTCCTTACATGTTTATCTCACTATCATCACTTATACCCCAAAAATCTCGCACTATTGTCAAAATTTCCCTCTCCCTTCCTTCCTTCCTTCCTTCCTTCCTTCCTTCCTTCCTTCCTTCATTCATTCATTCATTCATTCATTCATTCATTCATTCATTCATTCATTCATTCATTCATTTATTCCTTCATTCCTTAATCTCCCATCCGCTTTCTCCTTTTCTTCATTCTTCCATTTAACCATCAATCGTTTCCTTCATTCCTACAACCCTCAAAAATTCGTAACTCATTCCCCGCTTTCTTCTTGCTGTCTCCTTTCCTCCCTCCCTCCCTCCCTTCCATCTCTTCTCCCCCTCTTTCTTTCCCCCTCCTCTTTCTCTCTCTCTCTCTCTCTCGTTCCTTCCCTCCCTCACTCTCTTCCTTTGTATATTCGTCTACCCTCGGCTCAGCAAGGGAGACAGAGCACCAATACTCCTGAAGTCGTCCGCTGAAATATGAGACATCAATCTCAGGAAGATTGTCTTATCTCTTTGTCCCAGAGATAACTCCATAGCAAGCCGATTATGTGCCAAAAGTCATCAATTTTTCCTAAAACAGAATGCGCTTGCTTTAAGACTGAGGAGAGAGAGAGAGAGAGAGAGAGAGAGAGAGAGAGAGAGAGAGAGAGAGAGAGAGAGAGAGATCTGCGACTGCTTGACAGAGTAGAGAACAGAGCAAGACGTCTCATCTCTCGCCTGGACCCATCCTGAATAGATCTATCATTTCAGCAGAGCCTTCAACATAGGAGGGATGTGGGTGGCCTTACTGTTATGTACAAGGCCAATATTGTCAAAATACCACACTTGGATCCACTTCGAGGACAGCATGAAACAAGCTTTTATGCCACAAGACGGGCAGAAAGCAGCAACTTCACTCTGGCTGTACCCTTCTCCAGAACATCACTCCATCTGAGATCATACATACCCAGGATGACTCGAGTATGGAACACATTCGTACAGCATAATGATGTCAACGAGATAAAGTCAGTTGATCAAATGAAAATGCTGGCCCACAGATGGCTCCAACTTCATCCTGTTCCCTACTTGTATGTCTCATAACAATAAAAATGCTTTCAAATGAGCTGATGTAGATAACAGCTCTTAGCTTGCTAATAAAGTTAGGAATCCTTAACCTGTAAATAGCTGTCAATAAAGCAAGGGATCCTTAACCTTGTCAAACCCTGTGTAAAAAAAAAAAAAAAAAAAAAAAAAAAAAAAAAAAAAAAAAAAAAAAAAAAAAGAAAGAGAGAGAGAGAGAGTGGTTCTATGTTAACAACGCATGGAACCATTGAAGTCTTGCAGTATAATTAAACAAATTAGTAGATTTACATTTCCCTGCCAGTCACGGCGAATTAAAGGCTCCCGGCACTGATAGAAATCAGGTTAATTAGACAAAACAAAGAAATAAAACACGGAAATGAGATCTGTGGCTAACGGAATATTCTGTTAAATATGACCCCCGTTTAAGATTAAACAAATTGAGTGTGGATGTTCGAGACAGCGAAGTACACGCTGAGACCCTGACCACCTCGTCAGTGTGATGTATTGGTCGGTGGCTCGCTTATAACCTGTTTTGTGTGAGGAAGATGAATGGGCACCCGTGGAAGAGATTGCAGCAGGGAGAGAGGGAAGGAGGAAGGGTGGGGGGAAAGGTGGAGGGAGGTAGGGAGCGGAAAGAGGGAAGAAGGAAATGAGGAATGGTGGGAACTGAGAGGGAGAAAGTAAGGGAGAAAGAGAGAGAGAGGGAGATAAGGAAGGCTGCCTGGATGGGTAAGAAGAAACATAGAGGGTGAGTGTGTGGGTGAGAGAGGAAAAGCCAGGATTGGAAAAAAAGAAAGATAATAGGGAAGAGAGAGAGAGAGATAGAAAGGAAGAGAGTGTGCCCAAAGGAAAGAGTGAAATGCTAGGGAAAGAAAA
>NC_069402.1:61216860-61221860 GCF_026875155.1 Cherax quadricarinatus
ATTTAAAAGGGAATTTTAGAAATAAAAGCATTTAAAATAAGCTTAACTTTATTCGCTGTGTGGATCGTCGCAATGAGTTTTTGTGAGGTGGGTTGTAGGAGGGGGAGAGTGAGTGAAGGAGTTAGTGTTGGTTGGGGGGGAAAAATTAATAAATGGATGAGCGAGTGGGGAGAATGGGTGAAGGGGTTGGGTGAGTGGGTTTGTGAGTGGGAGGGTGGGGGTTTGAGAGAGGGGAGGGTGATGCAAAAGGGGATTGAGGGGTGGGTGAGAGGGGGGAAAAGTGGTTGAAAAGTTGGTGGGGGGGTGATGAAAGGGGGGGTTGGGAAGGTGGTGAATAGAGAGAGGGTGTTAAAAGGGGGGGGGAGTGGGGGGAAGGGATTTAAAGATTGGGGGGGGGGGTGAGAGAGGTGGGTGAGAGGGTGCGAAAGAGAAGTAAAGAATGGGAGGGGGGGATGGGGGGGAAATAAGGGAGGATGTGCGAGTAAGAGGATACTGTTTTTTCATCAGTGACTTACAACATAAATAAAATATGTGACGCAAAATATGTGTTTGTGTTTCAGTGATTTTTCCGGTTGGTTAGGAGGAGAGGGGGGGGAGGGAGTGGGGGGTGGGTTAGTGAGGGGGGTGGTGGGTGGGTAAGCTACAGACGCTGCTACAATAAACTTCTGTATAGTGAATTTTTCCCAACAAATAACTATTTTCAATAAAAAATAAATATCAATCATAAATACCGTGGAGTGCAGCCCGTGATTCTGTGACTGGAGCACCCCACTCCCCCCTTGTAGTTTGTATCACTAACTGTGGTTGCAGGGGGGGTTAGCATAGTCCTGGCCCCTTTATTATTTTATATTATTGTAGGAATGTAGATACTAGAAATCAAAAAACTTCTCAAATTTCGCTGCATATCATTCCTGCGTTATATATTACCTAAACAAAATACTGATATTGATTTCATTTTAAAAAATCAATTTATTTTTTGGTGTTGAGAGTAAAAATGTGTACACTATCTACCCGATAATTTTTTTGACATTTGCCAAAACCTTTTTTAAAAAGTCGTTAACACGACAATGTACTTCGAACCATCTCAATTTTCCAAATTCTCAAAAAACGCATTTTTAATCTCACTACGTGTAAAAACGTAAAAATAAATTTAATAATTTTTTCGTTCTCGGGAAGGTTCCCTGACCCATTCAATACAAAATTTGATTTTCAGTCTACCATAATGCAAGACGGTGTCAAAAAAAAAAAAAAATAGACATTATTTAGAGTAAATATATATATTCCTCTACTTATTATGGACGACTTTAATTAACTAGAGCATAGTAGAATTAACAATACAATTTATTGTGTGTATTATCTATTCCGAGAAAGTAGAAAATACTGACTAGAAGAAATCTAAAGATAAATTTTGCCGTAAATGTTAGAGTCCTCATTGAACATTTCGTTTGTGAAAGACGTCTTGAATTCTAGTGTAAGACTCTTCATCCAAGAAATTTGAGGTGACCTTCTCTCCCGGAGATTAAATTTGATTACCCGTCATTCCCTGGGTTCTGTAAGACCTTGACTGAAAAACAGATGCAAATACAGTTTAATGCAATCCTTTATTAACAACGTTTCGCCCACACAAGATCTGTTTCTAACTTGATAAAATTCACTGTGTGGGCGAAAAGTAGTCAATAAAGGATTGCATTTGTAAATGAAAGGTTCACAATACCGACAAGATTAAGAATTAGACACTTGTGCAACCTCTGGGTGTCTTTAGTGAGGTAATCAGTCCTTCAGCTGAGGGACTGATTACCTTATCTTTTGTTTATAGTTCTACTGTCTTCAGATTTTGTCCTAGAATTTGTATTGATAAAGCCATTAGATAGCGAAACGTCTACATTAAAGATACCCAGATGTTGCACATGTGTCTAATTCTCCAAAGGATAGAATTATTCTGCATTTCTGTTTATTTTTCCATGACTTTGACTGGTCGTTTTCTCCCTTTATCTATTTCCTCACATCATTTTCCTTTTCTTTTCATGGTGGGGAAGAGAGCGGATGGTGTCCATGGAGTGAGTGTTGGGAAATACTGCTAACAATCCATGGTTAAAAAAATGCAGCATTATCTTTGGTAAAAGCGGCGAGATACTCTCGTATTCCTCAAAAGTTCACTGCTTTATGGCCCTAATGGGTTTAATGCTGTGCTTGAACGAAAGAAAAAATACGTTTTTTCCACTTTCTCGGTTTATCCTTTATGTAACCACTATTCCTCGTTCTCATGCATTGCTTCCTCCTCTTCCTTGTCCTCTTCCTCCATATTCACTCCATCTTCCTCCATCAATTTTTCATCTTCGCGATCCTCCTGAGGAAGTTGCTCCTCTCCTTCTTCCATCACATTTCCATCGGCCTCTTCCTCCATATTATCCTCCTTCACTCCCTCCAGTCCAGGGATGCCTACAGTTGTCCGGAGAGGCAGAAGACCTGGGAGACAGATGTGTCTGCCAGCACACAAACTGGGGCAACACTTCTCTTCCTCCCTGCAGTAGCCGTCAGAGGCGCACATCATCTGTTCCTTCGGTGACCCCTTCAGCAGCGGCAGCGATCCAGAGTACCTCGCAGTCTGCAACACAACCAACACAATCAAGTCACAACTTCCCCAAATGACCAATTAGACTTATTCGCCATGGATTATATATATGTAGTTATGACACAATACCACCACCACCAACAGCCTACCTTGATGGAGTAAGTGGCCAGGTAGATGCCGTCTTTCTTGCAGATATGATCGTCCATCGGTGGGCAGGCGAGGCCTTCGTGGATGTTGTGGTCAGGAGGAACTAGGAAAGAAGCAGTGGTGGTTATTGCTGAAGTCATGATGGGCAATAGCTGAAGGGCATAAACTGCAAAGAGGGGCTTTTAAAATGAGCTGAATCTAACAGTGAAAGACCGAGAAGTTATGTGATTATGATGTATAAAACATTAAGTACGAATAGAAAGGTGCGGAAACAAATGGTCCAGATAGGCTACAGAATCGTTAGACCAAATGATAGTTAGAAAACACTTCTTCAGTTTCAGGAAGCATTAACGAACTGAACGAGGAAGAGACTGAAACAAATTCCATACACAAAAGTAAAAAAAATAAAAAGGAAAACCCGAGAGCTTTCACGTGTGTAAGCTCATAAAAACGCTTAATTTTTCCTGCAGATTTTTCCACTGTGGTGTTTTTTACAAATCACGTGCTGTGTTGTGATTTCTTCTATGTAAGCGTAGCTAAGACTGAAAATGGTTAGAAACAAACGAGGCTGATCTATCGTAGGTTAAAAGGCAATGTCAGGAGCTAAGACTCAATCCACACAGATACAAATCGAGACAAGAAAGGTGTGGAATATCTGCTGGCTCGGAGGTACTTACGATCGCGGGTACCATCATCACAACAGTATGGACGTTCTTTCCAGATGCAGTAGTACCTGCACCCAGGCACGAACCACGGCACGTCAGTTTCACCGTCCTCCTCCTCCTCTTCGTCGTCTTCTTCTTCTTCTTTACCAGGTCCTCCTCCGTCAGTGCCTGCAGGAGACAGTCATCGTACAATAATGGATGTCATCCTTGCACACCCATTTACATAAAACTGCTAATCCTGAGTAGTTCAATCAGTTTTCTAACTCAAATATAAACAGATTCTTGCTGGCGTTTGTATCAAGTCACACTTACAGCCAGCCAGGAACACGTACGCAGTTACGGACACGAGCACACAGTCACGTATATTCACACAGTCACGCATAGTCACACAATCACGCATATAACTGAATACAAAACCGTAAATACATACGTGACTTAGTATCTGCCAATAAAAATAAAACATTAAAAAGTTAATGCACTGACCTTCCTGTCTGGCTGCTCTGGCAGGCTCCTCTTCCGTAACTATAAAACATATATATGAAATTGTCAGCAATATGACTATGTGTATTTGATTTTTAAGGTTTATGTAGTAAAAATTAGGTATCAAGCAAGTGAATTGAATATATTCATTCATTGAAATTTATTTTTTAAGCATGATTATGTATTTTATAGGAAGATACGGCATGTAAACTGACAGTTTATTTCAGTCCCTGTCTTAGGGATTAAAGTATTTATGACCGAGGGTGAACAGGTTATATGCAGTTTTAATGACGTTTTGCGCAGTCGATAAGTTTTAAACCCAATAAACCCACAAATGGTGTTCAACTCACTGTTTAGTGGTATGGGGGAAGGGGCTTCCTCTCGTACTCTCCATGTATCTGTTCACAGTGGGAAGACACAGTGTTATCAATCATTGCAAAGAGCGGTACTTGAAATTATGTCCAAAAGTGCTTGATCCAAGTAAGGGGAGATTAGCTCCAATTATATGGATGAAGAGCCCTTCTCTATCATCAAGTTATCCTCTTTTAAAGAAGAAATAGGGTTGATAAAATTAGCCACTTATAATGTATAATGACAATGGGAATATTAGAGAAAACTGCAAGACTATAATTCCTTTATGAACAATAACATTATGCAATGTAAGTCATTGTCCTGAGAACATATACAATGATTAAATTTTTTTTAAGTTCAGTGACTTAAGAACATAACACTGACTAACTCGAGAGTTGTGACTCAGAACGACTGTCCTATAAAATGAAAAATAAAACTGGATCCTGTTACAGTCGTTCCTGGATGATTTTCAGTCGTAGCTGAGAAATAAGAATGGAATATTACGTAGCTCAATTTTTATTACCAATTTATGGGTTATTTAACTGTCTAGTCACAGGCAGTGGTATTCTTACTTCTATATTTTTTTCTTTACTCTATCTTGAACGTCCAAAAATGCATGCATAGCATACTTAAAATTAATTATTGTTTTTATACTCAGTTATTACTCCATAAATGGAGAGGGAAATGAAGAAATAGAAGAGGAAGTGGGAAAAAGAAAACTGGGAAAGGAGAAACGACGCTACCTTAGGAAAAACAGAGATAATTCACTCTAATTTAAAAATAAA
>NC_069402.1:61226860-61259360 GCF_026875155.1 Cherax quadricarinatus
TTGTAGGAGCCTATTTTTTTTTTTTACGGAATTGTAGGTTGGTTCCCAGTCCCTTCGGTCATTGGGAAATTTTGGTTTCTGGCCTCTTGATCCCTATCATCTCTTCTCAAGTTGTATGAAGTTGCCTCCACCACTTTCCCCTTTTTCATTTCCCCAAACTCACAACTAAGGGACAAATAAAAAATTTTTCTACAATTAGAAAAAAGTATTTAAAAACTTAGGTATTTCGTTTCCCAAATCATGTTTGTCTATGAAAAAAAAAATACAATATTTCAAACATAAGAAAAACAAAAAGTAAATAAATTAAAAGGGAATTAATATTTTTTATGTAAATGTAAGGAACGATTTAGGGAATATGTAAACATTTTCTCAAGCCCGGTTTGTTGACTTTAGTCCTGGAGGGGAAGTACAGGTCTGCACTCTAAAGGAAGGGGTTTGGGGAAATTTTCTGTTTAGGTGAGTTAATCTGTCGTATTGCGCACCACTAGCAAGATAGTTATAATGTGAATAATGTTAAAAGTGTTTCTTTTTCGAGTCACCCTACCTCGGTGGGAGACTGCCAGCGTGTTAAAACAAATTCTCGACAGATTAATTATTATTATTATTATTATTATATGCACAAGAAAGCGATGAATCCGTAAGGGTCATACAGCACTTGAGGAATGGGAGGTAATGAAGTTTGATCTCAGGGAAGGGAGGGTAGCTCCAATTCCTTGGAGCAAGAACCCATCACTAGCATCAAGGTACCTCGTTTCCTCCAAAGGATTTCTCCCCAGCACTGTC
The DNA here is from genome assembly GCF_026875155.1 of Cherax quadricarinatus. Lineage (NCBI taxonomy): Eukaryota > Metazoa > Arthropoda > Malacostraca > Decapoda > Parastacidae > Cherax > Cherax quadricarinatus. The sequence continues at coordinate 61,227,644 of NC_069402.1, forward strand.
CATGACCCCACTGATGAAACACAATGCTTTCATGGCCTCGTGGCTACCAACCACTACTCAGAGGGTTCAAGGTTCGATACCAGGAGGAGTGACAGAGTGGGAGGTTATCAGTGACGAAGCCACTTAAGTGTACGCACTGCCGCTTGATGTATTAAGTGTGTCAAGCGTCACCACTTGCATCAACTTCGCTAAATTCTGTTATGTTACTCAGGTGGTGAGTCTGAGCTGAATTTGAGTGAGATTCTTGGAGGGGGTTTCAGGGGTCGACGCCCCCGCAGCGTGGTCCATGACCAGGCCTCGTATAGGTTACATTTGAGAAAGACATGCCTAGCATGGGCCAGTAGGCCTACTGAAGTACTCCTCTGTTACATTCTTATGTTCTTATACGTTAAGACATTCATATTTACGCAATTCAGAGCTGGATTAAGATTTTGTAGGACCATGGGCTACAGGTGGGGCCCCTGGGCTACAGGTGGGGCCCCTGGGCTACAGGTGGGGCCCCTGGGCTACAGGTGGGGCCCCTGGGCTACAGGTGGGGCCCCTGGGCTACAGGTGGGGCCCCTGGGCTACAGGTGGGGCCCCTGGGCTACAGATGGGGCCCCTGGGCTACAGATGGGGCCCCTGAGCCACAGGTGAAGCTCCTGGGCCACAGGTGAGGCCCCCAGTGATATTTTCAAAAGGAAAAAAAAAGTTGAAAGAAAGAATAAATTTATTTTTACAAGGTTAACCACGATTAAAATTCAAACATTTGCTTGACGTAATTTCTTGGAGACAAATTGTCACCACTTTTCGCTTAATCTCTGGAGGCCCTCCAGCTGGTGGAGGTCCTTTGGCTTCAGTACCTGGAGGCCCTCCAGCTGGCGGAGGCCCCTGGATTGCAGCGCTTAAAGCCCGAGCCTTAATCCGGCCCTGTTACGCATACATACACATCCACACTCACGCACACACACACACACACACACACACACACACACACAACACACACACACACACACACACACACACACACACACACAAGGGAGAAGCAGGAAGGCCAGGACGAATGAAACCAAACTACAAGAAAAGGACTACAAAGGAATGAAGAACTTCCTGAACGGGGTTCAGTGGGACAGAGAACTGGCAGGGAAGCCAGTTATTGAGATGATGGAATATGTAGCAACAAAATGCAAGGAGGCTGAGGAGAGGTTTGTACCCAAGGGTAACAGGAATAATGAAAAAGCCAGGATGAGCCCATGGTTTACCCAAAGGTGCAGGGAGGCAAAAACCAAGTGTGCTAGGGAATGGAAGAAATATAGAAGGCAAAGGACCCAGGAGAATAAGGAGAGCAGTCGTAGAGCCAGAAACGAAGGGGCTCCAGAAAGACGGAGAGGTGGGGCACACCACCATGTGCTGGACACAGTGCACACAACTGAGGAAGAAGTGAAGAGGCTTCTGAGTGAGCTAGATACCTCAAAGACAATGGGGCCAGATAACATCTACCCATGGGTATTGAGAGAGGGAGCAGAGGCGCTATGTGTACCCCTAACAACAATATTCAATACATCTATCGAAACAGGGAGATTGCCTGAGGCATGGAAGACAGCAAATGTAGTCCCAATCTTTAAAAAAGGAGACAGACATGAAGCATTAAACTACAGACCAGTGTCACTGACATGTGTAGTATGCAAATCATGGAGAAGATTATCAGGAGAAGAGTGGTGGAACACCTAGAAAGGAATGATCTCATCAACAGCAGCCAACATGGTTTCAGGGACGGGAAATCCTGTGTCACAAACCTACTGGAGTTCTATGACATGGTGACAGCAGTAAGACAAGAGAGAGAGGGGTGGGTGGATTGCATATTCTTGGACTGCAAGAAGGCGTTTGACACAGTTCCACACAAGAGATTGGTGCAAAAACTGGAGGACCAAGCAGGGATAACAGGGAAGGCACTACAATGGATCAGGGAATACTTGTCAGGAAGACAGCAGCGAGTCATGGTACGTGGCGAGGTGTCAGAGTGGGCACCTGTGACCAGCGGGGTCCCACAGGGGTCAGTCCTAGGATCAGTGCTGTTTTCTGGTATTTGTGAACGACGTGACGGGGAAAGGGAATAGACTTGAGGTGTCCCTGTTTGTAGGGGCGTGAAGTTGATGAGAGAATTCCTCGATTGAAGACCGGGGCGAACTAAAAAGGGATTGGACAGGCTCAGACTGGTCCGCAATTGGCTCCTGGAGTTCAATCCCCCAAAGTGAAAAAGTTGAGTTGGGGGGAAGGGGAAAAAGACGACCGCAGAGGAGTACTCTGGGGGGGGCCAGGGGACTACAAACTCATAAAGGGAAAAAAAAATTTCTTGGGGGATTTAAAACCAGGCAAAATCTCCTGAAGCGCACATCAACCAAAAAAAGCTGCAGCATAGGGGCCCCCTAGAAAACCCTCAGAAAGCATTCCGACTTCTTAAAAAGGGAATCTTTGGGGGCCCTGTACCCGTGTATGTTGGCCCATATTGGGTTGCGGACCAGTTTGGAACCCACACCTACCCAAAGAGTGAAGAAACTGGGAAAGTGCAAAGGTTTGCAACAAGACTAGTCCGAGCTAAGAGGTAGGGCCCTACGGGAGGGGTTAAGGGAAATCAACCTGACGACAGGAGGAGGAGAGATAGGGGGGGACATGTAACGACATAAAAAAATACTGAGGGGAAATTGACAAGGGGGGGAAAAGACAGGATGTTCCAGGTTTGGGGACACAGTAAAAAGGGGGACACAGTTGGAAGTTGAAGACAAGGGAAAAAGAGGGAAATTTTTTCCCCAAGAGGCGAAATGGAAAAGTTTGGGAAGCGATGTGTGGGGCAGGTCCAACATGCTTTTAAGGGAGGGATGAATCACGGTTCAGGGAGTGACTTTCCCCGGAAAGGGGGGGGCCAGGGTCGGACCGACCCCCCCACCTAACTTGGGATAGATATTTATAAAAATAAATTAAATTTTTTTAAAAATTTTTTACAAAACCGCATTTTTAACCAACCCCAAAATTTATCAAAAATTATACCATTAAAATTTAAATTAAAAGTTTAATATTTAAATTTTTACGCCCTTTAATTTTTGGGAATTTTTTGGGTTTAAGGAGGGGCTTTGGGGCCCCCCCCCCTAAACCCCTTTCCCCCCCAAAAAAAAACCCCCCCCCCTTAAAAAAACCCTTTTTAAAAACCCCCCCCCCCCAAAAAAAACCCACCCCCCAAAAATTCCCCCAAAACCCCCCCCCAAAAAAAAACCCCAAAAAGAAAACCCCCCCCCCAAAAAAAAAAAAAAAGGGCCCTTTAAAAAAAACCCCCCCCAAAAAAATTTTCCCCCCCCCCCCAAAAACCCCAAAACCCCCCCCCCCCCCCCCCAAACCCATTGACTTAGAAAAAAACGGGAAAATTTTTAAAATTTTTAAAAAAATTTTAAAAAAATTTTTTCTTTTGGGAAAAAAAACCCCAAAATTTTTTAGCCCCCAAAAATACGAATTCTTGAAAACCCCCTAAAACCCCGTTTGAGGGGGCCCCCCCTTAAAACCCCCCCCGTTCCCCCAAAATTTGGTATTTTTAAAATTAAAACAAATTTTCCCCCCCCTTTGGGGGGGGAAACCCCCAAACCCCCCCCCTTTTAAGTTTCAAGGGCCCCCGGGAAATTTGTGGAAAAAATCCCTGGGCTACAGGTGGGGCCCCTGGGCTACAGGTGGGGCCCCCAGTGATATTTTCAAAAGGAAAAAAAGTTGAAAGAAAGAATAAATTTATTTTTACAAGGTTAACCACAATTAAAATTCAAACATTTGCTTGACGTAATTTCTTGGAGATAAATTGTCACCACTTTTCACTTAATCTCTGGAGGCCCTCCAGCTGGTGGAGGTCCCTGGGCTGCAGCCCGTGGAGACCCTCCAGCTGGTGGAGGTCCTTTGGCTTCAGTACCTGGAGGCCCTCCAGCTGGTGGAGGTCCCTGGGCTGCAGCCCGTGGAGACCCTCCAGCTGGTGGAGGTCCTTTGGCTTCAGTACCTGGAGGCCCTCCAGCTGGCGGAGGCCCCTGGGCTGCAGCGCTTAAAGCCCGAGCCTTAAAATCCGGCCCTGTTACGCATACATACACACACACACACACACACACACACACACACACACACACACACACAGCACACACACACACACACACACACACACACACACACAGACACACACCACACACACACACACACACGCACACACACACACACACACACACACACACACACACATGCATGATATTAATTGGATAATTCAATAAATATATCACAGGTTGCAAATGTATTTTATTCATCTACATGCATACATATATAAATAACAAAAAGGCACAATACCGTGACTGGAACGATACACAAATAACCCGCACATAAAAGACAAGCTTACGACGACGTTTCGGTCCGACTTGGACCATTGACAAAGTCATTGACTTTGTCAAAGTCATTGACTTTGTCAATGGTCCAAGTCGGACCGAAACGTCGTCGTAAGCTTCTGTCTTTTATGTGCGGGTTATTTGTGCATACATATATATACACACACATACATTCTCATACAAAAATATACATGCATGTATAAATATGTAAACTTATACATATTGTATATTTTAACGCAGTTAATATTTATGACCGCCTTACACTGCTCCTTTTGCGAGTATTGAGGTAGGTATAGGAGGCTGGGATACGGGATACGGGGGGTATCTTTTTTGGGACCATTAGACCCAAGTCATGAGGAAGTAGGCCCAAGTAGGTGCGAAGAGCACGACTGCGGTGCTCTTGGCACCTACTGCTAGGTTGAGGGACTGATTACCTCATCTTCTGTACATAGTTCTCCTGTCTTCAAGTTATGTCCTGGAATTTGCATTGATAAAGCCACTGGATGGCGAAACATCTACAATAAAGATACCCAGATGTTGCACGTGTGTCTCAATTTCATCTTGTCGGTATTGTATACCATTCTTGTACACATTTCTGCTTGAGCCAGTAGGCCCAAGTAGAAGTGACTTCTTGTCAGGCGACGGTGAAGTGGAGAAGGATTTATGCTACTGTTGTATTTCATAGATAATGAGACTGCTTTTTCTTGTGTTATTGTGTCTGAAGTGAAGATTAATGACACGAGTGTTTTGGAGACCTTCAAGGCAATACTGAGAATCGCCTTAGTAACTAGCACGTTCATCGAAACCTCACGAGAACCATAGAGGAGAACCTTGAGTCAGTCAACACAGGGGTTTAAATAATCCCTTGTGGAAACTGTGCCCATATATACGTCAGGAAAACAGTACTAAACCTTAGGAACACGTCTGAGCGAGGACATCCACGTATGCAGATCTGACAATGAAACACCACCAGTCACTTGATAAGATGGATTGATGCCTACTTAGTAATTAAAGAACTAGACACTGGCAGACGAAAAACATTATTCTTCACTGTAGATAAATTACGCACGAAAGACAGTTTTGTCGACTCCGACATATTTGGATAAATCACCTTTAAGACAATAAACCCTGCCGTCACCTAACAATCAATAAATCACTTCTACTGCTAGTATTATTAACAAGAGCCAGAAGACCTACTAGAGTGATAATGTTTTTACTTAATACATCTCACTCAGTGGCGGACATACAAAAATGTATGTCTGCCACTTGAACTGTTATGGGGACTCCTTCGTAACCCCTTCTCATACAGCAGACTCAAAAATTTTGGGGCCCCTCGGGGACTAGGGGCCCTGAAGCTTAAGCTTCATTAGTTTCACAGTAGATCCGTCCCTTATTTCACTATACTGGTCACATACTGTGTATCCTAGTAGTGTTCGTATCGGCATGATAAAGCTCGTAGAGAGGGAAACGTAGCCATAATACATCTCTTATTAGCTGTTCTCGTGTCCTTTCACTTAACCTATTGTCGGTAATTTCTCCAGTATTTATACAGACCGTCAGAATACCATAATGTGTTGTACCGAGTCTTTTCTTGGGATAAGAAATATGCTTCACTGAGTGTGTGTAAAAGACGAAGTGATTCCAGCAGTGGTCTGACAGAGCGTGAAATTACTTCCTTGCTCATTCGCAATGCAACGAGCATTTTTTCCCAACGACAGTTGTCCTCCTATACGTAGAGATATTGGACCTTGAAGGAAACTGTGTATGTGCCTGCGCAGGCGCTCACCAATTTCTGTTATGGGGGTCATTTCTTGGCCTCACCTCTGAAACTTCATCGACCAATTTTACAAGTTTTTGACCAGTTAAAGCCTATCAAACCTATTCTTAAAACTACGTAAGAAGTTTTTCTCTACCACCGTTTATTGTTCTTAAATGTGTTCTTCAAATCTACTGTAATCTGGTGCTTAAAGATCTTCATCCATTTGACATTTTTATTAATAAGGCTTCCCTTCACCTAATCTTCATTTCTCTTCTTCGTACTTCATATTCATTATGTAATAATTTACCAGTTATTGTTAGAGTTAATTGTGTTTCTATTGATGTATTGGAGATTCCGTTTAACGCCAGTGCATAGAACATTAAGGCCCTTCTTTCTGATGGCCTGAGACGCTGTTGGTTTATGGGAGTACAGAGAGAGTGGAGGGGAAAGGAGAAAGTCATGTGTGTATACCAGCGGAGTCTACATACAAACACCAAGGAGCTATGAGCGTAGCAGTAGAATGTACACGCCATTATCAGGAAGCCATGAGTATAAACTAGCAAAGATTATACATATTGCTGCCAGTCGGTCATGTGTGTGCACTAGCTGAGTATACGTGTCAACGCTATGGGTCATGTACCTGACAGAGTGGCGGTGCCTGCAACTGCGTGACACACTCCCAGGCTGCAATATGAAGAAAAATGAGGAAGGTCACTCAAGGATCCCTCACGAGTATGTGGTTTCTTATGTAAAATGTGTAGGGGAGAGAAAGAAGGAGAAACAGAGATGGGGAAGGAGATAGCACGTTGATGATGACCTTTAGATAGCAAGGGTGTAACTACTGGAGCTCGTGTGAGATAATAAGATGAGAGTCATGGGTGTAAATTATGGCTGTGAAAACGTTCTGAAACTAGTACGGAGCAGAGAAGCTCAATGAATTCAGGAGCATCATATACTTAATTAACAAAAGTGGCTGAGGAATTCTACATGAAGTACAAGATCATTCTGACATTGATTGTGCACCTTTGTCTTCGATGGCTTTTTGTCCTATCTCCAGCTTTTGAACAACGCAACGTGACTTAACCTGATCCTCAACCTGGCCCAGTCTAGGCAGCAGAACCTTAAAGAATGTAGTATCCAAATGGTCTACTGCTGACATTACTGAAGACTTGTTTTCAGGAAAAAACCTTATTGGGATAAAGTTTTGACCTCAAAATTTCCTATTGAAAAGTTGTCCTGGAGAGAGAGAGAGAGAGAGAGAGAGAGAGAGAGAGAGAGAGAGAGAGAGAGAGAGAGAGAGAGAGAGAGAGAGAGAGAGAGAGAGAGAGAGAGAGAGAGAGATTTCACCCAACAGGACTCGATACTGCTTGAGGCTCACTGACGTGCCCGGGCTGGGAAAGAAACATGGCTTGTGAACGAGGCTGCCCAGCTTATGTGGCATTTGCGGTTGAGTAGATAAGACTGCTGCCTGCTAATCTTGACTGTCCCCAGTAGCAGTATAGAGTCCTGCTGACTGCGATCTTTCTCTGTATATACCCGTTTGTTTCTGCGTGGTGCATTGATATATATATATATATATATATATATATATATATATATATATATATATATATATATATATATATATATATATATATATATATATATATATAATATATATATATCCAGTCTTTACTAAGCAAAACTAAACACGACACTTTGGCAAAACGCTTTGGAAAGTTATGTGAAGGTTACGTCACAAAGAATATTTTTATAACTTCAAGCAACCTTAGAATGCACAAGCTTTGTGAACGCTCCCGTAACGTTTAACACCTTATTAGAATGTCCAAAAAAAAAGTTCCATTCCTCAAATCTTACTTAAGACTTTATATTGTGTCACAAGTCGTTTTGTTGGATGTAACGCAAACCCATGACGAATCACGTTCAGAATTTTTGTACATTCACTGTAATGTGAAATCTCAGTTTACTTTAGTAAGATGGTGGTAGTAGTTTGCTTGTTAGCAGATATGAAAAAAAAAATCCTGACGCGGTTCTTTGTTATAAGATAAAACCACCTTCGTGGAGCTTTAGGTCATTTGACCGAGGCCTTCCGCTGGCTTACCGGTCTACCCCGTAAAAAGAAAATCAATTACAATACAAGATGTGATAGAAGCTTTTTTCCTATATATTCTGTATAAGAATCAATAGGTCGCCATGCAGTATTGTGCTAATATAACTAATAATAGAGTTGGTTATATGACTGAGAAAATCTGGAAAAATCTTATGTACAGGTAATAGCTGTTGGTCTTTTTTCATTGACTAATGGCATTCCAGTTTCATAGAAAATGGAAATATAACAATCGACAACCACTTCTATAGAAGTAAAATGACCCATTCCATGACTCGTTAAGATGATAAATTAGACACATGTGCAACACTTGGGTATCTTCAAAGATACCCAAGTATTACACATGTGTCTAATTTGTCAACTTGTCGGTTCTCTGAACCATTTATCTGCTCGTCTCGTTAAGAACCGTGAGGTGGTACCACTTAGAATTTACTTCAATGTAGATCGTTCACAGCTTCCTACATCAGAAGAGAAGACAACAGGATTAGTGGATGTAAAGTGCCCCGAACAGTATATGAAAATGGATGAGTTTGCAGTCCTAAAAAACACTGAAGTTGAATTCTTCTGTCAAAAAGGCAATTCGAAGGTGTTTTCCCGAGATCGATTAAACATTTTCCCACAAGCGATGATAACTGTTCAGGTCACCTGGTACGATACAAACGTGTTGGTGTTGACTACACAACTCACGGTCCTAGAATATAACTAAAACTTTCGCAGAAGCATTCATAATATATATATTTTCCTCATTCCTTAGTAAAGCTGGACAGCAACACTCTGGAGAAGAAACAACTGTTAAGGATAGAAATGGTAGTAGCATCTAAATAACTATTGATGCTTATGAAGCTGACTGGTGTAGATCTCTTTCCGTATCAGTTATAGGAATTAGCTGGGAGATCTTCGCATTTTACTGTAACGTTGTCAGGCTCCTTGTGGAGAAACGAGAATCATAGTTGCCTCCATCTTTGAGAGGATATTATCGTATGCTTTAGCTAACTCAACAGTTCTACCTTATAATAGGAGACGCAGTCCACAATGCATCTTCTGTTTCCAACATTTAAGGTTTTGAATATACATTTGACGTGATTCAAAAGCGTGTTACTATTAGGACTTACTAAATTAAAATGAGCTAGGGATGGCAGTGAATCATTTAAAATTTAAGAGTCAAATTTGGATCTATGTATCTGAGTTCAAGAAGTATAGCAAACAACACAGTTTTGAGGGTGGCCGCTCATTTATGCGAGAAGAACCCTCGAGGTAGACGCGCCACAACAGTAGGGTTACACAATACAATAGTCACAGGTAGTTCCTTAGAATTTTGACGATGACTGTGAATGCGAGGTGCTCTGTCAAATACCTATTGCCACACAGGGTTAGTATCACTCACTGGCAGATCAATGTTGTGTTCGGTTTCAGTTTGTGTATGACTGTACATCCGGATTTTCCTAATGGTTCCTCAAAATTATTTTCAATTAGATTTTCATAACCACATATTTTCTAAGATAGAAAGAAGAGAAAGGTACAATACTGTGACTGGAACAATACCAGGAAATAGGAGACAGGAGCTTACGACGACGTTTCGGTCCGACTAGCATTATTTACAAAGTCACACCAAAACGTTGACGTAAGCTCCTACCTTCTACGTGCGGGTTATTTACATATTCTTTGAGGCTTTGCAATACCTTTTGTTCTTTTGTTTGTACCAGTACATAGTTGATAAAAGTATTTCGAGAGGCTGCAGGTGATCCGTTTATGTGAGTCACGAACGAGAATGTAATCCCTCACTGTGAGTCATGATGGGGGTTGTAATCCGCTTCTGTGAGTCACAAAAAGGGATGAAATCTCTTGTCAAAACAGAGCTGCTGCTACTAAGACATAATTTTAATTTTGATTTAGTTGTGCAAACTTGATAATAATAATAATAATAATAAAAAACTTAAAAAACGTGTTGGGCTGGAGCCAAAAAGCACAGAATTACACTTAATATATATAAACTGTACACAAAAGCCTCTCTCAGGCTAGTGTTGCAATGCAACACTTTCTTGTTTACCTGATCATTGGCAAAGCATATTTCCAGATGCTCTTAACAGATGACCATGATATTGCACATGTATCAGTCTGGTAAATAGGTGTAAGAGAAGGAAACAAAGAGAAAGAAGAAGCAAGGAAGGAGAGTGCAAAGGAAGAGGAGAGTAGAGGAAGAACGAAAGAAAAGTGTAAAATTGGGAGAGAGGAAGGGGGGGGAGGAGGAAGAGGAGGTAAAGAAAGAATGGGAGTGGAAAGGTAAAGGGAGAGAGTGGAAGGGGAGGAGACTAATGTAGAGAGAAGAGGTAAGAAATAAAAGAAGGGAGGAAGTGGAGAGAGAGTGAGAGAGGGAGAGAGAGAGAGAGAGAGAGAGAGAGAGAGAGAGAGAGAGAGAGAGAGAGAGAGAGAGAGAGAGAGAGAGGAGAGAGCAGAGAGAGAGCAGAGAGAGAGACAGAGAGAGACAGAGAGAAGAGACAGACGGACAGACAAAAGAGGGTAGAAGGAAAAGAAGAAAGGAGAGGAGAGGTAAAAAGGATTGATAGAATAAAGAAAAAAATGGTGGTGGGGGAGAGGGGAAGATATGGTGGAAGGGTTAAGGGGAGGATAATGTGGGGAGGAGAAAGGAGAAATGGCTGTTGTTGAGGACAACAATAGACTTCCTCAGAATATAATCACTCTGACCTTCCCTCCGCAAGAGGCGTCTGAAGGAGAAGAGAAGGGAAAGGGGAAAAGAGGGACGAAAAATAGACACAAGGGAGAGAGACGGAGACTAAGAGAGTAAAGAGAGTGATATAGGAATAGCGCATTTTAACAGGATTAGAACGAATTGAGGAGTGGTGGAAAAGTGAGAGAGAGAAGGGAGAATCTTGGATAAGCAGAAAGATAACGATTGAAAAAGGCTGAAGAGGGTAGAGAAATATCGTGGAAGATGAGGACAAGGGAGGAAGATAGAACAAACTAAGAATAGCTGTTGTCGGTAATAAAATGTCACATTAACATATGAAGAGGAAATTGAAAGAATGGAAAAATTAGAAGGGATGAGAGTCATTGGTTTTATGATATTAAAACAACTAAAATCAGATCAGGTCAGACCAGATCAGACCATACCAGACCATACCAGACCATGTCTCATGTAATGCACCACAGTCCGACTGTTCAGGAACTTCTTGCACGAACTTGTCAACTTCTCTCTTAAGGTGAGAACTTGACAAGTTCTTATGGCGTGCATGGCTTACGGAGAAGGCGTTCTGACACCTGAGTGAGGAGTCATTCAAGACTGTGCACCGTGTCCGTCAGGCTCATACTGGGCTATGCAGCACCAGTTTGGAACCCATACTTGGTCAAGCACGTCAAGAAATTAGAGAAAGTGCGAAGGTTTGCAACAAGACTAGTCCCCGAGCTAACGGGAATGTCCTATGAGGAGAGGTGAAGGGAAATCAACCTGACGACACTGGAGGACAGGAGGAATAGGGGGGGGGGACATGACATATACAATACTGAGAGGAACTGACAAGGTGGATAGGGACAGAATGTTTCAGAGATGGGATACAGCAACAAGGGGTCACAACAGGAAGTTGAAAACTCAGAGGAGTCACAATGATTTTAGGAAGTATATCTTCAGTCATAGAGTTGTCAGGAAATAGAATAATCTGGAGAGTGATGAGTGGAGGCAGGATCCAAACATAGCTTTAAGAAGAGAAACGACAAAGCTCATGGAGCAGCAAGAGCGTGGACCTAATGCGTACTCACACTGCATAAGCTGCAGTGATGTTATTTAACCTCTCACATAGAATAGCATAGCCTACACTACTTCCTCGTTCACACCAGTTTCCTGTCATGTTGCAGAAGATACAGTACTATGGCGTAATTAATTGCAAAGCTGTTTGCTTACCCAAAGGAGTTAATGCTCATGCCTTTTTTTGAAAACAATTCTCAGCCCAGCATTTGCATTTTCTTCACATTAATTGTAGGAAGACATACAAGCAATTGTAAGTGGGAGAATAAAGAAGATGAAATTACGTACAATAGTATAAATTTGTTCAATAATTAGAATAATTTCTAAGGGTACATAGTTGTCGTGGGTGTATGAGAGTGATCGCCAAAAGCCAGAGCTTTAATAAATAAGTTGAAAAGTAAAAAAAAAAAAAACGAATAATGGTGTCGTGCTCTAGAGTCGATATTATTGGGGGTGGGAAGGAAGGAGTGAGTATACAAGCTGAGTTTTCAGCTCAGTGCCTCTCAGAATCTCTAAATCCCACGGGTGTGTTGGTTCATTGCCACAAGTGTGACTCTGCATGCACATCAGGGACACAACTTCATTTTTAAATAACGTTGAATACATGTTATGTAGGTTTTAGAAACTAGAAATAGTAATCTTTTATACACACACACACACACACACACAGACATACATGTATATATATATATATGTATATATATATAATATATATATATGCAAAAACAACCACAGAAGGAGCTTAATAATAGCTCTAGGCCTCTCGTGTTACAATCAACACATCATCAGAAGCTTACAGAAATGAGTAAGAAATCTCAGCAGATTCGTTCAGAGGGATGTAAGTGTCCCTCTGAACGAATCTGTGTACTAAAGTACACAGTCTTATATCACTCAGCTACTATTCCACATTTCTTATACTAAACTGTTCACATAAATTTTAGGAGTTAGTAGATGTAATGTATTGTGGGACAGACCTACAGACACGATGCTGGAGTTTTGAGACTATGACCGCGGGTTCAATCCCGGCCGGGGGTATGGTTCACGATGATGAACTATGTTCAGCGTCCTTGGAAGTGTTCTTTTAAGCTTTATCAGCTGTCACGATATTACGATGCCATTTAATACCATTATGACCAGCAATATCCTGATCATTTATCATGGTACCCTCGGAATGAGTTCTGAATTGTACAGTAGATCACCACCTTGACAGACGATCGCTTCAAGTAATCTCAATTAACGCCCCCAAAAGACCTAGGACCATCCCTCGCTTACTGAACCCTCCCTCTACCCCCCATCCTACTCTCATAAAATACCCAAATTACTGGTAGCAGACCGCTTTTCCTTGAATAATTACTGCAGTTCTGGGTCCACACCCCGAACTGTGCCCAGCTTTGGGTGGAAACCAGATTTGCGATCAAGTTATGCGGCATGTTGGTGTAGTAGACTCAAGCATCAGGTCTCTAAGTCTTTCCTTTCTTGAGGGTCTGAGTTCGAGTCCCGTTTGCACCAACAGGATTTCTCTGCCTAGACACAAGTGACCCGTGGCCTGGCGGTAAAAGCTCTCGCTTCACACGCTGAGTTTCCGGGTTCGATTCCCGGCAAGGATGAAAATATTGGGCGTGTTTCCTTACACCCGTTGTCTATGTTCACCCACCAGTAAAATGGGTACCTGGGTGTTAGTCGACTGGTGTGGATCGCATGCAAGGACAAAATTGACTTAATTTGCCCGAAATGCTTTGCATAACAAGCGGCTTTCTGTATAGTAGTGTTATTAATATCAGCTAAGCCTGTATACCTTGTACATGTGCTTGTAGAAATAAAGATATTATTATTATTACGCATGCAATATTTGTATTGCATGTAAATTGAGGTAAAGAGGAGAATGAAATAGCTGAGATCCACACCCTAAACTGTGGCCAGCTACGGGTGGCTAGCAATTTAGCAGGCTGCCTTAAGTTATGTGGCATGTGGAATAGTGGATTAAGGCGTCAGCTTGAGATTGAGATAGAAATTCTATATTTCTAATCACTGCATTATAAAATACATAGTAATCAGAAAGCCCATGAGTTATATAGCATTTATATTTCACAGCTCTCCTGGAGAGCTGGGGGCAGGGGTTCGAGTCCCGGTCACACACGGAGTATTTCTCTACACTACGCATACATGCATGTGTACCGTCTGGCGCTCAATACTTGAAGTAATCTCACAAATGGTGTGTGCATCACATACAGAACCCCAGTGGAAATAAGACAGACAGTCCTTGATTACACACTGACTTAACTGGGTTATCCTGGGTGGCTTACCTTCCTCTGGGCTAAAAATCCCAGGAAAATCTTAACGTACCAACAATTAGATACCTATATTAAATTAACTTACATTTATAATATATACATTTAGCTGCGCTAGTCATATGTATACGCTGTATACATTCCAACTTGGAAATATTTTTTAAAATATATCAATAGCAACATCATTATTTGGCGTAGATATTCTGTATATCCCAGATCATGTGAATGAAAAAATACACGAAGTTACCCATTGTTTTATACTGTATGAAAGAAAACAAAAGTTCTGAGAGAAAACGAAGAAGTCTTAATGCATGGGAAATGTAACTAAAAATAAATGTATCAATTTTACAAATGTGTGTTATTCATAATAATAATAATAATAATAACAACAACAACAACAACAATAATAATAATAATAATAATAATAATAATAATAATAATAATAATAATAATAATAATAATAATAATAATAATAATAACAATAATAAAAATAATAATATATTATTATTATTATTTTTTTAACAAGTCGGCCGTCTCCCACCGAGGCAGGGTGACCCAAAAAGAAAGAAAACATCGACACCATGCCTAACCCTTCTAGGGTAGGGTAGGTGCCCGAGCCCGAGCTTACAGCTCACAAGCCTGTCATTCCCATTAGCCCCCTTGGGGCGGGGATGGCAGACCAGAGAGGACAGTTGGTCCCAAAGATGAGGAGGTACTTATGCCTCCTCCCATGGGAGACTTAGGTCTCAGACACTCCCTAAAGAGGGAGCCAAGGCCGGGCCACCACTTGGAAAAGGTCCAGGCCGGGAGAATACCGGCGAATCTTTAATAATAATAATAAAGAAAATCCCCCCAAAAAGAAAATACTTTCATCATTCAACACTTTCACCACACTCACACATAATCACTGTTTTTGCAGAGGTGCTCAGAATACAACAGTTTAGAAGCATATACCTATGAAGATACACAATATATCCCTCCAAACTGCCAATATCCCGAACCCCTCCTTTAGAGTGCAGGCATTGTACTTCCCATTTCCAGGACTCAAGTCCGGTTATACAAAATAACCGATTTCCCTGGATCCCTTCACTAAATATTACCCTGCTCGCACTCCAACAGCTCG
Organism: Cherax quadricarinatus; assembly: GCF_026875155.1. Lineage (NCBI taxonomy): Eukaryota > Metazoa > Arthropoda > Malacostraca > Decapoda > Parastacidae > Cherax > Cherax quadricarinatus. Next base: position 61,243,054 of record NC_069402.1, read on the forward strand.
TCAGGTCCTAAACACCATTCGTCTCCATTCACTCTTATCTAACACGCTCACGAACGGTTGCTGGAAGTCCAAGCCCCTCGCCCACAAAACCTCCTTTACCCCCTCCCTCCAACCTTTTCGAGGGCGACCCCTACCCCGCCTTCCTTCCCCTACAGATTTATATGCTCTCCATGTCATTCTACTTTGATCCATTCTCTCTAAATGACCAAACCACCTCAACAAACCCTCTTCAGCCCTCTGACTAACACTTTTATTAACTCCACACCTTCTCCTAATTTCCACACTTCGAATTTGCTGCATAATATTAGACCACACATTGCTCTTAGACAGGACATCTTCACTGCCTCCAACCGTCTTCTCGCTGCTGCATTCACAACCCAAGCTTCACACCCATATATGAGTGTTGGTACTACTATACTTTCATACATTCCCTTCTTTGCCTCCATAGATGACGTTTTCTGTCTCCACATATACTTCAACGCACCACTCACCTTTTTTCCCTCATCAGTTCTATGATTAACCTCATCCTTCATAAATCCATCCGCCGACACATCAACTCCCAAATATCTGAAAACATTCACTTCTTCCATACTCCTCCTCCCCAATTTGATATCCAATTTGTCTTTATCTAAATAATTTGATACCCTCATCACCTTACTCTTTTCTATGTTCACTTTTAACTTTCTACCTTCATACACACTCCCAAACTTGTCCACTAACCATTGCAATTTTTCTTTAGAATCTCCCTTAAGCACAGTATCATCAGCAAAAAGTCCCAATTCCCATTTTGTATTTGATTCCCCATAATTTAATCCCACCCCTCTTCTTTTACAACCTCATCTATAAATATATTAAACAACCATGGTGACATTACACATCCCTGTCTAAGACCTACTTTTACCGGGAAGTAGTCTCCCTCTCTTCTACACACCCTAACCTGAGCTTCACTATCCTCATAAAAACTCTTTACAGCATTTAGTAACTTACCGCCTATTTCATATACTTGTAACATCTGCCACATTACTCCCCTATCCACTCCATCACATGCCTTTTCTAAATCCATAAATGCAATAAAAACTTCCCTACCTTTATCTAAATACTGTTCACATATATGCTTCAATGTAAACACTTGATCTACACATCCCCTACCCACTCTGAAACCTCCCTGCTCATCCGCAATCCTACATTCTGTCTTATCTCTAATTCTTTCAATAATAACCCTACTGAACACTTTTCCTGGTATGCTCAGTAAACTTATTCCTCTATAATTTTTTACATTCTCTTTTGTCCCCCTTCCCTTTATATAAAGGGACTATACATGCTCTCTGCCAATCCCTAAGTACCTTCCCCTCTTTCATACATTTATTAAACAAAAAATACCAACCACTTCAACACTATATCCCCCCCTGCTTTTAACATTTCTGTCATGATCCCATCAGTTCCAGTTGCTTTACCCCCTTTCATTCTACGTAATGCCTCACGTACCTCCACCACACTCACATTCTGCTCTTCTTCACTCCTACAAGATGGTATACCTCCCTGACCAGTGCATGAAATTACCGCCTCCCTTTCTTCATCGACATTTAAAAATTCCTCAAAATATTCTCGCCATCTACCCAATACCTCCATCTCCCCATCTACTAACTCCACTACTCTGTTTTTAACTGACAAATCCATTCGTTCCCTAGGCTTTCTTAACTTATTTAACTCACTTCAAAGTTTTTTCTTATTTTCATTAAAATTTCTTGACAGTGCCTCTCCCACTCTATCATCTGCTCTCCTTTTGCACTCTCTCATCACTCTCTTCACCTTTCTTTTACTCTCCATATACTCTGCTCTACTTATAACACTTCTGCTTTGTACAAACCTCTCATAAGCTAACTTTTTCTCTTTTATCACACCCCTTACTTCATCATTCCACCAATCACTCCTCTTTTCTCCTGCACTCACCCTCCGATAACCACAAACTTCTGCCCCACATTCTAATACTGCATTTTTAAAACTATTCCAATCCTCTTCAACCCCCCAACTACTCATACTTGCACCAGCCCACCTTTCTGCCAATAGTTGCTTATATCTCACCCGAACTTCCTCCTCCCTTATTATTATTATTATTATTATTATTATTATTATTATTATTATTATTATTATTATTATTATTATTATTATTATTATTCGCTAAACCTGAATGGGTCATAAAACAGCATGATCTCAAGTGAGTCGAATTTATTAGTACTGGTACCACTTCACACTTCTTTTCAACTAATCTTTTTGTACCATATTCCTTTCATCCTTTGTCACCTTTGTTATGGGGATTATCCTCAGCTTAGGACTACATCAACAACCTGTCAACAAAAGCACAGCTGCACTTGCCTGAGAGACTTGGTGATCTCTCAATACACACCGACCATATGGTTAGTACTGGTGGGACCAGGAGTGGAGCTCAGCTTCCCGGATGGTAAAAGAGAGAGGTCTCTTTACAAGTCAAAATCAATACTGTCAGCGATTTAGGTAACAGAATAAAAGTTCCACACACTGAGTGTCCGTAGTTCAAATCCCCGGTATGAGAGGAAATGGTGGGCGTGTTTCGTTACACCTGCTGTCCCTGTTCACCTAGCAGGAAGTAGGTACCTGGGTATTGGTCACCTTACTCCTGCTGTCACTGTTCACCTAGCAGGAAGTAGGTATCTGGGTGTTGGTCACCTTACACCTGCTGTCCCTGTTCACCTAGCAGGAAGTAGGTACCTGGGTGTTGGTCACCTTACACCTGCTGTCACTGTTCACCTAGCAGTAACTAGGAACCTGGGTATTAGTCGACTGGTGTGGGTGTGGCATTCTGAGGGGCAAGATTAAAGACCCACAGTGGAAATAAGACATTCTTGGGTTATCCAGGGTGGTTAATTCTCCCCTCCGGGTTAATCCGAACAAAATATATTTCTTATCTCTCACTATGTAAATCTCACGTAGGTAAAATGTATATAATGCCTTGTATATACTCCCGTAACATTGTTGTGCATTCACGACCATTATAAAATTTAAAGTTATATTTCAAAAATATAAATAAAAAAATTATTTACTTACCAACTGGTATATTGGTATAGCACTGTAATGATCTGATTGGTATAACACTGTAATGATCTGATTGGTATAACACTGTAATGATCTGATTGGTATAACACTGTAATGATCTTATTGGTATAGCACTGTAATGATCTAATTGGTATAACACTGTAATGATCTGATTGGTATAACACTGTAATGATCTGATTGGTATAGCACTGTAATGATCTGATTGGTATAACACTGTAATGATCTGATTGGGATAACACTGTAATGATCTTATTGGTATAGCACTGTAATGTCATTGTATACACTGTAATATCGATTGGGTATAACACTGTAATTCTGATTGGTTTAAAATGTAATGATCTGATTGGTATAAAAACGTAAGTCGAAGTATAAACTGAATGATTGATTTTGGTTTTCCCCCTGTAATGACTTATTGGTATGCAGTAATGATCTAATTGGTATAACACTGTATTTATCTGATTGGTATAAAACTGTATGATCTGATGGGATAGCACTGTAATGATTTATGGGATAAAACTGAAAGATTGATTGGTATACACTGGTTTGTCTTATTGGTATAGCACTGTAATGTCTAATTGGTATAACACTGTAATGATCGATTGGGATAACACTGTAATGATCTATTGGTATAACACTGTAAAGATCTGATTGGTTTAAAAACCCGTAAAGACTGATTGGTTTAAAACCCGTAATTCTGTTTGGTATAACACTGTAATATCTTTTGGTAAGCACTGTAATGATCTAATTTGGGATAACCTGTAATGACTATTGGTTTTAACACTGTAATGATCGATTGGGATAGCCGTAAGATTGATTTATAAAAAACTGTAATACTGATTGGTTAAAACTGTAATGATCTTATTGGGATAGCACTGTAAGATCTAATTGGTATAACACTGTAATGATCTGATTGGGTTAACACTGTAATGTTGATTGGTATAGCACTGTAAAAAGATTTATTGTATAACACTGTAAGATCTGATTGTAAACACTGTAATGATCTGATTGGATAAACTGTAATGATTAATTGGTATAACATGTAAGATTATTGGTATAGATGTAATGATTGATTGATATAGCACTGTAATGATTGATTGAAAACACTGTAATGATTGTTGAATAACACTGAATGATCTGATTGTATAACACTGTAAAAGATCTGATTGGGTTTAAAACTTAATGATTAATTGGTATAACATGTAATGATTGATTGGTTAAACAGTAAGATCTGATTGGGATAACACTGTAAAATCTATTGGGATAACATGTAATGATCGATTGGTATAACATGTAATGATCTAAATTTGATAAACACTGTAATGATCTGATTGGTATAACACTGTAATGATCTGATTGGTATAACACTGTAATGATCTAATTGGTATAACACTGTAATGATCTGATTGGTATAACACTGTAATGATCTGATTGGTATAACACTGTAATGATCTGATTGGTATAACACTGTAATGATCTGATTGGTATAACACTGTAATGATCTAATTGGTATAACACTGTAATGATCTGATTGGTATAACACTGTAATGATCTGATTGGTATAACACTGTAATGATCTGATTGGTATAACACTGTAATGATCTGAGAGCACATACTCAGTAGCCTTAGGACTGACATTTGAGAAGTTGTCCCTTTCTTACTTCCTGAAGATATGTTACTAACACAGTTGGGTAACCTCAGATCAAGGAAATATCGTTGACACAACAAGCAGTAATCAATTTGATATTTTTGGTCTTGCAAAGCACCAGTGACAGTGCACAGACTTCGTACACACGTAGACATACGTTCGAATCGTGTCTGGTTTGTTTCTGCGTCTGAGGTCTTCGTATTAGTCACCACGGCTGAGTTGGTAGAGCAATTGGTTTAAAAATACATTTTCCACAGTTCGAGGCTCCACAACTCCTTCATGTAAAAAGTTATCACAGTTCGTTACAGTTTTTCTCCCGACTGCAAGAGGGGACAAGAGCTATTCTCTGATTCATGTCAGAGTGACGAGTGAAGGGCTCTGTAAAGACTTACACTCCATGGTTGAATATGGTTCTGCTCGCTGCTAATATTACCTAAGTGCAGTTTGTATCATGTCAGTCACCACGGTCAAGACCCAGTGACTTTCTCAGATAAAAAGCTTATTGCTTTATAGCTTTCATTACAGTTTCCACACACTCATTTATAATATATATATATATATATATAAAAATATATATATATATATATATATATACATATATATATATGTGTGTGTGTGTGTGTGTGTGTGTGTGTGTGGTGTGTGTGTGTGTGCAATAAGATCACAGTAAACAGGTGATTTCAGAATATGCAAAACAACCACTGTGAAAGAATAGAGAAATTCCAAGCGCTTTCGTGACTACTCACGTCACGAAAGCGCTTGGAATTTCTCTATTCTTTCACAGTGGTTGTTTTGCATATATATATATATATATATATATATATATATATATATATATATATATATATATATATATATATATATATATATATATATATATATATATATATATATATATATATATTATGAAAATATAGCAAACCAAGCGATGCAGTATGCAAAACAACTACGGGGGGGGGGGGAGAATAATAGCCGTAGGCCCTTCGTGTCGCAATCAACACATCATCAGGATGTTAGGTAAGACACATATGCAACAGTTAGGTATCTTTATTATGAAACGTTTCGCCTACACAGTAGGCTTCTTCAGTCAAGTACAGAAAAGTTGATAGAAGCAGAAGATACTTGAAGACGATGTAATCAGTCCATCACCCTTAAAGTTTTGAGGTGGTCAGTCCCTCAGTCTGGAGAAGAGCATTGTTCCATAGTGTGAAACAATATTGTTTCACACTATGGAACAATGCTCTTCTCCAGTCTGAGGGACTGACCACCTCAAAACTTTAAGGGTGATGGACTGATTACATCGTCTTCAAGTATCTTCTGCTTCTATCAACTTTTCTGTACTTGACTGAAGAAGCCTACTGTGTAGGCGAAACGTTTCATAATAAAGATACCTAACTGTTGCATATGTGTCTTACCTAACAACCTGTCGGTATTTTATACCATTTTAATGTTCACATCATCAGGAGCTTGCAAAATTGCAGAAAGGAGGAGGATGTCCAAGCAAGTACGTTCCCAGCTGCTTTCCAGCATACATAAGGGGGATTACCAATAGATCCCTGTCTGTCTTCAAGAAGGAACTGTACAGGCACCTAAAGTCAGTACCTGATCAGCCGGACTGTGGTTCGTACGTTGGTTTACGTGCCGACAGCAGTAACAACCTGGTTCATCAGACCCTGATCCTCCACGAGGCCTGGTCTCAGACCGGCAGCGGGGGCGTTGACCCCCGAAACCCTCCAGGTATATTTATTTATTATTTATATTTATATTTGAGGATGCGCTAATCTCCGGAAATAGATTTTGTGATAATCAGGAAACATTACAATAAGTCTGAAAAAGTTGCACAAAAACTCTAGGAAAGACGTGAAAGGGAGAAGAAGCGAGACAAAAGAGAAGAGGTGAGTGAGCGACTTGAGGTGAGGAGATCATGACACGTCTGCCAGCAACACCCCATCACTGTCACGTCGACACATTTGACTCCACTTCCTCCCCTCCTGCCTATTCATTCACCGGTGATTTCTCTTCCCCCTCTCCTTTGGGGCCATCTGCTGGAATATATTTGTTTCATTGATTGTGAGTTCCATGAGGAGGGAGGGAAGGGAGGAGGAAGGAGAAAGAAGGAAGGAAGGAAGGGAGGGAGGAGGGGAAAGAAGGAAATGGAAGAATAAAGCAAGGAGGGGAAGGAAGGGAGGCTAAGGGAACGAGGGTTCTCTGGAATGGAAGGGAGAATGGGTGAAGAGAGAAGGAGGTGAAGGAATTGAGAAGGGGAGAGAAAGAGAAGATGGGAAAGGAAATATCTGGATGAAGATGTGGTGGAAGCAGAGTCCTCACACAGTTCTGAGAACAGGTATGACTGGGCACATGATGGTAAGAAATTACAGCGATCGTGTTCAGTGGCGGGGCCAGGAGCCGAGATTCGAACCCTGCAATCACACCTCGGCAAGTACATAAATACACACAGCGAACGAATGCTTATGGAACTGGTGTCCCGAAAAAGTACGATAGTCTGACCAAGGATGTCACACAGCTTTCACTGTGGCACACTGATAACATCTTTCCTATGGCACTCTGATAACACTTATTTTGTGGCACACTGATAACATCTTTCCTATGGCACTCTGATAACACTTATTTTGTGGCACACTGATAACATCTTTCCTATGGCACTCTGATAACACTTATTTTGTGGCACACTGATAACGCTTATGAGACACTTTGAGTTTCTTGAAGAATTTTGACAGATTTTATGATGTATATATATATATATTTATATATTATTATATATATATATATATATATATATATATATATATATATATATATATATATATTATATATATATATATATATGCACTCACACACACTAACCTCCCCCCCCACACAAACACACTCGAACGTTTCAAGGAGGAACTCATCAAGGAAATGAGAATAATCGAGGAGAGAACGGAGAAAACAGCAGTTTGGATAACATCAACACAGCAGGAATGATGTGAAGACGCTCCTGAGTGAGAGGAACACGTCAAAAACAATGGGATCAAACGAGGTGTCTCCATTCGTCCTTAGAGAATGAGCAGAGGCATTAAGAACCACAGAAGAAAACAGTCAAGTCACTTCTGGCTGCTAGAAAACACTAAATTTCTTTCAGTATTCAAGCAAGTGTAGAGAGAGAGAGGCAGTATTAAACTACTGGTTATGGTGAGGATAACAAGAAATTTGTGGAGCACTTTAGAGAGACACGGGGTCACACACGGCAACCAGACAAATGGTATCATGTCTCTCAAATCTACCGGAGTTCTACAACAGGATAACATAAATTATGCAGGGTAAAAAGGGGTGGTAGATATAATGCACTGTATTTCTTTTTTGACGGAGAAGACTCTTGGTGCTTTACTGGATCAAGGAATATGTGAGCAGAAGGATAAAGGGTGTATTGTCCGGGGAGAGATATCGGGATTTACGAATGCACTGAGAGTTGTCCAACAAGGTTCCATACTAAGATCAATATTGTTTGTGGCAATGTATTAACATCTTAGCTGGTGTAATGAGAGTCTATCCCAGTTTGTGGACAGTTTAAAGCTAATGAAGAGAAAAAATATCGAGCAGAGTGACTACTAACTACGGACAAGGAAAATAATCTAGGAGAAAGCATAACACGAAGTATACCATGCGTATGTGTAAGTTAATACCAGGTTTGGAAAAATTAAATTTGATCCCTCTATTCCTATACATCCATCTAATTTTAACAAATTGGTATCGTTGGTTTTCCTCTAAGTTTCCCTATCTACGCATGAAATTTTTTTTTTTGGGGGGGAAGGGGCGCTGGCATATATTTTCCTCCGCTAAGTTTCCCTTCATCTTCTATTCTCCAGCCTGAATAAATTATAAAGAGGTTTTCAGGCCACTTTTGCAGCCAGTTCTGAAAAATGGATTCGCGGAAAAGTATGAAAGAATTGCTCAACCTGGTTCTTTCATTTTGATGTTTTAAGCATCGTCTGGTAGGGAGAGGACGGGAAGGGCGTTGATCAATAGGTATTTTCTTCTGTTGGAGCCGTAAGCCTATTGCTGACCCACCAGTGTGCTCCGTCTCGACGACTAGGTCTTGAAGACCAGGTGAGGTGAGGCCTCACTGTCTCTGTCTCTCTTTGTCTCTGTCTGTCTCTCTTTGTCTCTGTCTCTGTCTCTTTCTTTCTTTCTGTCTGTCTGTCTGTCTGTCTGTCTGTCTGTCTGTCTGTCTTTCTCTCTCTCTCTCTCAAGGACGTAAAGCTGAAAGACTGCCCTATTAGAATGATTTTTAGAAAGGCTGTTGCTGCCTGTGTATTTATTGAGCTCTAGTTGCAGTGGTGGAGTTACATAGAGGAGCCAGGAGTGGTGGAGGGAATACATGGAAGAATCATGAGTGGTGGTGGAGGAAATACATGGAGGTGTCAGGAGTGGTGGAGGGAATACATGGAAGAATCATGAGTGGTGGTGGAGGAAATACATGGAGGTGTCAGGAGTGGTGGAGGGAATATCTGGAGGTGTCAGGAGTGGTGGAGGGAATACATGGAAGAATCATGAGTGGTGGTGGAGGAAATACATGGAGGTGTCAGGAGTGGTGGAAGAAATACCTGGAGGTGTCAGGAGTGGTGGAGGAAATACAAGGTGTCAGCAGTGGTTAAGGGACACATGGATTCCTAGATCAAGAGCTCTTTACCAGCATCAAGGCAACCTTTACCCACCTCCCTACGAAGGGGTGATGGGAGGGGCGGGGATGTTATATAGCAAGCTTGGGCGCCAGGCAGCGCCTCAGTGTCGCTCTAGTGTTGGTGAGGGAGTGTGTTGACGTTGAAGCTCTGTGAGAGATCAATGGAAGAGCCGCGAGAGATCATTTGTTGGAGGAGCGAAGAACTAAGACTTTTACAAACACCTTCTTAATTTTTCTTTGACTCCAAGAACCGAGTCTGCATTGGAACTTTAATTTTTTTGGAGAAGGTCGTATAGAGATTTAAAAATAAGAGAGACATACTTCACCTCAATAACGTTTGGTGTACTTCACGTTTATCAAAAGTTTTTTTTTTTTTTTTTAGAGAAGTTACTCGTTAGTAAATAGAAAAATCTTCAACTAATCAGAAAACGGTGATCAATCTGTTATTTTTTTCCTTAATTGATGATGGTGGCCAGGATTTTGCATATCCCTGTCAGAGTGACCCGCACTCACGTCACCCTGTCAGACCCGCACTCACGTCACCCTGTCAGAGTGATCCGTACTCACGTCACCCTGTCAGTGATATGCACGTACATCTCCCTGTCACGGCAACACGCACTCACGTCTCTCAAAGTGTCCTGCATTCATATCTCACTGTCAAAGTGCCCATCATTCACGTCTCCCTGTCAAAGTGCCCATCATTCACGTCTCCCTGTCAAAATGCCCATCATTCACGTCTCCCTGTCAAATTGCCCATCATTCACGTCTCCCTGTCAAAGTGCCCATCATTCACGTCTCCCTGTCAAAGTGCCCATCATTCACGTCTCCCTGTCAAAGTGCCCGTCATTCACGTCTCCCTGTCAAAGTGCCCGTCATTCACGTCTCCCTGTCAAGGTCCCCATCATTCACGTCTCCCTGTCAAAGTAACCTGTGCTCACTTCCAGTGAAGACGTGATTGATTTTGCAAGGTGACCTTGTTTACCTAGGGTTCTGGTGACCTCTTCGATTACAGTGATCACAGAATATTAAAAGTCACTTGTCGGGTCCCGGGTCTGGGAAGGTCGGGGGGGGCGCTGACCCCCGAAAATGCCTTTAATAATTTCTGCCCCAGACTTTGGGGTGAATTAACCTGTCACTGGGGTAGTAACTAGACTTTTTCTTGTAAAGGTGGTCTAGATGTCTAGAATATATCCAGACTGTCATAATGATAGTCTTGTGGGGCCCTGACTGTCTTGGGTAGCCAAACTGTTCCGGGTGAATCTGACTTTTCCCAGGGATCCTAACTTTTCCCAGGTGCCAGGCTTTTCCCAATTTTTTCTTGATTATGTAATAAAAATAAAAATAATAAAAATAAAAATAATAATAAAATAATAAAAATAAAAATAATAATATTAAAAAATAATAATAATAATAAAATAAAATAATAAAAATTTAAAAATTAATAAAAATAATAAAAATAATAATAATAATAATAAAATAATATAATAATAATAAAAAATTATTAATTATTATTATTATTATTATTTTTATTATTATTATTGGTTAAAAGAGTTAAATTCACAGGGGGGTCCAGAGTGGGGGCTAATGGGAAACCAATTTTGATCAAGCTGGGAGGGGGTAGCTCTATTTTTGGATCAAGTCCCTGTCAGCACATAAAGGCAGGGAAAAACTAAAAGAATAAAGAAGGAAAAAAAACAAAAAAGCCTATGAATACTCGTGTTTTTTCAGTTGTGAATCCTGGAACCGAGACCAAATCATGTTGCAGTGTTTTCCACGGTAGCAACACTTGGGAAATTTTTATCTTTTGAAACGTGTCGCCGCATGGCCTCCTTCACCGAATCAGAGGTGATCTTTAATATGAAAAAGGGGGAAAAATAAGGGGGTTATTTTAAGGTGTTCGGGTCGTTAGCCATGATGGGTGGTCATCCCTTATCTAGATGAAAGACCTTTAGCCCCTTTTTCCGGGAAAAGGGTTTCTAAATTTTTTTTTTATACATTTTCTTGTTCATCAATACGATTAAAACGATTATGCCCATTATCAAAAAATTTGTTTAAAGGGGGGGGGAAGCCATTTAAAAAGGCGGCGAATCCCCTTCCCCGTTGCAAAATACGGGGGCATCAACTGGGGCACAATCGTCGCAAGCGCCACCGGCTCAGATAGCGCTTTCAAAAAATATTTGGGTTTCATCAGCGTCGTCTTCTCTGGGTTATCGGGGGTCCAAGAGGGAGAAGCCTCGGTAAATTTGGGGAGTCTAAATTTGCTTTTGCGTTTTCCCTTTCCCCCTCCAGACGAACTTCGAGGAAATGAATTTGTATTTGTCTTTGTAGCTTTGGTGTCTCGGGCTCGTTCCATGTTTTTGGGGAAAATGTAGGAAAAGAAGAAAAAAGTGCAAAATTTTTGATTTGGGAAAAAAGAGAATGATAAAACAAGTGCTCTGTATTTTCATAAATATATATATATATATTATTAAATTTTTATATATATTAAAATATATATATATATATATTTTTATATATTTTAATATTATATATATATATAATATTTATATATATATATATATAATAAAATAATAATATATATATAATGGAAAAATGGAAGAGAGTACAGGGAAAAATACCTCATGAAATAAACCCGAGCAGAGAGGGCAGTAAATTACGGGTAATTTTTTATAGATCTTAACTTTTACAAATAACTCAAAGACACACCAGGTTGTTTTCATGCCTCACACCCCTTTTTTAAGCGTCGGGACGAAATAACACCCAAGCAAGGGGTGAAAAGGTGGCGCCCTCCCAATGCCGACATCCACCACCTTTAAATGTCAACACCAAAGCAAGACCGGGGAAAAAATAATAAAGTAGGTTTTAAACCCCCCCAAAAACTTGTACCACTCTAACTCCTTTATTTTTAATCTTTATCGTCCCACTTTAAAATGAGAGTCAGTGCTTATTTTGTCCATTTAAAGTGGCTTTTGGTAAACCTTTTGGGGGTTGGATAATGTACTCTCCCTGGTGGTGATGCTTGATTTTGGTGCAGGGGCCCTTTATCCTGGAATTAGAATGGAATTTGAGAACTCGACTTTTCCTGGGGTCAAAAATGAAATCTCATTTCCCCGGGGGCTATATAACCCTACAGATCTACCGCCTTTACTTGCAATATTTAAAATATATATATTTAATATATAAAATATTTAAAATTATATATATTTTAAAATATAATTATAATATTATATATATATATATATAAATATTTTTATTTTTTTTATTTTTTTTTTCTTTTAAAAAGTTTTTTAGTCCTGTAATATTTTCCCTCAACCTAGAGGCCTGATCTGAGACCCGGCCCTGAGGAAAAATAATCCTAAACTACTGAAGATAACAGTTAAACCTGACTTCTTGAGGTGGAGTTATCAGGTACTAGTCACACTACTTGAAGTTTTCACCTGACCAAGAATGCATCGACTGCTAATAATAACCTGATTATCATGCGTTTTTCGGGGATTGTATTTGAGTTTAGTGGGTATCATGAAGTTAAATTTACTCAAATTTGGATAATTTTCAAGTATAAACACTAGTTTCCTCTTGTCAAAATTGAAAGTGTGGTCATAATCGCGTACTTGACGGACCACATCACCACGGACCACATCACCACGGACCACCTCTTGTGTCCATATACGGCTTGAGTCAAATTTTTTTTTTTTTATCTTATATGCACTTTACCCGGATATTGCTTTCAAGGATGAAAATGTTTTTATCATTGTTAATAATTTTATCAATGTTAAGTGTGTTATTGTAACAGTATGCCGCAGTAATGTCCCAAGTCTTTAAATTCTTACGACTTTTCAGTGTAAGATAATCTACAGTGCTAGTCACGGCATTATGCCGGGTGAGCGCCTCGTCATAATGCCGTGACTAGCACTGTTGGTTTAGAAAGACCCGTATATTTATTACCAAGGTTTATACCACATATTTCGTTATGTCACCAATAAAACTTTAATAAAACAAACGACGAATTCTCAGAAACATCGACGATATCACAGATTTGTTTTCCACACGACGCTCAAAACGTTATATGTGTGGGTTTGTGTGTTTTCCCATCACTGTCGTCCGTATATCACCAACAACCTGGTTGGTCAGGACCTCATGAAAGGGAAGTTGACATTCGGTTTTCCATTTATATGTAAATTTGATCAAGGCAAATTATTTAATTTATCGAACTTCCTAAAATATTGTCGTGGCCACTCTGAGAAGACGGACCAGCATCACATCTGACCAAGTTGATTCACAAAGGGATGGATGTTGTAATTTTTCAGCCTCACAATATTTCACAACCAAATTGGCCACAACTAAACATAGAAGATTGTTAACAAATAAGATTGTTAATAAATAAGATGGTTAACAAGCAAGCTTGTTAACAAATAAGATTGTTAACAAATAAGATTGTTAACAAGCAACATTGTTAACAAATAAGATTGTTAACAAATAAGATTTTTAACAAATAAGATTGTTAACAGATGAGATTGTTAACAAGTAAGATTGTTAACAAATAAGATTGTGAATAAATAAGATTGATAACAGGTAAGATTGTTAACAAGTACATTGTTAACAAATAAGATTGTTAACAAGTAAGAATATTAACAAATAAGAGTGTTAATAAATAAGATTGTTAACAAATAAGATTGTGAACAAATAAGATTGTTAACAAATAAGATTGTTAACAAATAAGATTGTTAACAAATAAGATTATTAACAAATAAGATTGTTAACAAATAAGATTGTTATCAAATAAGATTGTTAACAAATAAGATTGTTAACAAATAAGATTGTTAACAAATAAGACTGTTAACAAATAAGATTGTTAACAAATAAGATTGTTAACAAATAAGATCGTTAACAAACAAGATGGCGTCAGTAGCACAGTCTATCCATTTCAATAAACAAAAATGGCAAATAAAGATTCCTGTCCACGATCTTCATTCTTGCAAGCTTCTTAAACCTTAAAACTGGCAAGCTTCTTAAACCTTAAAACTGGCAAGCTTCTTAAACCTTAAAACTGGCAAGCTTCTTAAACCTTAAAACTGGCAAGCTTCTTAAACCTTAAAACTGGCAAGCTTCTTAAACCTTAAAACTGGCAAGCTTTTTAAAACCCTTTTAAAACTGGCAAGCTTCTTAAAACCTTAAAACTGGCAAGCTTCTTAAACCTTAAAACTGGCAAGCTTCTTTAACCTTAAAATTGGCAAGCTTTCCTGTTGGCAAGTTTAAACTGATCAGTCGGTCAATAAGCTCCGCCTGAGTGTAAGTAAATTAAAAAGGCAACCAAGAGGAGGAGATACGAACCTCGACGTGCACATAGAGAGAGAGAAGCTGGAAACCTTCCATTGACAGAATTCTGGCTCGCATGTAAGCTTCGTGAATATGCTGGTTAAGGTTTATTAATCCAAGGATTTGGAGATGCCCTCCACTTCAGTCAAATATAATTTTCTTATAATAAAATAATAATAGCATTAGTAATAAAATTTTTAATAATTATCATTATTATAATAATAATAATAATAATGATCTGCTCACAGCTGACTCCAACTCTCTTTGGCTATCTCGTATATTACACAGCTGTAAGAATGAGGTCATTGCAGGGCCAGGATGTGAATTAAGGTGAAGCATGATAAAATTTCTGAGACTGTGAGCTATATGACGGGAACACCAGTAACTGTTAATGTATTGTTCAGAAGCGTTAGTGCTAGTTAGTTAGAACAAGATGTAATCGTGTTCACTTCGGAATCTCTTCTTGCTGATGATGAGAGTATCTGAAGCAGATTGCTATCTCAGACTTGAGAGTATTAAAGCTTGAAGCCTCAGAAGCCAGCGGCACCAAGACTCTTAAGACTGAATATTAGCTCTTGAAGCCTCAGAAGCCAGCGGTTTCAACACTATCTAAGGATGGTAATTAGCGCCCGATGCTCTTCTGTTTCTCTCTGGTATTCAAGAGGCGAAATTCTATGCAATATGGAACCCGCCTGGCTCAAAGGATTTGAATTAATTCTTGTTTTAATGCACTTCATAATAACTGACCTGCTAATTGATAAAGAGAGAGAGAGAGAGAGAGACAGAGAGAGAGAGAGAGAGAGGAGAGACAGACAGAGAGAGAGAGAGAGAGAGAGAGAGAGGAGAAAGAGAGAGAGAAAGAGAGAGAAAGAGACAGTCAATATGCATACATGAATGTATTTAATACATTCACAAAAATACTTCAAAAGCATGCGTAAAAAATATATGCTTTATATATATATTATATATATATATATATATATATATTATATATTATATATATATATATATAAAATATATGTCGTGCCGAATAGGCAAAACTTGCGAATCTTGGCTTAAATAGCAAACGCTCATCTTGCAATATAGGACAAAACGGAAATTTGTGCATGCAGTAATTCGCTAAAAAATCATTCTGAAACCCAACGAAAAAAATATATTTCATGTATTTTTTTTGTATTAAATTACTGTAAAAAAAATTTCAAAAAATATATTTAGTTGGGTTGGGTTAAAAATAAATTGTTTTGTATAATAAGGTTAGGTAAGTTTTCTAAGATTCTTTTGGAGCAAAAAAAAAATTTTTAATTAACATTAAAAAAAAAAATATATTTTTAAAACTTATAAGAGAAAATTTTAGAAAGGACTTATTTTAAATGAGTTTTGCTAATTGACCAGTTTTAAAATTTTCGGCAGACATATATAATTTTATATTATAAATTAATATATATATTATATATTATATATTAAATAATATATATATATATATAATAATATATATATTTTGGAGTGGGTTGGTAGACAGCAACCACCCGGGAAGTACTACCGCCTCCCAAGATGACTGTAAAACAAAAACCTGTA
>NC_069402.1:61264360-61281860 GCF_026875155.1 Cherax quadricarinatus
ATTCTTTGGTGCAAAATTATAAAATTTTTACATCATATTAATGAAAAAAATATATCTTTAAACGTATAAGAGAAAATTTTAGAAAGGACTTAATTTTAAATGAGTTCTTGCTAATTGACCAGTTTTACATATTCGGCACGACATATATATATATATATATATATATATATATATATATATATATATATATATATATATATATATATATATATATATATATATATATATGGGCGCTGACGAGCTGTTGGAGTGTGAGCAGGGTAATATTTAGTGAAGGGATTCTGGAAAACGGTTATTTTTATATAGCCAGACTTGAGTCCTGGAAATGAGAAGTACAATGCCTGCACTTTAAAGGAGGGGTTTGGGATATTGGCAGTTTGGAGGGATATGTTATATATCTTTATATATGTTTCTAAGCTGTTGTATCTGGGCGCCTCTGCAAAGACAGTGATTATGTGTGAGGTGAAAGTGTTGAATGATGATGAAAGTATTTTCCTTTTGGGGATTTTCTTTCTTTCTGGGTCACCCTGCCTCGGTGGGAGACGGCCGACTTGTTGATATATGTATGTATGTATAATAATATATATATATATATAATATTATATATTATATATATATATATTAATATATTATATATATAATATATATATATATATATATATATATATATATATTACACATCAATAACAACACTGCACTAGCCAAGGACTCGAACCCATGCTGCTTTGGCCTGCTTCATAGTGGGTGAGAACACATGACACCCTTATCCACTGAACCATAGGATCCTTAAGAGTAGGGCATCCAGCGGATCTGGATGTGGTACTCCCTACCCAAGGACACACGAAGGTGTGGATGACTCTAGGCTAATTTCATTCTAGTCCCTGTTTGGTGTAATAGTTCAACGAGCAGTATTTTATATTATTGTGACCAAGAACGAGTTCTATTGATCAATAACAGCACTGCACTAGCCAAGGACTCGAACCCATGCTGCTTTGGCCTGCCTCATGGTGGGCGAAAATACATGACGCCCTTATCCACTGAACCATACGATCCTTAAGAGTAGGGCATCCGAGTGATCAATACCACTCGTTCGTGGTCACAATAACATAAAATACTGCTCGTTGTACTAGTACACCAAACAGGGACTAGAATGAAATTAGCCTAAGTCATCCACACCATCGTGTGTCCTTGGGTAGGGAGTACCACATCCAGATCCGCTGGATGCCCTACCTTTAAGGATCGTATGGTTTAGTGGATCAGGGCGTCATGTGTTCTCGCCCACCATGAGGCAGGCCAAAGCAGCATGGGTTCGAGTCCTTGGCTAGTGCAGTGTTGTTATTGATCAATACCACTCGTTCGTGGTCACAATAATATATATATATACGTATATATATATATATATATATATATATATATATATATATATATATATATATATATATATGTGTGTGGATGTGTGTGTTGATGTTGTGTGTGTGTGTGTGTGTGTGTGTGTGTGTGTGTGTGTGTGTGTTTACTCACCTATTTGTGTTGCAGGGGTCGAGTCCTAGCTCCTGGCCCCGCCTTTGTGTGTGTGTTGTGTATAACCACAGCGGAATCCTCACTCTCAGATAGACTGAATTTCACTGACTCGCTGACTCTAACATTGACTCTGTGGCAAACTCTTGCTCGGACTCGTAACTCACTGACTCACGGCCACCTGCCAGATTTTTGTCATCAGCTAAAAGCTTTTTTGTAAGCCTTCTCGTGCGATTTTTTCGATAAAATTCTCTAGCAGAGCTTAGCAAAATTAATATTTAATGTGCGGCACCTTGCCGTAAAGGTTGCAGAAAACTGTCTTGTGAAAGATAGTTTTCACTCTTGAGAAAGAGAACGCGAACGTAAAATATGACAAAAATAAAAATATTTATATAAAAAATAACAACACTGATAATAATAATAGAAATACTAATAATAATACTAATACTAATACTAATACTACTACTACTACACTACTACTACACTACTACTACTACTACTACTACTACTATACTACTAATAATAATAATAATAATAATAATATAATTATTATATTAGATTATTATTATTATTATTATAAATAATAATAATAATAATAATAATAATAATAATAATAATATTTTATTATTATTATTATTATTATTATTATTATTATTATTGTTGTTGTTATTGTTATTATTATTATCTATTTGATGGGGAAACATCAAATAAGTGAACATAGACGACTGTGAAACATAGCTAATACAGCAGGCAATAGGTGGACAACTAAACACAGCAGAAAGAAGGTGGACAACTAAACACAGCAGACAACAGGTGGACAACTAAACACAGCAGACAGCAGGAGGACACCTAAACACAGCAGACAGCAGGTGGACAACTAAACACAGCAGACAACAGGTGGACAACTAAACACCGCAGACAGCAGGTGGACAAGTAAACACTGCAGACAGCAGGTGGACAACTAAACACCGCAGACAGAAGATGGACAACTAAACACAGCAGACACAAGGTGGACAACTAAACACAGCAGACAACAGGTAGACAACTAAACACAGCTAGACAGCAGGAGGACACCTAAACACAGCAGACAGCAGGTGGACAACTAAACACAGCAGACAACAGGTGGACAACTAAACACAGCAGACAGCAGGAGGACACCTAAACACAGCAGACAGCAGGTGGACAACTAAACACAGCAGACAGAAGGTGGACAGCTAAACACAGCAGACAAGAGGTGGACAGTTAAACACCGCAGACAGCAGGTGGACAACTAAACACAGCAGACAGCAGGTGGACAACTAACACAGCAGACAGAAGGTGGACAACTAAACACAGCAGACAGCAGGTGGACAACTAAACACAGCAGACAGAAGGTGGACAACTAAACACAGCAGACAGAAGGTGGACAACTAAACACAGCAGACAGAAGGTGGACAACTAAACATAGCAGACAGCAGGTGGACAACTAAACACAGCAGACAGTAGGTCGACAGCTAAACACAGCAGACAAGAGGTGGACAGCTAAACACCACAGACAGAAGGTGGACAACTAAACACAGCTGACAGCAGGTGAACAGCTAAACACAGCAGACTGAAGATAGACAGCTAAACACAGCGGACATCAGGTACACAGCTAAACACAGCAGACAGCAGGTGGACAACTGAGCACTGCAAACAGCAGGTGGACAACTAAGCACTGCAGACAGCAGGTGGACAACTAAACACAGCAGACAGCAGGTGGACAACTAAATACAGCAGACAGCAGGTGGACAACTAAGCACTGCAGACAGCAGGTGGACAACTAAACACAGCAGACAGCAGGTGGACAACTAAACACAGCAGACAGGAGGTGGACGAGAATTACTTTAAAAAAAAAGGACTTATTTTCCTCCTTACACCGTCCAACGGAAGTATTTAAATGAGGTGAATTTGTTATCCCGTTACTACCTCGTAAATTCTGGCAGTGAAAGCATGCATAAACAGCGAACGGTCGTCATCCTTTATTTAGGGAATTTATATCGCAAAAAAAGAAGCGGAAATAGTTTGCTAATATTGATTGTATAAATTTTTGGCTTGAAATCTTCATTGATTTGTGTATCGTTTGAATTTGATTTGAAAAGTGGCTGGAGATATACTCTAAATTAATATGTACGTTCAATTTCCTTATGAGAGGAGAGGTTGAAGTACAATGTTCAGAAGCTGGATGATAGTTCGACTGAGTCACAGTTCAATGTTGTTACTGATCATGTTGTTGTTGTTAAGGGTCGCGGCAGCTCGAGGAACCCTGAAGAGCTTACTGCTATTATTTTTAACATGTGTAAACAGGGTGTCGGGCGGATTCGAATCCGGGTCAGCCAGTTGGCTTCCGCACACTTGCAGATGCAAGAGGCACTGTTTAGATTCCAACTACAACCTCTTGTCTCCGATCGGCTTTTGTCGCAAATCTCCCTCGCCGTCCGTGATTGATGCCGCAGCACCGCATTCTGCACCAGTCCTGATAACAAGTTCCGACACCACAAGTCGACGAGCGCTCTCCTTTCCTCCCCTCCCCTTTTATTTCTCTCGTGGAAGATAATAATAATAATAATAATAATATAATAATAATAATAATAATAATTATTATTATTATTTATTATATATTATTATTATTATTATTATTATTATTATTATTATCTAGAAATTTTTAATAAAACTGTATGCAAATTGTCTCCATACGACTGAAAAGGAGAGGGAAGAGTGAGATAATCTTTTTTCCCCTGACAAGTACGTGCCATGAGTTACGTCTCACCTCGGGGGGGGGGGGTTAAAAAAAGGTGAACCTCTATCACGAGGTTTTAAAAACGTAAACAAATTAGGAGTTATTACGCAGAACAATTCACCAATATGTATCACAATTACATACCTGTAGTTCTTTTAAAGTGGAGCAATACTTTGAATTGTCAATGTTATATTATTTATTAATTTTGAGCGATAGTGTAAAGTGTTGGCACTCGTTGAGATGAAATGTTGGCACTCGTTGAGATGAAATGTTGGCACTCGTTGTGATGAAATGTTGGCACTCGTTGTGATGAAATGTTGGCACTCGTTGTGATGAAATACTACTAGGTGAGAGGAATAATAGAGCGCCCAGTGGCGGCTAGAAGTATCAGGGGCACAGATTAATAAAAAAAATCATTCGTATCCACTGCGCGTAAACGTCGTTCGAAAATGCCTCAATTTCTAAGAACCTAAGAAAGAAGGAGTACTGAAGTAGGTCTACTGGCCCATGCTAGGTAGGAAGCTAATATACCAAGATATAATGTCTATTGGAACTTACATAAATCGCGAGGTTTGGAACCGATTAGACAGTCACGAATATTATCGATGATAACCGGAGAACTGTAGAAGTGAAAGTGACAGTGATCCGATAAGCGGACAATTCCACGAGTGCGCTGTAGTGTTAAACCCACACAGAATAACAAACAATTAACACGGTGTTCCTGTGAATATAACTCCGTGAACATTGGACACAGTGTTAGAAGACAATCATATTGACTTCTGTATATACATAAATACATATAGCTGGATCGATACAAAACTAGCAGTAGTAAGTCTGGTCTCTATGTACTTAATAGACAGAAAAGCTGCAGTATTGTTTAAATTGTGTTAGAGGTGTTCAGCGAAGCCTCTGCTGAAGCTCTTACTGGTGAATTTAGGCCAACACACAAGGCAACTACATGTTTATATTACCTGGAGTTTACCTGGAGAGAGTTTCGGGGGTCAACGCCCCCGCGGCCCGGTCTGTGACCAGGTAATAGTTAAAATAATGAGTATAGCAGTTAGAGAAAAGAATCTCTGATGCGTTAAAAGATTTCTTGTATCAGCCGCGGGATCTACGATCAGCACTCATACATAGAGAAGGCTAACCATGCAACGGGTGGCTATTGAACTCGTGGCGAGTTAGTCATGCCATTACGATATCGTAATGAGTCATAGGGAAGGCTGTACTCATCATTAAATTACCACACCAAAAATAAGTGCAGAATTTGTATATATGAGTGACCGTAGGTTAAAATATTCTCGAAAGCTGTCATGTCCTGTGTAACATGATAGAATCAGGCGTAGAAGATACAAGTTGCCTTTGATTGTTTGTTTGGTTTTACTCTCATGAATTGCCTCTGTTTTCTTTTATAAGTTACAAGAAAGATCTTGCTGTGTTCAGTGCTTGTTTTTGAATAATTAATAATAATAATATTGTTGTCTTTATATGTGCAGCTGCCATTTAAATACATAGAGAGGGTCTTGATGCCAAGTACATCCTGGTAGCAACAGTACAAGGCTGCAGTGATCTGTTCACTGTCTTCACTAGTCAGTTTGAAAACCGAGTGTCAAGTCTCCGTATTGAAATATGCTGAGACGCTGCTGTGTGTGTGTGTGTGTGTGTGTGTGTGTGTGTGTGTGTGTGTGTGTGTGTGTGTGTGTGTGTGTGTGTGTGTGTGTGTGTGTGTGTGTGTGTGTGTGTGTGTGTGTGTCTGAATATATATGTGATGTCCTATTTGGGAGGTAATCACACACACACAAACACAAACACAAACACACACACACAAAGACAGGATGTTCCAGAGATTGGACACAGTAACAAGGGGACACAGTTGGAAGTTGAAGACACAGATGAATAACAGGGATGTTAGGGAGTATTTCTTCAGCCACAGAGTAGTCAGGAAGTGGAATAGTTTGGGAAGCGATGTAGTGAAGGCAGGATCCATACATAGCTTTAAGCAGAGGTATGATAAAGCTCACGGTTCAGGGAGAGTGACCTAGTAGCGACCAGTGAAGAGGCGGGGCCAGGAGCTCGGACTCGACCCCTGCAACCTCAACTAGGTGAGTAACTAGGTGAGTACACACACACACACACATACACACACACACACACACACACACACACACACACACACACACACACACACACACACACACACACCACACACAACACAGACACCACACACAGCACACACCCCCACACACAGACACACACCCCACACACAGCACACACCCCACACACAGCACACACCCCACACACAGCACACACCCCACACACAGCACACACCCCACACACAGCACACACCCCACACACAGCACACACCCCACACACAGCACACACCCCACACACAGCACACACCCCACACACAGCAAAAACCCCACACACATACACACGCATACACATACAACAGGCCTAGTGTCTAATCGACATGTGTCTAGGACCAAATGGTAACTAAACACACACACACACACACACACACACACACATACACACACACACACACACACACACACACACACACACACACACACACTCGGGTGACAGGAAGTGGCTCTAGTGACTTAAAGAGAATGTGAATAACAGAAGACAGTCATGTTGAGAGACGAAGCATCAGGTGGTGCGCGTGCATGAGTACTTGCGTGTGTGTCTGCGTTCTGCTTTCAAGAAGAAACAAAACTAGTTGTACAGTGATTGTTTTGTCACTGAAGAGCCAGGTGGTTGGCACAACGTCAGGGCGTTGGCACTGTGGCCACATACACCTGATAGCCTGATAAGGCCAGTTGGAGAACCTTTCTAAGTGTCACTCTTCAGGTGAAGCAGACTCACCCATTCATCAATAGCGGCATACTCACCCATTCATATAAAGCAGTAGACTCACTCATTCATTTAGAGTCGTAAACTCACCCATTCATTTAGAGCAGTAGATTCACTCATTCAATTAGAGCCGTAGACTCACCCATTCATTTAAACAGAGTCGACTAACCATTTTATTGTGAAGGAATATATTTACCCATTTAAAGTCACTTCGAATGTTTGCCGTGATAACCGTGTTAAGAAATGTTAGTTTTTTCACTAGTAATATTAAAAAGGAGTTGAGATAATATCATTCACTTGCATTCTGCAACTCCAAAACTTAATAATTTGCTGTTTGGGGGATCTTGCATTTGCTCCTTTAAAGCTGTACCAGAACGAGCAGTGCTTAGCAAATAAACTCACAGCTCTTTCAGTCAGTCCTTTGAGATCATCAATCAAAGGCTCGAGTACAAGGCAAACATCGTACAAGTCAGAACAGTAGACGGGAGCAAGAAGAAGAAGCTAAGTGGCCACGTTGCCACCTGGCATAGCTTTGACAGCTGGCAACTTCATGTGAAAGTTATGAGAAATTAAGTGCATGTTTACGACCCAATAAACATCGAGCTTCTCTGGGGGAGTTCGGCCCTCATGACGGCGTGAATATTCCGTCTTTGCGATAGAGGAAGAGGCGAACTTTACTGCTTCAAGATGATAGCTCTAGGAAGAATGCCCAGCTTCCTCCTCTTGCTGGTGGTCTTCTGCTTCCTACTGCCCATGCTGGCGGAGGTAGCGGGATCAGAGGAGGAGGCTATGACTCGCCGAAGGGTGGGGCGAAGAGAAGAGAACGAAGTCCAACATCGACGCAACAAGAAAAAAGGTAAGTGTGTCACGGAGGTGGTTAATTGTTCTCTTGGTGATCATGTGTGTGGTGTTGACATCCTGTTTGGTAAAGATGACAGTCAGTAGGATGAAGGCGGCAGCCGGTTGGGTGGAGTTTGTCATATCGCTGGCGAGAAGGGAAGGCGGTCCTTCATACCCCCCCTCACTGTGATGAAGTAATGAGATGAGAGAGTGAAGACACCCCTCTCATCTCATTGCACATTTTGGGACTTTACTCGATTAAGGG
This sequence comes from Cherax quadricarinatus, assembly GCF_026875155.1. NCBI lineage: Eukaryota > Metazoa > Arthropoda > Malacostraca > Decapoda > Parastacidae > Cherax > Cherax quadricarinatus. The sequence continues at coordinate 61,272,598 of NC_069402.1, forward strand.
TGAGGGAAATTAATTCTATATTTCACACTTTTGCACTTTGTTGTTACTCAATTACTTATAATAAAAGTATAATTGGTTAATGAGAAAGGGATCTGATACTAAGACATCTGGAAAGATACAACATAACTGAGATTGGGGAATACAATGTACCGAACCCAACTGCATATTTACTTAGGGTATAAACCAGGATCCAGCTTCATCAGTAGCTAATACAGAGTATAGTTTTCACATGGAGTGTACCACAAAGGTGAGCTTTTCCATGGAAGCTCCACCTCTTCACCCAGAGACTGGAGCTCTGCTCTGAATCATAGCTACCCACCAAGTCCTCACACAGAGCCTCCAGCTCTTCCCCGACCAAAACTCGTCACCAAGTCTTCCTCTTAGCTACCCACCCCTGACATAAAAAAAAAAATCTCCACACCTTCAATACTTATGGCTAGAGAGGTCAGTTTTCGTGGGAAACTCACCACTTGGTCTCCATGCAGATTAGAGTTCCCAGACCTATGCAGGCTATCAGGGAAACCAGGACCGGTGGCCTGGTGACTAAAGCTTCCACTTCACACACGGAGGGCCCGGGTTTAATTCCCGGTGGGTGGAAGCATTTCGACGCGTTTCCTTACGCCTGTTCACCTAGCAGCAAGTAGGTACGTGGGTGTTAGTCGACTGGTGTGGGTGGCATCCTGGGGGACAAGATTGAGGACCCCAGTGGAAATAAGTTAGAAAGTCCTCGATGACGCACTGACTTTCTTGGGGTATCCTGGGTGGCTAACCCTCCGAGGTTAAAAATCAGAAGGAAATCTTATCTTATCTTCACAGATAGAAACTGGAGATGCAGTCTCAAGATACCACAAAGTGACAACCCGTAGGAAAAAGCTGATTAAAACAGATAGGTGCATCATATGTGGATACCTTTTATTCAATGCTGGACTACCCTCAGCAGGTCATTTCAAACACCAGATATGGCACATTTTTCGAAGGATGCGACCCACTTTAGCCGGCTAGCACAGGTACACAGGTACCTGCATTTTCTGCTATGTGGACAGGGACAACATAGGTGTAAGGAAAATTGCTCACATTTGGATATTTGGATATCGAACACGGAACATGGTGATTAAGAGCCGAATGCTTTCATTTGTAAGCTAGTCTCACTTTCTCTCTCTCTCTCTCTCTCTCTCTCTCTCTCTCTCTCTCTCTCTCTCTCTCTCTCTCTCTCTCTCTCTCTCTCTCTCTGTCTCTGTCTCTCTCTGTCTCTCTCTCTGTCTCTGTATCTGTATCTGTATCTGTCTCTGTCTCTGTCTCCTGTCTCTGTCTCTCTGTCTCTCTGTCTCTGTACTGTCTTCTCTCTCTCTCTCTCTCTCTCTCTCTCTCTCTCTCTTCTCTCTCTCTCTCTCTCTCTCTTCTCTCTCCTCTCTCTCTCTTCTTCTCCTCTCTCGCTCTTCTCTCTCTCTCTCTCACACACACACACACACACACACACACACACACACACACACACACACACACACACACACACACACACACACACATACACACACACACACACACAGATTGAATATAATTCTGAGGCACTTTCGGAAGAGAGATGAGTGTCTTCTTCCGGTTACAGACTGGGTAAGTGGATTGTAAATCTGGTGAATATGCTTGTGGATGGTGGGTAGGGTGGTGAGTGGGTGGGCTAGTAGGTAGGTAGCTTACCAGCAGATGGATGAACTAGCAGGTGGGTGGGTGGGTGAGCTAGCAAGTTTGGGTGAGCTAGGAGTAACTCATTGCCACAACAACAAACTCCCGCTGAATACCAGATATTATCAAACTTTCTTCTTCTTCACCCCAAAGTTAATTAGTAACTTCTATAATTATTTCCACTAAAATCTGTTTCCTTCCCTGTTAGGTCTGCCTGGGAGACCTGGTGTAGGGAGGCCTGGTATAAGAAGACCTGGTGTAGGGAGGCCTGGTATAAGAAGACCTGGTGTAGGGAGACCTGGTGTAGGGAGGCCTGGTGTAGGGAGGCCTGGTATAAGAAGACCTGGTGTAGGGAGACCTGGTGTAGGGAGGCCTGGTGTAGGGAGGCCTGGTATAAGAAGACCTGGTGTAGGGAGACCTGGTGTAGGGAGGCCTGGTGTAGGGAGGCCTGGTATAAGAAGACCTGGTGTAGGGAGACCTGGTGTAGGGAGACCTGGTGTAGGGAGACCTGGTGTAGGGAGGCCTGGTGTAGGGAGACCTGGTGTAGGGAGACCTGGTATAAGAAGACCTGGTGTAGGGAGGCCTGGTGTAAGAAGACCTGGTGTAGGGAGACCTGGTGTAGGGAGGCCTGGTGTAAGAAGACCTGGTGTAGGGAGGCCTGGTGTAAGAAGACCTGGTGTAGGGAGGCCTGGTGTAAGAAGACCTGGTGTAGGGAGACCTGGTGTAGGGAGGCCTGGTGTAAGAAGACCTGGTGTAGGGAGGCCTGGTGTAGGGAGACCTGGTGTAGGGAGACCTGGTGTAGGGAGACCTGGTGTAGGGAGACCTGGTGTAGGGAGACCTGGTGTAGGGAGACCTGGTGTAGGGAGACCTGGTGTAGGAGACCTGGTGTAGGGAGACCTGGTATAAGAAGACCTGGTGTAGGGAGGCCTGGTGTAAGAAGACCTGGTGTAGGGAGACCTGGTGTAGGGAGGCCTGGTGTAAGAAGACCTGGTGTAGGGAGGCCTGGTGTAAGAAGACCTGGTGTAGGGAGGCCTGGTGTAAGAAGACCTGGTGTAGGGAGGCCTGGTGTAAGAAGACCTGGTGTAGGGAGGCCTGGTGTAAGGAGACCTGGTGTAGGGAGGCCTGGTGTAAGAAGACCTGGTGTAGGGAGGCTGGTGTAAGAAGACCTGGTGTAGGGAGAAACCCGGTGTAGGGAGGCCTGGTGTAGGGAGACCTGGTATAAGAAGACCTGGTGTAGGGAGACCTGGTGTAGGGAGGCCTGGTGTAAGAAGACCTGGTGTAGGGAGACCTGGTATAAGAAACCTGGTGTAGGGAGACCTGGTGTAGGAGGCCTGGGTAAGGAGACCTGGTGTAGGGAGGCCTGGGGTAAGAAGACCTGGTGTAGGGAGGCCTGGTGTAAGAAGACCTGGTGTAGGGAGACCTGGTGTAGGAGGCCTGGTGTAGGGAACCTGGTATAAGAAGACCTGGTGTAGGGAGGCCTGGTGTAGGGAGGCCTGGTGTAGGGAGGCCTGGTGTAGGGAGACCTGGTATAAGAAGACCTGGTGTAGGGAGGCCTGGTGTAAGAAGACCTGGTGTAGGGATACCTGGTGTAGGGAGGCCTGGTGTAGGGAGACCTGGTATAAGAAGACCTGGTGTAGGGAGACCTGGTGTAGGGAGGCCTGGTGTAGGGAGACCTGGTATAAGAAGACCTGGTGTATGGAGGCCTGGTGTAAGAAGACCTGGTGTAGGGATACCTGGTGTAGGGAGGCCTGGTGTAAGAAGACCTGGTGTAGGGAGACCTGTGTAGGGAGACCTGGTATAAGAAGACCTGTGTAGGGAGGCCTGTGTAAGAAGACCTGGTGTAGGGATACCTGGTGTAGGGAGGCCTGGTGTAAGAAGACCTGGTGTAGGGAGGCCTGGTGTAAGAAGACCTGGTGTAGGGAGACCTGGTGTAGGGAGGCCTGGTGTAGGGAGACCTGGTATAAGAAGACCTGGTGTAGGGAGGCCTGGTGTAGGGAGGCCTGGTGTAGGGAGGCCTGGTGTAGGAGACTGGTATAAGAAGACGTGGTGTAGGGGGGCCTGGTGTAAGAAGACCTGGTGTAGGGATACCTGGTGTAGGGAGGCCTGGTGTAGGGAGACCTGGTATAAGAAGACCTGGTGTAGGGAGACCTGGTGTAGGGAGGCCTGGTGTAGGGAGACCTGGTATAAGAAGACCTGGTGTAGGGAGGCCTGGTGTAAGAAGACCTGTGTAGGGATACCTGGTGTAGGGAGGCCTGGTGTAAGAAGACCTGGTGTAGGGAGACCTGGTGTAGGGAGACCTGGTATAAGAAGACCTGGTGTAGGGAGGCCTGGTGTAAGAAGACCTGGTGTAGGGATACCTGGTGTAGGGAGGCCTGGTGTAAGAAGACCTGGTGTAGGGAGACCTGGTGTAGGGAGGCCTGGTGTAGGGAGACCTGGTATAAGAAGACCTGGTGTAGGGAGACCTGGTGTAGGGAGGCCTGGTGTAAGAAGACCTGGTGTAGGGAGGCCTGGTGTAAGAAGACCTGGTGTAGGGAGACCTGGTGTAGGGAGGCCTGGTGTAGGGAGACCTGGTATAAGAAGACCTGGTGTAGGGAGACCTGGTGTAGGGAGGCCTGGTGTAAGAAGACCTGGTGTAGGGAGACCTGGTATAAGAAGACCTGGTGTAGGGAGACCTGGTGTAGGGAGGCCTGGTGTAAGGAGACCTGGTGTAGGGAGGCCTGGTGTAAGAAGACCTGGTGTAGGGAGGCCTGGTGTAAGAAGACCTGGTGTAGGGAGACCTGGTATAAGAAGACCTGGTGTAGGGAGGCCTGGTGTAGGGAGACCTGGTATAAGAAGACCTGGTGTAGGGAGGCCTGGTGTAGGGAGGCCTGGTGTAGGGAGGCCTGGTGTAGGGAGACCTGGTGTAGGGAGGCCTGGTGTAAGAAGACCTGGTGTAGGGAGGCCTGGTGTAGGGAGACCTGGTATAAGAAGACCTGGTGTAGGGAGACCTGGTGTAGGGAGGCCTGGTGTAGGGAGACCTGGTATAAGAAGACCTGGTGTAGGGAGGCCTGGTGTAAGAAGACCTGGTGTAGGGATACCTGGTGTAGGGAGGCCTGGTGTAAGAAGACCTGGTGTAGGGAGACCTGGTGTAGGGAGACCTGGTATAAGAAGACCTGGTGTAGGGAGGCCTGGTGTAAGAAGACCTGGTGTAGGGATACCTGGTGTAGGGAGGCCTGGTGTAAGAAGACCTGGTGTAGGGAGGCCTGGTGTAAGAAGACCTGGTGTAGGGAGACCTGGTGTAGGGAGGCCTGGTGTAGGGAGACCTGGTATAAGAAGACCTGGTGTAGGGAGGCCTGGTGTAGGGAGGCCTGGTGTAGGGAGGCCTGGTGTAGGGAGACCTGGTATAAGAAGACGTGGTGTAGGGAGGCCTGGTGTAAGAAGACCTGGTTAGGGATACCTGGTGTAGGGAGGCCTGGTGTAGGGAGACTGTATAAGAAGACCTGGTGTAGGAGACCTGGGTAGGGAGGCCTGGTGTAGGGAGACCTGGTTAAGAAGACCTGGTTAGGGAGGCTGGTTGTAAGAAGACCTGGTGTAGGATACCTGGTGTAGGGAGGCCTGGTGTAAGAAGACCTGGTGTAGGGAGACCTGGTGTAGGGAGACCTGGTATAAGAAGACCTGGTGTAGGGAGGCCTGGTGTAAGAAGACCTGGTGTAGGGATACCTGGTGTAGGGAGGCCCCGGTGTAAGAAGACTGGTGTAGGGAGACCTGGTGTAGGAGGCCTGGTGTAGGGAGACTGGTATAAGAAGACCTGGTGTAGGGAGACCTGGTGTAGGGAGGCCTGGTGTAAGAAGACCTGGTGTTAGGGAGGCTGGTGTAAGAAGACCTGGTGTAGGGAGACCTGGTGTAGGGAGGCCTGGTGTAGGGAGACCTGGTATAAGAAGACCTGGTGTAGGGAGACCTGGTGTAGGGAGGCCTGGTGTAAGAAGACCTGGTGTAGGGAGACCTGGTATAAGAAGACCTGGTGTAGGGAGACCTGGTGTAGGGAGGCCTGGTGTAAGGAGACCTGGTGTAGGGAGGCCTGGTGTAAGAAGACCTGGTGTAGGGAGGCCTGGTGTAAGAAGACCTGGTGTAGGGAGACCTGGTGTAGGGAGGCCTGGTGTAGGGAGACCTGGTATAAGAAGACCTGGTGTAGGGAGGCCTGGTGTAGGGAGGCCTGGTGTAGGGAGGCCTGGTGTAGGGAGACCTGGTATAAGAAGACCTGGTGTAGGGAGGCCTGGTGTAAGAAGACCTGGTGTAGGGATACCTGGTGTAGGGAGGCCTGGTGTAGGGAGACCTGGTATAAGAAGACCTGGTGTAGGGAGACCTGGTGTAGGGAGGCCTGGTGTAGGGAGACCTGGTATAAGAAGACCTGGTGTAGGGAGGCCTGGTGTAAGAAGACCTGGTGTAGGGATACCTGGTGTAGGGAGGCCTGGTGTAAGAAGACCTGGTGTAGGGAGACCTGGTGTAGGGAGACCTGGTATAAGAAGACCTGGTGTAGGGAGGCCTGGTGTAAGAAGACCTGGTGTAGGGATACCTGGTGTAGGGAGGCCTGGTGTAAGAAGACCTGGTGTAGGGAGGCCTGGTGTAAGAAGACCTGTGTAGGAGGACCGGTGTAGGGAGGCTGGTGTAGGGAGACCTGGTATAAGAAGACCTGTGTAGGGAAGGCCTGGTGTAGGGAGGCCTGGTGTAGGGAGGCCTGGTGTAGGGAGACCTGGTATAAGAAGACGTGGTGTAGGGAGGCCTGGTGTAAGAAGACCTGGTGTAGGGATACCTGGTGTAGGGAGGCCTGGTGTAGGGAGACCTGGTATAAGAAGACCTGGTGTAGGGAGACCTGGTGTAGGGAGGCCTGGTGTAGGGAGACCTGGTATAAGAAGACCTGTGTAGGGAGGCCTGGTGTAAGAAGACCTGGTGTAGGGATACCTGGTGTAGGGAGGCCTGGTGTAAGAAGACCTGGTGTAGGGAGACCTGGTGTAGGGAGACCTGGTATAAGAAGACCTGGTGTAGGGAGGCCTGGTGTAAGAAGACCTGGTGTAGGGATACCTGGTGTAGGGAGGCCTGGTGTAAGAAGACCTGGTGTAGGGAGACCTGGTGTAGGGAGACCTGGTATAAGAAGACCTGGTGTAGGGAGGCCTGGTGTAAGAAGACCTGGTGTAGGGAGACCTGGTGTAGGGAGGCCTGGTGTAAGAAGACCTGGTGTAGGGAGACCTGGTGTAGGGAGACCTGGTATAAGAAGACCTGGTGTAGGGAGGCCTGGTGTAAGACCTGGTGTAGGGAGACCTGGTGTAAGAAGACCTGGTGTAGGGAGACCTGGTATAAGAAGACCTGGTGTAGGGAGGCCTGGTATAAGAAGACCTGGTGTAGGGAGACCTGGTGTAAGAAGACCTGGTGTAGGGATACCTGGTATTAGAAGACCTGGTGTAGGGAGGCCTGGTGTAAGAAGACCTGGTGTAGGGAGACCTGGTGTAAGAAGACCTGGTGTTGGGAGATCTGGTGTAGGGAGACCTGGTGTAAGATGACCTGGTGTTTACCTGGAGTTTGCCTGGAGAGAGTTCCGGGGGTCAACGCCCCCGCGGCCCGGTCTGTGACCAGGCCTCCTGGTGGATCAGAGCCTGATCAACCAGGCTGTTACTGCTGGCTGCACTCAAACCAACGTACGAGCCACAGCCCGGCTGGTCAGGAACCGACTTTAGGTGCTTGTCCAGTGCCAGCTTGAAGACTGCCAGGGGTCTGTTGGTAATCCCCCTTATGTATGCTGGGAGGCAGTTGAACAGTCTCGGGCCCCTGACACTTATTGTATGGTCTCTTAACGTGCTAGTGACACCCCTTCTTTTCATTGGGGGGATGTTGTATCGTCTGCCAAGTCTTTTGCTTTCGTAGTAAGTGATTTTCGTGTGCAAGTTCGGTACTAGTCCCTCTAGGATTTTCCAGGTTTATATAATCATGTATCTCTCCCGCCTGCGTTCCAGGGAATGCAGGTTTAGGAACCTCAAGGGCTCCCAGTAATTGAGGTGTTTTATCTCCGTTATGCGCGCCGTGAAGGTTCTCTGTACATTTTCTATGTCAGCAATTTCACCTGCCTTGAAAGGTGCTGTTAGTGTGCAGCAATATTCCAGCCTAGATAGAACGAGTGACCTGAAGAGTGTCATCATGGGCTTGGCCTCCCTAGTTTTGAAGGTTCTCATTATCCATCCTGTCATTTTTCTAGCAGATGCGATTGATACAATGTTATGGTCCTTGAAGGTGAGATCCTCCGACATGATCACTCCCAGGTCTTTGACGTTGGTGTTTCGCTCTATTTTGTGGCCAGAATTTGTTTTGTACTCTGATGAAGATTTAATTTCCTCGTGTTTACCATATCTGAGTAATTGAAATTTCTCATCGTTGAACTTCATATTGTTTTCTGCAGCCCACTGAAAGATTTGGTTGATGTCCGCCTGGAGCCTTGCAGTGTCTGCAATGGAAGACACTGTCATGCAGATTCGGGTGTCATCTGCAAAGGAAGACACGGTGCTGTGGCTGACATCCTTGTCTATGTCAGATATGAGGATGAGGAACAAGATGGGAGCGAGTACTGTGCCTTGTGGAACAGAGCTTTTCACCGTAGCTGCCTCGGACTTTACTCTGTTGACTACTACTCTCTGTGTTCTGTTAGTGAGGAAATTATAGATCCATCGACCGACTTTTCCTGTTATTCCTTTAGCACGCATTTTGTGCGCTATTACGCCATGGTCACACTTGTCGAAGGCTTTTGCAAAGTCTGTACTGGTGTAAGAAGATCTGGTGTAGAGAGATCTGGTGTAAGGAGACCTGGTGTAGGGAGACCTGGTGTAAGAAGACCTGGTGTAGGAAGACCTGATGTAAGAAGACCTGGTGTAGGGAGACCTGGTGTAAGAAGACCTGGTGTAGGGAGATCTGGTGTAAGAAGACCTGGTGTAGGGAGATCTGGTGTAAGAAAACCTGGTGTAGGGAGACCTGGTGTAAGAAGACCTGGTGTAGGGAGATCTGGTGTAAGAAGACCTAGTGTAGGGAGACCTGGAGTAGGGAAACCTGGTTTAAGAAGACCTAGTGTAGGGAGGCCTGGTTTAAGGAGACCTGGTGTAAGATGACCTGGTATAGGGAGACCTGGTGTAGGGAAACCTGGTTTAAGAAGACCTGGTGTAAGGAGACCTGGTTTATGACCTGGTGTATGGAGACCTGGTTTAAGGAGACCTGGTGTAAGAGGACCCGGTGTAGGGAGACCTGGTGTAGGGAAACATGGTTTAAGAAGACTTTGTGTAAGAAGACCTGATTTAAGACCTGGTGTACGGAGACCTGGTTTAAGGAGACCTAGCGTAAGAAGACCTGGCTTAAGACCTGGTGTACGGAGACCTGGTGTAGGGAAACCAGGTTTAAGAAGACCTGGCGTAAGGAGACCTGGTTTAAGGAGACCTGGTTTAGGGAGACCTGGTTTAGGGAGACCTGGTTTAGGAAGACCTGATTTAGAGAGACCTGGTTTAGGAAGACCTGGTGTAAGGAAACCTGGGTTAAGACCTGGTGTACGGAGACTTGGTTTAAGGAGACCTGGT
>NC_069402.1:61284360-61337363 GCF_026875155.1 Cherax quadricarinatus
AGAAAGCAGCAACTTCACTCTGGCTGTACCCTTCTCCAGAACATCACTCCATCTGAGATCATACATACCCAGGATGACTCGAGTATGGAACACATTCGTACAGCATAATGATATCAACGAGATAAAGTCAGTTGATCAAATGAAAATGCTGGCCCACAGATGGCTCCAACTTCATCCTGTCCCGTACTTGTATGTCTCATAACAATAAAAATGCTTTCAAATGAGCTGATGTAGGTAACAGCTCTTAGCTTGCAATAAAGTTAGGAATCCTTAACCTGTAATATAGCTGTCAATAAAGCTAGGGATCCTTAACCTTGTCAAACCCTGTGTAAAAAAAAAAAAAAAGAGAGAGAGAGAGAGAGAGGAGAGAGAGAGAGAGAGAGAGAGAGAGAGAGAGAGAGAGAGAGAGAGAGAGAGAGATCGTCTCTAGGCACCATGATGGTAATGCTGGTGCAGTAGTAAGGATGAATGGGAGGATGTTGGCACCTGGAGAAGAAGTTGATATCCTTGGGGTGAAATTTGACTCCAGACTAACCATGAAGAACCATGTTGTAAATCTTGCAAACAAGGCAGCCAGGAAGCTTACAGCACTTCGCCGTATCTCCCATCTGCTTGACAGTAGGGGTTGCAAGATCCTGTACGAGGCACAAGTACGCTCACACCTTGAGTATGCTCCACTTTCTTGGTTTGCCTGCCCCCCTCCCCTCTCATCTGCGACTGCTTGACAGAGTAGAACAGAGCAAGACGTCTCATCTCTCGCCTGGACCCATCCTGGATAGATCTGTCATTTCAGCAGAGCCTTCAACATAGGATGGATGTGGGTGGCCTTACTGTTATGTACAAGGCCAATATTGTCAAAATACCACACTTGGATCCACTTCGAGGACAGCGTGAAACAAGCTTTTATGCCACAAGACAGGGCAGAAAGCAGCAACTTCACTCTGGCTGTACCCTTCTCCAGAACATCACTCCATCGAGATCATACATACCCAGGATGACTAGAGTATGGAACACATTCGTACAGCATAATGATGTCAACGAGATAAAGTCAGTTGATCAAATGAAAATGCTGGCCCACAGATGGCTCCAACTTCATCCTGTTCCCTACTTGTATGTCTAATAACAAAAAAAATGCTTTCAAATGAGCTGATGTAGGTAACAGTCTTAGTTGCCAATAAAGTTAGGAACCCATAACTGTAAAAGCTGTAAATAAAGCGGGGGTCCTTAACCTTGTCAAACCCCTGGTAAAAAGAGAGGAGAGAGAAAAGGAGAGAGAGAGAGAGAGAGAGAGAGAAGAGGGAGAGAGAGAGAGGAGAGGAGGAAGAGAGAGGAGGGAGAGAGAGGAGAGAGAGAGAGAGTGAGAGGGGGTGAAATTAGGAAACCGGGAAACTATTTAGGATTCTATAGGTAGCGGTTGGTATAAAATGGGTGTGGGAAATCTTGTGGGTGGGCAACTGGGGTTTTTAAATGCCCACCAGTCATCGTTTAATAAAGACAACAGTCAGGGGGAACTTGCCCTTTTTTCCTTGACCTGTCACCTGGGGGGTGATACTGTTTTATGATTTTTTGACCTGGCTTCTGCAGGTGAAACGTTACTGCTTGAGAGTTGTGGTGGTTCCGCGAGTGTCCCAAGTGAAAAGGTCACAGTGAGGGGTTTCACGTGAATGGTTCACGGTGAATGGTTCGGTGATGGTTTAAAAGTGAATGTTTACAGTGAATGGTCCCATTTTGTTTTTGGTGTGGAGCCCTGCCATCCGGGACACCTAAAATGTCCCGGGGCCAAAACTGTTCAACGCCTCCCATCAAGCATTTGGGGAATTGCAATAAACCCCCGACTGCCCTTTAAGGAGAGTGGACGTACCCAAAATCAGTGCCCGGTCAGCCGGGGTGGCTCGTACGTTGGCTGCGTGCGGCCAGCGTAAAAGCCCAGTTGATCGGCCCCGTCAAACGGGAGGCCTGGGCATGGACCGGGCCGCGGGGGGTTTATCCCCGGGAAAAACTCCAGGTAATCCTATTCTTTCACTGGGGTGCCAGTGAGTGTCAGTGGTGTCAGGGGTGCAGGGGTGTCAGGGTTTTCAGGGGTGTTAGGGGTGTCAGTGGGTGTCAGTGGGTGTCGTGGGTGTATTTGTTATAAATGCTCCGTCTCTAGGGTGTGTCCCGCTCCCCTCTAACAATTGTCGCTCGTTTTTAATTTCCGTCTGTTTGACCGTCAGCTCCGTCAGCCTTCGTCGCCCCCGGTCTACACCCTGTTGTCTGTCATGTTTTTCGTCCCGGTTGTCTTGATCGTGCGCTTCACTTACTGTGCTTCACTCACTGTAATATTCCACGGCTTGGCTGTCGCTTGCTACCCTCTTTTCTTTTTTTTTTTTTCTTCCTGCATTTCATACTTTCCTTTTCCCGTCACACTCTCTTCCCTTTTATCTTCTCTCTCTTTTTCCCCCTATTATCTTTCTTTTTTTTAACCCTGGCTTTTCCTCTTACCCACCCCTCCCCCTCTCATGTTTCTTCTTACCTCCAGGCAGCCTTCCTTTATTCCCTCTCTCTCTCTTTTTCCTTCTTTCTCCTCTCTTTCCCCACCATTCCTCATTTCTTTTTCCCCTCTTTCCGCTCCTCTCCCCCAAATTTCCCCCCCACCCTTCCCCCTTCCTCTCCCCTGCGCTTTCCCCAGGGTGCCCATTCATCTTCCTCAACAAACAGTTAAAAGCGACCCACGCCCAAATACATCACACTGACGGGGTGGTGGGTCTCGCGTGACTTCGGTCTCGAACTTCCACACTCAATTTTTTAAATTTTAAAACGGGGGTATATTTAAAAGAATTTTCCCGGTTGCCACAGATCTCTTTTTCCCGTGTTTTATTTCTTGTTTTGTCAAATTTAAACCCGGATTTTATCAGTGGGGGGCCCTTTTAATTCCCCCGTGAGGCGGGGAAAATGTAAATTACTAATTTTTTTAAATTTACGCAAGACTTAAAGGGTTTCCCATGCGTTGTTACATAAAACCACTTTTTTTTTTTTTTTTTTTTTTTTTTTTTTTTTTTTTTTTTTTTTTTTTTTTTTTTTTTTACAAAAAAGGGTTGGGAAAGTAAGGATCCCTTTAAAATTTAAAAACTTGGGGGAAAAAGGGGGGGCCTTTAAATTTTTTTAAACAGGTTAAAAGGGAAAAATTTTCCTAACCCTTTTTTTAATTAGCAAGGGGGAAAATAAGGGGGGGAAAAGTTTGTTTTTCCTAAAATCCAAGTTTTTTTTAAAAATTTGGTTGGGACATAAAGTAGGGAACATTTAGTTGGGCTTGTGGAAGATTTTCTTTTGGGACAAATAAACTTTCCTCTTTTCCACCTGTCAAGGTCCATACTCTCTCTCCTTTTTTTCCTTTTTCTTCCTTTTCCTTTCCTCCTCTTTCTCTTTTCCTCTTCCTCTTCCCCTTTTTTTGCAAAGGGCGCTTTCTTTTTTAGGAAAAATTTTTTTGGGAAAATTCGGCTGAGATTTTATTCTGGGCAAAGAGAAAGGGAACTTCGGGGGGTTTTAATTTTTCAGCGGACGCTTCTTTTTCTCTTCTCCCTTCTCTTTTAAAATATCAAAGGAAGGAGGGGGGGGAAAAACGAGAGAAAAGGGGAAAAAAGGGGGGGGGAAAAGGGGGGAAAGAGATAAGGGGGAAAAGGGGGGAAAAAGGAACAGCAAAAAAAAAACGGGGGGAATGGTAGTTTTGAGGGGGTGGGAAATTTAAAAAGGAAAAGAGATGGAAAAGGAAAAAAGAGAAAGGGGGAAAAGGGAGGGGGAAAGGAAGAAAATGAGAAGAGTTTTGGAAGAAGGGGGGGAAGGAGGAAGGAAGAAGGGAAAGGGGAAGGGGGGGGGGGGAAATTTTTTGAAAATTGCGAGATTTTTGGGGTAAAAAGGGGGAAAGGGATAAAAATTAAGGAAAATGGGGAAAAAATGAATGAGAAGAGAAAAATTTGAAGATATAATGATAGATAGAGAGAAGGAGGAAGGAAGGAGAAGAGGAGAGGGGAGAGAAAGAGTGGAGGGAAGAGAGGGAAAAAAGGGAGGAAAAAAGAAGAGAAAAGAGAAGAGGAGATGAAGAGAGAAAAAAGAGAGGGGAGAAGAGGAGAGAGAGAGAAAAGGAGGAGAAGGGGAGAGAGAGAGAGAGAGAGAAGAGAGAGAAAAGAGAGAGGGGAAGTGAAGGGAGAGAGAAGAGAGAGAGAAAAAGGAGGGGAGAGAGAGAGGGGAGGAGAGGGGAGAGAGAGAGAGAGAGAGAGAGAGAGAGGGGAGAGGAGAAGAAGAGAGAGAGAGAGGAGAAGAGAGAGGAGAAGAAGAGAGGGGGAGAAGAGAAGAGAGAGGGCACCCTATTGGGGCAATGTTCAAAGGGAGCGTGCTGGGTCCATTGTTATGGAATGTTACTTCAACGCCTTTTTCCCTTTCACCCCCGAATCCAGATATGCAGGATGTACATGCATTCACTTACCCAAAGAGAAGAAATGCCGCTGCTCTAAGCTCATCAATCCCCAGTGGAGCTATACAGCTTGGGGTAGGGAAAGTAACATTTGCCCCTGAGAAAAAAAAGGGTTTTTGTTCTAGGCACCATGATGGAAATGTGGTGCGTAGAAGGATGAATGGGGGATTTTGGCACTGGAGAAGAAGTGATTCCTTGGGGGGAAAATTTGACTCCAAACTTAAAAACCCTGAAGAACCATGTTGTAAATCTTGCAAAAAGGCAGAGGAAAAATTAAGCACTTTGCCGTATTCGATTGCTTGCAGTAGGGGTTGAAAATCCTGTCGGGCACAAGTCGTCCACCCTTTATATGCTCCACTTTCTTGGGTTTTCCTGCCCCCCCCCCCTCATCGGACTCTTGACGAGTAGGAAAGAGCAAGGCTCATCTCTGCCGGACCATCCTGGTTGATCTGTCTTCGCAGAGCCTTCAACATGGGGGGATGTGGGTGGCCTTAGTTTTTACAAGGCCAATATTGTCAAAATACCCCCTTGGATACTTCGAGGACAGCGTGAAAAAAGTTTTATGCCCCAAAACGGGAGAAAGCAGCAACTTCACTCGGGTGTCCCCTTTCCAGAACACACTCCCTTGAGATCATACTTTCCAGGATGACTCGAGTTGGACACATTGTCAGATAAATGATGTCAACGAGTAAAATCAGTTGATCAAAGAAAATGCTGGCCACAGATGGCTCCAAATTCTCCTGTTTATTTTTTGTTCAAAACAAAAAAAAAGCTTTCAAAGAGCTGATGTAGTAACAGCTCTTAGCTGCCAAAAAGTTAGAATCCTTCAACCTTTTAAACCCGTTTAAAAAGAAGGGAAAGAAAGGGGAAAAAAAAAAAAGAGAGAGAGAGAGAGAGAGAGAGAGAGGAGAGGAAAGGAGGGTGAAGAAGGAGGAAAGGGGAAAAAAGGGGATTCCTTTTTTTTTTTGTGCTTGGGGCTTGGGGGGGAAAGGTGGGGACAGAAAAATATCCTGAACCCTCGGGTTAGGGGTCTGTTATTTGGGCCTCCTTTTTTTGTTTGTTTCTATTGAAAATACATTTGGCCCCGAAAGTTTCATTCTTTTTCCACGCCCAAAAAGTTCCTTTTTATTTTTTCAGGTTTCCCTTTCATTTTTCTTCTGGATACTTAAGTGACAATTCTTCAGGTTTATTCACCCATTTGTTTTTGTTTCCTTCCAGTGGCTCCTATTTCCTTCATAGTAGTTTAAAATTTAAAAAATGGTTTTCAAAAAGGTTTGTGGTGGGGCTGGAATGTGAAACTTACTACCGGGGGTTATGTAGGACGGGAAAAAGAAGAAAGGGAAAAAAACCCAAGAAAAGGTAACATTAGGGAAGTTGTTGTTTTCTTGATTTTTTGGATTGTTTTTCAGATTCCCTCTTGTTGATTGTTTCTTATGTTCCCTCTTTTATTGTTTTTCATGATTCTTTGTTATTTTTTTTCTTCAGTTCCTCGTTTTTTTTTCATGTTCCTTTTGTTTATTTTTTCTTTCATTTTCTTGTTATTTTTCTTTTCATGTTTCCCTCTTGGTTTTTTTCCTCATGATTCCCTCTTGTTGTTGTTTCTTAAAGTTCCCCCTTGTTTTTTGTTTCTTTGATTCCCTCTGTTGATTGTTTCCTCTTTTTTCCCTCTTTTTTGTTTCCTTCAATTCCTTTTGTTATGTTTCCCATGATTTTTGTTGATTTTTCTTCATGTTCCTCTTGTTGATTGTTTCTCTCTGATTTCCCCCTTGTTTATTGTTTCTCTATGATTCCCCTTGTGATTGTTTCTTCATGATTCCCTTTGTTTTATTGTTTTTTCTCATGATTCCCTTGTTGATTTTTTCTTCATGATTTCCCCCTTTTGATTTTTTTTCTATTCCCTTTGTTGATTGTTTCTTCATGATTTTCCCCTTTTTTGATTGTTTTCTCTGATTCCCCTTTTTGATTTTTTTCTTGATTCCTTTGTTTATTGTTTCTTCTGATTCCCTTTGTTGATTGTTTCTCCATGATTCCCCCTTTTTGATTTTTTCTCAGGATTCCCTCTTGTTGTTGTTTTTCTATGATTCCCTCTTGTTGATTTTTTCTCTATGATTCCCTTTGTGATTGTTTTTTCTGATTCCCTTTGTTGATGTTTCTTCTGATTCCTCTTGTTTATTGTTTTTTTCTGTTCCCTCTTGTTGATTGTTTCTTCATGATTCCTCTTGTTGATTGTTTCTTAGATTCCCTCTTGTTGATTGTTTCTCTCATATTCCCTCTTGTTTATTGTTTTCTCATATTCCCCCCTTTTTTGATTGTTTTTCTCATGTTCCTCTTGTGATTGTTTCTCTATGATTCCCTTGTTGATTGTTTCTTCATATTCCCTCTTGTTGATTGTTTCTTCATTTCCCTTGTATTGTTTCTTATATTCCCTTTGTTTATTGTTCTTCATTTCCCCTGTTTATTGTTTTCTCATATTCCCTTTGTTGATTGTTTCTCTATTCCCTCTTGTTGATTGTTTCTCTATATTCCTTTGTTGATTGTTTCTTTTATTCCCTCTTGTTGATTTTTCCTCATATTCCCCCTTGTTGATTGTTTTCTCCTTATTTCCCTCTTGTTGATTGTTTCTCTCTATTCCCTCTTTTTGATTGTTTTCTCATAAATTCCTCTTTTTGATTGTTTCTATAATTCCCCCCGCACTATGAAAACTTGGGTCCGAGAGTCCCAGCTTCCCGTGTCGTTTTTTCCTTGGTAGGTATTCCCTTAGGTTTCATTACTTTATTTTCTGCCCTATTTACACTTCCCTTTTTCTGCCCCTTTTTTACAAGGGCTCTCTCCCTTTAAGTAACATTCCACTCCTTTACCTGCCCCTGCTAATAAGCCAGTAACCATTAGATAAAAATCTTAACTTTTTTTCCCCCCTTTTATGTACCATCTTTTTCCATCGAGAGGCTGTACCACCTAAAAAAAATGGCTGTTCTCCACGAAAAAATTCTCATTGTCAATAGTTCCCAAAATGGGAAACACCTTTTTGCTTCTTTTGCTCTGCCAGCACCACCTTTTTTGAATTCCGAGGTGTTGCTGTAATACTTGTGGTGTTGTTTATTAACTATGTTGGCTGTAAAACCAGTAGTGTTGTTGTTTACTTGCTGGTTCTGCTGTAATATATTCTGGAGTTGCTGTGATATCTTCTGATATTACTGTGATATCCGCTGGTGGTGCTGTATTACCAGGTGGTGTTGTTGTAATACCAGGTGGTGTTGATGTAATACCAGGTGGCGCTGCTGTAATACCTAGTAGTGCTGCTGTAATACCTAGTGGTGCTGCTGTAATACCTGGTGGTGCTGCTGTAATACCTGGTGGTGCTGCTGTAATACCTAGTGGTGCTGCTGTAATACCTGGTAGTGCTGCTGTAATACCTGGTGGTGCTGCTGTAATACCTGGTGGTGCTGCTGTAATACCTAGTGTTGCTGCTGTAATACCTGGTGGTGCTGCTGTAATACCTGGTGGTGCTGCTGTAATACCTAGTGGTGCTGCTGTAATACCTGGTGGTGCTGCTGTAATACCTGGTGGTGCTGCTGTAATACCTGGTGGTGCTGCTGTAATACCTAGTGGTGCTGCTGTAATACCTGGTAGTGCTGCTGTAATACCTGGTGGTGCTGCTGTAATACCTGGTGGTGCTGCTGTAATACCTGGTGGTGCTGCTGTAATACCTGGTAGTGCTGCTGTAATACTGGTGGTGCTGCTGTAATACCTAGTGGGCTGCTGTAATACCTGGTGGTGCTGCTGTAATACCTGGTGGTGCTGCTGTAATACCTGGTGTGCTGCTGTAATACCTGGTGGTGCTGCTGTAATACCTGGTGGTGCTGCTGTAATACCTGGTGGTGCTGCTGTAATACCTAGTAGTGCTGCTGTAATACCTGGTGGTGCTGCTGTAATACCCGGTGGTGCTGCTGTAATACCTAGTGGTGCTGCTGTAATACCTAGTGGTGCTGCTGTAATACCTGGTGGTGCTGCTGTAATACCTAGTGGTGCTGCTGTAATACCTGGTGGTGCTGCTGTAATACCTGGTGGTGCTGCTGTAATACCTGGTAGTGCTGCTGTAATACCTGGTGGTGCTGCTGTAATACCTAGTGGTGCTGCTGTAATACCTGGTGGTGCTGCTGTAATACCTGGTGGTGCTGCTGTAATACCTAGTAGTGCTGCTGTAATACCTACTGGTGCTGCTGTAATACCTAGTGGTGCTGCTGTAATACCTGGTGGTGCTGCTGTAATACCTAGTGGTGCTGCTGTAATACCTACTGGTGCTGCTGTAATACCTAGTGGTGCTGCTGTAATACCTGGTGGTGCTGCTGTAATACCTAGTGGTGCTGCTGTAATACCTGGTGGTGCTGCTGTAATACCTAGTGG
Source organism: Cherax quadricarinatus (assembly GCF_026875155.1). Taxonomy (NCBI): domain Eukaryota; kingdom Metazoa; phylum Arthropoda; class Malacostraca; order Decapoda; family Parastacidae; genus Cherax; species Cherax quadricarinatus. The sequence goes on from NC_069402.1 coordinate 61,293,212, forward strand.
TGCTGCTGTAATACCTGGTGGTGCTGCTGTAATACCTGGTGGTGGTGCTGTAATACCTAGTGGAGCTGCTGTAATACCTGGTGTTGCTGCTGTAATACCTGGTGGTGCTGCTGTATACCTGGTGGTGTGCTGTAATACCTAGTAGTGCTGCTGTAATACCTGGTGGTGCTGCTGTAATACCTGGTGGTGCTGCTGTAATACCTGGTGGTGCTGCTGTAATACCTAGTAGTGCTGCTGTAATACCTAGTGGTGCTGCTGTAATACCAAGTGGTGTTGTTACCAAACTTTCCCTCCCTAGAGTCAAGGGAGTTTTCCACTCAGTTCGTTACTAGTGTTCCTGCGCTTCACTGCGTTTAGCTCTAGAGTTTACATTCGTTCCTTTTGGTTCTTTTATTTACCTTATTGTTGATCTTGCTCTCTTCTTGACTGTTGATTCGTGGTTTTATTCTCTGGTACGTTGATGATTTGATTCAGTTCTTACTTATTGCTCTTTTTCATGCTTGCTAATCCGTTTTTTTTTTTACTTTCCTGCTGACCCACCAGCAGCAGGAAAACTTTCCTGGTGAGCCAGCATTTTTTTCCTACTGAGTCATCTTTTTTCCTGAACCATTTTTCATCCTGGTGATTCATCTTTTTTACTGAACCATCTTTCATCCTGTTCGACCTCTCTTCCCAGTTTGAACCTCTCACACCGTATACAAAGTCCAATTTTTTCAAGCAGAACTTGCGATCTGGGATTATAAAACGATGTTCAATTTTCCGAACAGTCGAAATAAAGATACGTTGTTACAGTAGCTTAGTAGAAATCATTCTGGACATCACAAAATTAAAATCCAAAGAGCTATAACATCATCGAGTCTCATTTCCAAAATTTTTCATCGGTTGTGACCTGAGATGATAGGTTAAGCTAGCTGGAGCAAAATTAAGAAAGTATTTCCTGTCCATTTACAACGTAATTAACTTTTTTTTGGGAAGGGGGTGAAGTTATGCCATTAGGGCAGTACAGTTTGTTTGGTATATATGATAGAATTTCTCTTTTTTTTTTTTTTTACTTCTGGGAAATTTTCCATCTGTTTTTCTGGCTTCATATAATTCAACTTCGTTTGCATTCCGCAGATTTTGTATAATTTACCAGCAATTGACTCTCTTCTGCGAGTGACCTGATACTGATTATTCTCAAGCTCTCTCTGTCTCCCGTTGTGTCCTCTATCTGTATCTGTCTCTGTCTCTGTCTCTGTTTCTGTCTCTGTCTCTGTTTGTCTCTCTGTCTCTGTCTGTCTGTCTGTCTGTCTGTCTGCCTCTATCTCTCTCTCTCAACTCTCAGTCTAGCTCCTTACGAACCTGTGCGCGACTTGAGTGGTCATTAAAAGGTCGGAACATCTTAGTGTCACTCACAAAATACGATCCTGTGCTGTGAATAAAGAAAATCTTCCAACTTACTCAAGATGTCGTTGTTACAAGAAAATAAACTACTTGTGAGACTCTGGCTTCTTGCACGATGAGTGGATGTTGAAACACGAAAACTGGCTCGGTTTTACTTGAAGACCTAAATTTTAGGCAAAAGGTTAATTAGTTGAAAAGAGTTTACCTTGTGTTGATCTTTCAGTGCAAGGAGTGGTCCCTAGGCTCGATACTCTGTTCTGTTATGCGCCTTATAGAGGCGAAGGGAAGCATGAAATGTGGAAGGATTCTCGAATGGTCTTTTAAGACAAATTTATGAAATTCATTCTATATCCTAGACTTCGGGAGATTTACACGTGGGTTTGTATATATATATATATATATATATATATATATATTTTATATATATATCATTTATATATATATTTATATTTATATTTATCTATATATATAGTATATATATATTCTATATATAGTATATATATATTTATATATATATATATTATATAACTATATGTCGTGGAGAATAGGCCAGACTTGCGATCTTGGCTTAAATAGCAACGATATTATTGCCATATAGGAAAGGTGAAAATTTGTGTATGCTATAATTTCGCCCAAATTCATTCTGAACCTAACGAAAAAAATATATTTCACTGTCGTCTGTTTAGTTTAAATTACTGTAAAAAATTTAAACTATATTTAGTGGGTTAGGCTAAAATAAATGGTTCTTGTTATAATAAGGTTAGCGTTAAGTTTTCTAAGTTCCTTTTGGTGCCAAAATTATAAATTTTTACAATCTCAAATTAATGAAAAAATTTTCTTTAAACGTTATAAGCACGGAATTTTTAGAAAAAGACTTATTTTAAATGAGTTCTTGCTAATTGGACCAGTTTTACATATTCGGACACACGACTATATAATATATATATATATATATTTATTTATTATATTATACTATATAATAATATATATCTTTATATATATTCTGAAGGACAGGAAGTCTTGGTTTCGTGATTTAATATTATGCTGTGGTACAGTCCATTCATTTAACCACACTACGGACGTGGAGATACCGACCCTCTAGGTGGTCAGACATTACCGTTGTCGCTCACACTAAGTGTGCTTCTGTGGTGGCTGGTTGGTTTCCCTGGGAAATGAACTTTTTCTTTTTTAGCTTGTGGCTTGCCTGAAGGGGCTGTTCCTTATTTCCTTGAATTAAACGTCTGGACTTAAAAGTTGGGCAGATACAGGTCGTTTAGAAAGTGAGAAGTTTTAAAATACTGTGATTGAAGAACTACTTGCGGTTAGTCTCCTCGGTCAGTTCCTTCACATTGCTATAATTAGAGCCTCCTTACAAGGTTATTTTATTATTTTTCTTGGGTTTATTATATTTATATATATATATAATATATATTTATATAATATACTATATATTTAGTATATACTATATATATAGTATAATATATATATATATATTATATATCCATATATAGGGAAACCGGTACCAACTCTAGAGCTGTTATAGAGGACCCTCTTCCTCAGAGATTAAGAATTAACTTGCTTCAGGGAACAGTCAAGGTGCTCTGAAGCTGTTTGAGAATTGTCTCCTACCACGCCCTATTTTTTATATATATATTGTAATTAAAGCAAATTACATTGACAAAACATTCACAAAATTACGATTTTATAGTAAAACAACATAGGTAACTCAGAGCTACATCTCGAGTTACTTCGTCCAGGCTCCCCGGCGGTGGGCGTGTGCCCGGAATGCTGACAAGCATTTCCTCTCTGGATCGCAACACTGAGTCTCTGAAAGAGGAAGCTGGTAGCCCTGTTGGTCCTTGGTTTCTATGATGCAGAGCTTTTCACCAGCCTATTGAGGAAACTTTAGTGCACCTTAGCCCATTGCCTCCAAGGGTCTCCCGACCATATTGGGATGATGTTATAGCACAGGGCGAAGGTTTCAATATTTGCGGATTTCTGGGTCTCCCTGTGGCTGGCAGCTCCACCCCTTCCCTACTGAGTATGGCGGCAAGTAGTGTCTGCCAATGTGGCGCACATGTGTAGTCCAGGCAATCTGCTTTCCATCCATTCCAAGGTAGCATAGTGGCTCCATCTGGACGCTTTTGACTTCCGTCAGACTCCGCACTTGGGGTTTTCCCGTTAGCCTGTAGCAACGGGTGTTGGCGATGGCTCCTTTTCTTTATGATGTCTTTGACCTACTCATGCCTGGCATACTTCCCTTCTGTTGTGTGACACACGAGACCATGAAGGCCCGAATTGATCAGCAATGACTTCGACACCTGCGACTAATACACTATCGTTCGGTGAAGGTTGGGGGGCTGATAGGCGAGAGCAACACCAAGTTTCGAATGGCAATGTGGGTCTAGTCTACTCGATTCTGATAACTCTATTTCAAGGTCCTACCCAGTACTTACCTCTGAGATAGAACCAAGATAAGTATGAGCGCTTAGCCGAAGCTAAGTGATGTTACCCCATACACACGGGCGCACAAGCTAGTTTTGAGTTATTTCATCGATACATGCCACTTGGGCGGTGGGGGTAACAGCTCCTGGACCTTGGCGTGTGTTTGTGTATTCTTTAAAAAACACTTGTTAAAAAACGTCTTTTTTTTTTCTCCTGTCTCTGTCTGCGTCGATACTGAATATACAAGTTTGGATTTATTTATCATTAACGATCTTTCTGGATGGCTGCAACACCGCAGCCAGGGTGAACGTCGGCTCAAGGAATTCAGCTGAGGGTGTGCAAATCCTCCACTACCTTGTAAATATACCAGCTGTCTGCTCGTCAGCAGTAGGAAGCAGCGACCCGGCTGGAAAAACAGCACAAGTACAGTCTTCACTTTCACCTGGAAGACTGATATCACCTTCTCCCGGTCGATCAATAGTTCTTGGGAAAGTCACTATCGCCTTCATTGATGGTTGAATTGTTCACTTCTATTTTCTCATTTCCCTTTCCCTTCTTTCCTTTTATCTTTTACTGCTGAGCTTCCCCACGTCATTATTTTAGTCATTGCATATTGGTACACAACAACTTAAACCCCCCAGTACTGTAGTGTCTTCATCACCTAGCCGGCATGGTGTCATCACATCAGCCAGCATGTGTCATCTCACACCAGCCAGTATGTGTAATACATTCAGCCAGCATGGTGTCATCACAACCAGCCAGCAATGGTGTTAATCACATCAGCCCAGCATGGTGTCTCACATCAGACCAGCATGGTTTCATCACACAGGCCAGCATGGTGTTAATCGCATTCAGTCCAGGCATGGTGTCATCACATTCAGCCAGCATTGTGTCTTACTCCAGCCAGCTGGTGTATCAATCAGCCAGCATTGTGTCATCACACCAGCCAGCATGGTGTCATCACAACAGCAGAATGGTGTCATCACATCAGCCAGCATGGTGTTATCACACCAGCAAGCATGGTGTCATCTCATTCAGCAAGCATGGTGTCTTCGCAATCAGCCAGGCATGGTGTCATCAATATGACAGTCTGGTGATCATCACAACAGCCAGCATGGTGTCATCACCCATCACCAGCATGGTGTCAATCCAATCAGCCAGCCATTGTGTCATCACTCCAGCCAGCATGGTGTCATCACATCAGCAAGCATGATGTCACCACATCAATACGCAGGGCCATGATGTCATTCAAATCACCCAGCTTGGTGCTCATCACATTAAGCCAGCAAGGTGGTCATCACATCACCAAGCGAGGTGTCTTTGCATCAGCCAAGCTTGGCTGTCATTCATATCAGCCAGCATGATGTCATCACATCAGGCCAGCATGGTGCATGGTGTTATCACATCAGCCGCATGGTGTCTTCACATCAGCCCTGCATGGTGTCATCGCCATCAGCAGCATGGTGTCTTACATCTGCGAGCATGGTGTCATCACACAGCCGCATAGGGTGTCACAAATCAGCCAGCAATGGTGTCATCACATCAGCCAGCTTCGGTGTCTTCACACAGCCAAGCATGGTGTCATCACATCAGCCAGCATGATGTCACCACATCAGCCAGCATAGGTGTCATCACATCACCCAGGCATGAGTGTCCATCACATTAGCCAGCAAGGTGTCATCACATCACCCTGCATGGTGCCTCATTGCATCAGACTGCATGGTGTCATCATATCAGCCAGCCATGATGTCATCACATCAGCCAGCATGGTGTCATACTATCACCCGGCATGGTGTAATCACATCAGCCCAGGCATGGTGTCAATCACATCAGACAGCATGGTGTCATCACCAGCCAGATGGTGTCATCACATCAGCCAGGCTTGGGTCATCACACAGCCAGCATTGTGTCATCACACCAGCCTGCATGGGTGTCATCCATTACCAGCCAGCTGGTGTAATCAATCTGCCAGCATTGTGTCATCACACCAGACAGCTTGGTGTTTCTTTTTCAACCCAGCCAGCATGGTGTCATCACACCAGCAGCATGGTGTCTCACACCAGCCAGCTTGGTGTCCATCACACCAGCCAGAATGGTGTCATCACACCAGCCAGCATGGTATCATCACACCAGCCAGCGCATGGTTGTCTTCACACCAGCCAGGACATGGATTTGTCATCACATCAGCCAGCATGGTGTCATAACACCAGCATGGCATGGTGTCATCACATCAGCTGCATGGTGTCATCACATCAGCCAGCATCGGTCTGCCATCACATCAGCCAGCATGGTTGTCATTAAAACCAGCCAGCATGGATGTCAAACACACCAGCAAGCATGGTGTCATCTCACCAAGCCAGCATGGTGTAACACAATCTCCACTTGGTGTCATCACACAGCCTGCATGGTATGTCATCACATCACCAGCATGGAGTGTCATCAAACCAGACCAGGAATGGTGTCATCACATCACCCAGCATGGTGGTATCACACCCAGCCAGCTTGGTATCATCACACCAGCCCAGCTTCGGTGTCATCACATCACCCAGCATTGGTGTTCATCACACCGAGCCAGCATGGTGTCATCTCAGCACCCTGCATGGTGTCATCACACCAGCCTGCATGGTATATCACACAAGCAGCATGGTGTCCAACACATACACCCAGCATGGTGTCATAACACCAGACAGCATGGTGTCATCACATCACCCAGACATGGTGTCATCACCCAGCCAGATGCGTATCATCACACCAGCCAGCATGGGTCATCACATCACCAGATGGTTTCATCACACCAGCCAGCTTGGTGTAATCACACAGCCAGACTGGTGTTCTTCACACTCACCCAGCTTGGTGCGTGTCATCACACAGCCAATGAATGTGCCATCACACCAGCCTGACATGGTGTCATCACATCAGCCAGCTTGGTGTCACACACCAGCCAGAATGTGTGTATCATACATCACCCAGCATCGGTGTGACCACACCAGGCAGCATGTGTCACTCATCACCAGCATTGGTGTTCATAACACAGCCAGCATGCTGTCCAATACATCACCCAGCAATGGTGTCAATCACACCAGCCAGCATGGTATCATCACATCCTGCAGCCATTGTGTCATCACATCACACAGCTTGGTTGTCATCACAAGCCAGCATGGTGTCATCAAATCACCCAGCATCGGTGTCCATCACACCAGCCAGCATGGTGTCATTCAACATCACCCAGCATGGTGTCATCACACCAGCCAGCAATGGTGTCATCACATCACCAGCATGGTGTCATCTCCCACCAGCCAGCTTGGTGATCCTCACATCACCCAGAATGGTGTCATCACACCAGCCAGCATGGAATCATCACACAGCCAGCATGGTGTCATACACATCACCCAGGCAGGTGTCATAACCACCAGCCAGCATGGTGTAAATCAATCACCAGCATGGTTCGCATCACACCAGACAGCATGCATGGTGTCATACACCAGCCAGCATCGGTGTGTCATCACATCAGCAGCCATCGGTGTTCGCATCACACACAGCCAGCATGGTGTCATCTCATCACCAAGCTTGGTGTCATCACACCAGCCAGAATGGGTGTACACAACTATTCATCTTTAAACTGCAATTCAAATACAATCATTTTGTTGTTTAAAAATAGTGGTCGTCGCGACGGATCGTAATTAGTGGTGTAAATAATACATTTGAAATTGAAAACTTGACTTTATTTTCAGAGTTTTTATTTTATTACTGTCTTGTTAAATGGCTTTAGATATATATATATATATATATATATATATATTATATAATTATATATATATTTTATTTTATATATATATATATATATTATATATATACTATATATAATTTATATACTTTATATATATATATAATATAAATATTATATACTATAATTTATATATTTATATATATATATGTATATATTTATGCACTTGTGGGCATATTTATTAGATACGTTACGGTTATGGGTTCTTCCTTGGTCACTCAAAATGATACGAGAGATGAGACGTACACAGTTACACGTAGTGGAGCATAGATGGTCGCTGGTGATGATTCAGGTGAAGGAGTCAGGTCGTTTAAGAGGAGTGTGTCACGTGGCAGCAGGAATCTGGTGGAGGTAAGTTTCTGTGTACAGGCTAGTTGAGATGGTTGTATTTGCCAGATCTTTGTTTTTGTGGTGTTGGTAGCAGCTATCTTTGTGGACGCTTCGTACACCCCCACCTTTCCTCGCCTATCACTGGTAAAAATCTTGTGGATCAACTTTCCTTATTTCCAGGAAATGCGGACTCCCCTCTTTAAATCTGTGCAAGCCAAAATGTAATTCTCCTGTCGTGTCTGTTGCATTTTTTTCTGTGTTCTTGGGACAGTGTAGAAAGAGTTCTCCCTATTTCTACTACAAAGATCTCTGTTGCACCCTCCATATGGCTTATTGTGTGTGTGTGTGTGTGTTGTGGTGTGTGAAAGAAAGAGAGAGAGAGACTGCAGGAGAGAGAGAGAGAGGAGGAGGAAGAGAGAGGAGAGAGAAGAGGAGAGAGAAGATGAAGACGAGAGGGAGGGGGGGTGACTTGTACTCATTTATCTACTTAGGTGATTGTATAGGCGTCGAGTCAACCCACCTGTGGCTCTGTCATAGCTTATTCATTTTTCTAAGATTCCTGATCTGTTTATCTTTGTTTCGATAAATATGCGTTGGTTTACATTTGTTATTCTGGCAATATGCTTCTCTGCTCGGTCTTCTACTCTGAGTCAAAAGTTTGAAGTCTCAGTGTCTGGTGTTCTTTTTTCCTCTCCCTAATTTTCATTAATTATTTGCTGCAGATGAAAACCCCAGCAGTCAAATGTCTCACAGATCCTGCAGTTAGTCTTGATATCGTAAACCTCTCTCTGCCCTTATTACCATTCACTTTATCTCGTAAACTTCATATTCTTTTGCTAAAAGCCAATACGAAGGCCTTATCTCTTCTTGGTACGTCGTTCGACACTTACTAGATAACATTTTACGGTCCCAGTACTGGTGCCTGAGGAAGTTCCACTTGGCACTGGCGGTATCCCTGCTTCTGCTTCTGCTTCAGTTTTTATCGCATAATGTGTGGATCAGTGTCAAATGACGTTCTTGAGAAGTCCAGAATATCTAATACTCGGGTCCTGGTGAGGGAGGGATCTTTGTCACTGTCATAAGCTCAGGCCGGTTTATGAGACACGATTTTGCCCGTCTTTAAATCCATGCTGGATGCTTGCTTTATGAAAGCTGGTTTTTTTTTCAAGGTGCTACTCCACTCTCTTGGATGATCTTCTTCATTACTTATTGTAACATGCATGTCATTGCTACTGCGCTGTGTCTACATGGCGTGTGTACACTGTGTGTGCGCGTGTATGTACAATTGTTACGTTGCTAGAATGTTTTTTTGTAATAAAAATATATTTTATACTAAAGCGGCATTTTTTTTAACAACATACAGACATGTATACTGCGCAAACATGAATACTTAAAGCGCAATAAATGTGTATATGTGATATACTTTACAAGGCATGGATTATTTTCAATTATATTGTTACAAACAGGCATTCACAAGCTACGTCTGTGTGTGTGTGTATGTTGTGTGTGTGTGTGTGTGTGCCTCGTGTGTGTGTGTGACTGCTGTGTTGAAATGCTGCTGTCTACCAGTTTTTTCTCTTTTTGTATGAGGTAGAGGGTCGTAATGTTATTGGATGTAACGTCATCGGCAGAGGCTTCAGTGAGCGTCATCAACGACGTCATCAAACACGACGTCATCAGTGTCGGCACTCAAGCCGTTAAATGTTAATCAGATAGGCCAAACTCATCTATCTTTTGTTAATCGTTGTCTTCTATATTTCATAACATTGTTTTCTGGCATGCAGACGACATTCCTGAACACAGTTTGTTCCATCGCCGCCTAGAAGAAAATGATACTTGACCGCAAATTAAAACTTAATCAAAATAGGTACTTACCTGGCCTAAAGATACTCCAGTCACCAATACTGAACCGTTCTGTAGCGGTAAACTAAATTTACTTGATCGTGATTTAACGGGGAATTACATTTCACTATCTTTGCACATAAAAATCGTTAAATCTGCAACCCACACATTTGAAGTACTGTCTCCGTTCGTCGGATCGGTTTAGAAACATCTTGAACGTCTGAAGCTGCGCAAATGAAAGCTTGAAGTTTCCCGAGCTATTCTCGGGTGCCTGGGGGGGAATGGGTTTTTTTAACAACTCTGGAAGTCCTCCCGGAGTCTATTTCAGGGTGACTGGGAATGGTGTTCAACACTCTGGAAGTTCTCCGAGATATTTCAGGGTGCTCGTGGAATGGGTTCTACAACTCTGGAAGTTCTACGAGCTATTGCAGGGTGAGGGGCAATGGGGTTCAAACCACTCTGGAAGTTCTCCGAGCTATTGCAGGGTGATGGGAATGGGTTTCAACAACTCTTGGAAGTTCTTCCGAGCTATTTAAGGGTGATGGGAGTGGCATTCAACAATTCTGGAAGTTCTCCGAGCTATTTCAGGGTGCTTGGGAATGAGGTTCAACTACTCTGGAAAGTTCTCGAACTATTTCACGGTGTGGGTATTGGTTCAAACAACTCTGCGAAGTTCTCCGGAGCTATTTCAGGGTGCGGGAAATGGGTTCAACAAATCTGGAAGTTCTCGAACTATTTCAGGGTGCTGGAAATGGGTTCAACAACTCTGGGAAGTTCTCCGAGCCAATTTAAGGGGTGCTGGGAATGGGTTACAACAACTAGGAAGTTATCCGAGCTATTTCGAGGTGCTGGGGAATGCGTTTAACAACTGTGGTCATAGGTCACCTGCACGTGTTTTGTAAAAATTGCTTCGATGAATCTGGTCTAGTTACCATTACACAAGCATCCGAAACTTGAATACGATCGGATGAGAGGTTCTCGAGTTATGAGCTGAAATATAATCGAAAAGTAGGAGGGAAGAAAATATTGAATTAAAAAAAAAATGGTAGGAAAGCCATTTAAAGGTCCTCTCCTGGGATACTTAAATAGAGGTAAACAGAGGGATAAACAGTGATAATTTGGTGTATGAAATGATAATTAATGAAGTGACAGTGAAGCCAACGTAAAATTTGTATTGTTCCTTTGTTGTTGTATGTTGAAAGATCGTGTGTGTACCGCCTATTTGTGGTTGCAGTGGGTCGATTCATAGCTCCTGGCCCCCTAGTCATTGCACACACACACACTCACACGTGAGGGTGTGAAGAAGATCTGTATATAATTACTACATCCCGTTATTTCATACCACAGGAATTATGTGTAGTATAAGTTATGTGCTTTTTCCATTACCTATGGACTGGGAAAAAAGAGAGGCTGATAAAATTCAATTTCACACTCCGATGAGAAAGGAGGAAATTGAGGTATTTGACTTTCACGTGATGAGAGAGGGAGGAGAGGGTGACGTACATTCACTTTGACTCACAAGTTGCAAGGGAGAGAGAGAGAGCGACTGAGAGAGAGAGAGAGAGACCAGAGAGAGAGACTGTTAGATGAGGCACATTCTATTGTATTCATAGTAAGGAGGAATGGATGAGTTATACTGTATTGTGGCAGTCATGTGGAGACCAGAAGGTGGTTTAAAGGTATATCCAGTTCCTGGATATACATATCAGAAACTTTGATAAGATGAGAACGAATATACCTGATCCACTAACGTAATAAGGGGAAAGATAGACAGATAGAATAGATAGATAAATAGATAGATTTGATAGATGGATAGATAGATAGATAGATAGATAGATCGATAGAGGAGGAGAGGGAGAGAGAGAGAGAGAGAGGAGAGATGAGAGGAGAAGAGGAGAGAGAGGAGAGAGAGAGAGATATTCTCGACAAGGGAAAAAATTGAGAGTGCTGACTGTTGGTGCCTGCAACAATGTCTGGGAGTGTTACATAAAAACTTAATCCTCCTGACCCTGGGGTCATGAGGCAACGCTGTATGTGTAAATATATTTACTATTTTATGGTAAATTAAAAAGAGTAATAATTCTTTGTTTAATATAATAATAATAATAATCAATAATAATAATCTTATAATAATAATAATAATTATAATAATAATAATAACAATAACTAATAATAATTAATTATATATAATATAATAATAATTATTAGTAATTATTATTTTATTATCTATTATTATTATTATTATTATTATCTATTATGTATTATTATTATTATTATTATTTTTATTAGTCCAAAATTATTATAGTTTATTACATATTATAATGAAATTCATAGTAATAGTAGGAATATTTAATACGACAATAAAAAATCATTAAACACGGATACGTAATTTGTTTAAACATATATTCTGAGATAATTTGCATAGACTCACATGATTGCATATTCAGGGACCCAGAACAAGAGTAAACGTTGATGATACACCGCTCTTCTTCATATGATACTTCACATTGTATATACACAGAGAGGCTTGTAACTCTCGAGTTATACCACACCGTCGTATATGTATCTTTTGCTACACATACATTGACAATAGCGTAACTTAGTTTAACGTATATTGTTACTAAAGCTAGTAATCTCTTGATATCTAAGACGTGATTACGCAGTGGACCTTATAGGGAGAGTCTCGTATGAAGGAAATAGAGACGTGTATGTAAGGTTTAGTTATGAGTAGGTCTGGATCCACCTTACACTGAGTGACCTGGGGATGAGGGCTTCTGTCCTTCTGACGATGAATGAAAGCATGGTATGAGAGACCTGGTCCATCGTTCACGGAGAGTCTGCGGAATAAGGAACTTGGTCCACGTATACGGGAGAGCTGGGTATGAGGTGACCTGATCACCTACTCGGAGAGCCGGGTTATGAGGGACATGAATCACGTACACGGAGAGCTGGGTATGAGGGACCTGATCCACCGTATCTCGGAGAGCTGAGTATGTGGGACCTGATTCCCCGTACACGGGTGCTGGTATCAGGGACCTGATCCACCGTACACGGAGAGCTGAGTATGGAGGGACCTGATCCACAGTACACGAAGTGTCTGGGTATGAGGGACCTGATCACCTCATGTGGACTCGACTAACAAATCTAATGACACGATTGCCAAACAAACCTCCCGGCCGGGATTGTAACCCGCGGTCATAGTGTCGGGTGGAGTAGTTTTGAGACTCTATGACCGCGGGTCAACCCGGCCGGGCGTGAGGCCTATGTGACTCGCCATAGATATGTGACTGTGTGGAGTATATTCTAGTTGTTGCTGGTGTATTCAGTACATCATCGCTTATGACGCACTAGCAGGAAGGCAATATCATACATGTGTGACGCAGTCGGAAGGCAGCGTGCCGTCACAGAGCCTGAGTGGTAAGTTGATGGAATTAGCATTTATTATTATTATTATTAGTATTATTATTATTATTATTATTATTATTATTAATAATTATTATATTGTTGCCATTATTATCATCATGAGAACAGTAGATCTGTATTAACATCACTTGAGAAATAGGAGGTGTGGTAGGTAATTAGGCATGATCCCATAATTAAAAAGGTAGTACTAGCCTTCTTGGATCAAGAGCCCTGAACTTGCATCCAAGAACCACCACACTGAACAGGCTCACTAGAGAAAAATAAGGAGGGATGCAGGTCCTGAGAAAGGTCTGTGTGGTTACCACTATGGTCACAGATCTTTCCGACATTATTTACAAAATAACATGTTGTCTTTCAACTAGTACTAGCGCAGTTATTTACCGAATTACCTTTCGTTCAATTTCTGGCTGCGTGACGTTATTTCGGTCGAGTTAACATTATATTAAAACCGGTAATGGGTAATACATACTAATATACTTTCACATTCATTGATATGAAAACGACCGTAAATATTTCTGGTATAATTGTAGGCCCTTCAGTAAATTACGCTCTTAAGTAATAAGCCCGTAAGTAATTAGCTCTTTAAGTTTGACCGAGAAATATGCGTGTTTATTTCCTGCGCTGTTAATTGTGGGTTATTGTATATATATTCAGTTTTTTAAACTGACGAATAAATAACCAAAGTTTAGAGAAAGAACGTTTGGCATTCAAGTATGGCAGCACATGACACATTGGTATATCTCGTGCGTGTTTTTTAAAGAGAATAAAAAAAAAAAACAGAAGATGTGCTTCCTGTTGGAGTGTATGCCTGGAGTGCATGGTACCATCGAGGAAGTGGTACTCATGCCGCTACTAGCAGTGAGGGCCTCAGTTGCCTGGTCAGGATCCACTTCTCTGCGGAATATCACGTAAGATATTTTTGATAATGCTTGGAAAGAGCGTATGTGTCTGAGAGCGGCCTGAGTATCGTGTACCCATCCCAGGTAAAAATACAAGGTGAGATAAACCAGACTGGGCACTGAATGATTTCCTTCCATGTCATCCCACACCTCGCTTGCTTCCTTGAGAGGCGATACAAAATCAAATGTTCTTATAAAAAAGACTGAGACTTCAGGCTCTTATAAACCATCCATCAAAAAAATTGTATAAAACAAGGCACCGACTTAGATTTTGTCTTACTAGCTTGTATTATAAACGTATTTAAATTAATTTACGTAACAAAGACTGAAGCTCAGGCTCATGATTTATGTTTGATTATAATTTCTTTCGCTATAAATTCCTTTATTCTCATTTTGCCGTACTGTACACAGCTATACAACTAGCACTTGTATATTCCCCTTACCGTTTAATGCAACCACATTCGGTGTCTTTCGTTTTGTTATGAACCAAGTGATCTTTACTGGAACTAAAAGTTGTGCTGCCAACAATAGTAAAGACGAGATATTGAACAGAAGAGGGCTTTTTGTTAGGATTTTCGATAATGATCTTCATCAAGTTATGGATTTGAAAAAATCTTAACAGATTGAAACGTCATCCTCATAAAAGTATTTTTTGGTTGTCAATGTCTTTTCTTTACGTATCTGACATTCCTTTTCATCTGATAACAGCTGTGGTTGTTTGAGCTATTGTTGACAGTCTAGCTGGGTATCTGTGCAGAGTCGCCAGTATTGTATGTCAACAGTCTCGTGTGATTAGCCTGAGTGTGGTTGATGGTGGTTTCTTCTGGGCATTCACCTGTGTGGATGTTCTGAGCTGTCTTTGGCTTCGATGGTGGTGCTAGAGCTTCACCTGCTGCTGTGGATGGTCTGATGTCTTGTTGATGGTGGTGCCTAGTTTCACCTGTGTGGATGTTCTGAGTGTCTTTGGGTTGATGGTGGTGCTAGCTTCACCTGTGTGGAATGTTCTGAGTGTCTTTGGTTGAAGTTGGTGTGGCTTCACCTGTTGTGGATGATGATTGGCACATTGTTCCTCCTTCTGAAGTGATTTAACAACCGTCTTGGAAGGCCAAATAAACTTCAAGGGAGTGCCCTGATGGCTGAATTTTAACCCCATCTTGATCATTCTTTTAACTCCCAGTCTCCAGAAGCTGTCATGACCCTTACAGGGTGTTGTATTTTTCAAAGGATTTTAGGGGTGATATACCTCAGAAACATTCTTTAAGTTATTATTCAGGTATGAAAAGAGCATTGGGCAGTGACTTCTTAAAAAAATAAAATTAATAATAATAATAATAATAATAATAATAATAATAATAATAATAATAATGTAAAAATATTTATAATACTAATAATAAAAACAATAATTTTTTATTTTACTATTTTTATTGGTTAAGAGGTTAGCACCGTTTGCTTGATCAAAAGCCTTCGTCAGTACGCGCAGATACTACAATTGGGGGGTGGAAAGGGAGGTAGGGATGTAGGATAGGATGAGAGGATAGGATGTAGGATGTAGGGTGTGGATGGAGGATAGGGGAAAGGATGGGGGTGGAAGGTGGGATGGGGGATGGTAAAAATCCAAGCATCAGGATAAAAAAAGGCAAACATCACACACAATAGTTTAATCATTATGTTGCAATAACGAAAAAAAATCGAAGTAAATAAAAAAAGTAAAAATGGAAAGTAAATCACACGAGAAATAACGAAAAAAAATAACGAAGGTTTTTAAAACAAGAGTAAATAAATAAAACGGCAAATAAGAGAGCCAGTAAACGAAATTAAAAGAAGGGAACCAAAAAACAAAAAAAATAACAATAGACTTTTTTTTTTTTAGATAAAAAAGTTACCCTCCACTACCCGGGGGTGGGGGGGAGGGAAATGGAGGGCAGGAAGAGTGGAGGGGAGGGAAGTGGAGGGGGGAAGAAGTGGAGGGCAGAGGAAGTGGAGGGCAGGGGGGAAGTGGAGGGCAGGAAGAAGTGGAGGGAAAGGAGGAAGTGGAGGAAGGAAGAAATGGAGGGCAGGGGAAGTGGAGGGGAGGGGGGAAAAAAGTGGAGGGAGGAGGAAGTGGGGGACAGGGAAGAAGTGGAGGGCAGGAGGAAGTGGGGGCAGGAAGAAGTGGAGGGGAGGGGAAAATGGAGGGCAGGAAGAAGTGGGGCGGAGGAAGTGGAGGGAGGAGGGAAATGGAGGGAGGAGAAAAGTGGGGGCGGAAGAAGGGAGGGGAGGAGGGTGGAGGGCAGGAGGAAGTGGAGGGAAGGAAGAAGTGGAGGGCAGGGGAAGTGGAGGACAGGAAGAAGGGGAGGGGGGAGGAAGTGGGGGACAGGAAGAAGTGGAGGGAGGGGGAAGTGGAGGGCGGAAGAAATGGAGGGCAGGAGGAGTGGAGGGCAGGAAGAAGTGGAGGGCAGGAGGAAGGGAGGGCAGGAAGAAGTGGAGCCCCTCGCAGTACGCGACAGATACATAAAAATTGGGGATGGAAAGGCGAGGATAGGGATGTAGGATAGGATAGATGGGATAGGATGTGGATGTAGGAGTTAGGATGGGGATGGGGCAAGGTGGGGGATGGAATGGTGAGGTGGGGGAGGATAATTATCCAAAAAGCATTGGATAAAAAGGAAAATCAACACAATAAGTTTATCATTATGTTGCATAACGAAAAAAAATATCGAAAGTAAATAACAAAAGTAAAAATGGAAAGTAAATCACACGAAAAAAAAACGAAACAAATAACGAAGGTTAATACAAGAGTAAATAAATAACAACGGAAAAATAACGAGACCCCAGTAAACAAAATTTAAAAGGGGAAGGGGAAACCAAAATAACAAAAGAAAAAAAAAATTGACTTTTTTTTTTTAGATAAAAAATTTTACCCCTCCCAAACTACCCTGGGGGTTTGGGCAGGGGAAAGGGGGGGGCGGGGAAGAATGGAGGGCAGGGGGAAAAGTGGGGGGCGGGGAAGGGAAGTGGGGGAAGGGGGAAAAGGGGAAAAGGGCAGGGGGAAGGGGGAGGGCAGGAAAAAAGGGGTGGGAAGGGCAGGAGGAATGGAGGACAGGAAAAGGGGAGGGCGGGAGGAAGTGGGGGGCAGGAAGAAGTGGGGGAGAGGGGGAAAAGTGGGGGGCGGGAAAAGAAGTGGAGGGCAGGGGGAAGTGGAGGGAGGAAGAAGTGGGGGGCAGGAGGAAGTGGGGGGAAAGGAAGAAGTGGGAGGGCAGGAGGAAGTGGGGGGCAGGGGGAAAAGTGGAGGCAGGAGAAGTGGGGGCGGGAAAGGGAAGGTTGGGGGGCAGGAGGAAGTGGGGGGCAGGGGGAAAAGTGGGGGAAAAGGGAAAGAAGGGGAGGGCAGGGGGAAGTGGAGGGCGGGAAGAAGGGGAGGGCAGGGGGAAGTGGAGGGCGGGGAAGAAGTTGGGAGGGAGGGGGAAAAGTGGAGGGAAGGGGGGAAGTGGAGGGCAGGGGGGAAGTGGAGGGCAGGAAGAAGTGGGGGCAGGAGGAAGTGGAGGGAAGGGAAAAAAGTGGGGGGCGGGGAAGGAAGGGGAGGGCAGGAAAAAGTGGAGGGGAGGAGAACGGGGGAAGATTTTTATATATCTCTCCCTCCTGCGTTCCAACGAGTACAATTTCAAGTGTTTAATTTATTTATTTTTTTTATTTATTTATTAAAAATTTGTGCCCATAAAGGTACAAAAAAAAAATACAGATAAGAGCATATGCCAAAGCCACTTATACTATGCATAGCATTACGGCTGGCTTAAATTAACTTAAGATAACTAACAATGATGAAGTCAGTGATAAAACATTAATGTAAACAGATTACTATAAAGCACAATGAGTATTACAAAGACAGGTCATATGAAGGATTCTGTTGGGTAGTGTATTTAAAAAATAATAAAGTTAATTGGGTTTGGGTTTTTAACATTTATGTGATATAATTGTGGAAAACTTTTAAGATATACAATTTATAAGGTTCAGTTATTCAGTATTTTTTTGGGTTTTTTGGGTGAGTAAGTGATCTTTGAGTAGAACTTGAATTTATAAACAGGTATGTTTTTTTTATATTTACAGGTAATGAATTCCAGATTTTAGGCCTTTTAGTGCATTGAGTTTTTGCATAGTGTGAGATGAACACGAGGAAACATCAAAGAGTGATCTGTCCTTGTTTATGGTCATGTGTTCTGTTGGGGTTGGCAAGGAGATTTTGAGGGAAGGGTTAATATCAGAGTTAAGTGTTCTATGTATGTAATAGGTGCAGTAAAAAAGTATGGAGTTTTGTAGGTGAGTGGGTTTAGTGTTTTTGAATATTGGGAGTGTGCTGCCTGAGGGGAAATTTGTTATCTTTCTAACTGCAGCCTTTTTTTTTGGGTAATTAGTGGTCTGAGAGTTTAATTTTGTTGTGCCCCATGCACAAATTCCATGGGTGAGATAGGGTAAATAAAGAGTGATATAGGGCCAGGAGGGCTGACTGTGGAACATAGTACCTTTATCTTCGATAGTTGCCTACAGTCTGAAATTTTCTTAGAAATTTGTTGTATATGTGTATGAAATTTGAGTCTATTATCAAGGTGGATTCCTAAGAATTTTCCCTCTGTTAGCTTTGTGATAGGTGATCCGTTTATCATTATGTTAAGGGACACTGTAGCACTTTTTACCAAACTGAATGAAGTAGGTTTTGTCAATGTTTAGTGTAAGTTGTTAGTCCTAAATCCAGGTAGATATTTTCTGTAATTCGGTATTTACAGTATGGCTAGTGTGACGGGGCCGGGTGAGAGAAGACGTATGTAGTGTCATCTGCAAATAAGTGTGGGTTTGAGTAATTGCGAAGCATTGGAAGGTCATTTATTTTATGGGAGAAAGAGAAGAGGGCCAAGGACACTTCCTGTGGGACACCAACTGTAATTGGTTGCGCAGAAGAGTTTCCCCCATTTGCGTACACATATTGGCTTCTGTTTCTGAGGTATGACTTGAGGTAGTTTTAGGGAGTGCCCTCTTAACCATAGTGTGACAATTTACGTGGAGCAAGTCATGGGCAACTGTATCAAAAGCTTACGTAAGTCAATGAAGATCCCTGGGACTTCTTTTTTCTCTATTGCAGTGTATATATGTTTAGCATGTGTATAATACATCATTAGTATTTTATTAGGCCCTGATCCAAACTGGCAGGGGTTGAGTATGTTTTGGAGATAAGGTAGGAGTAATTCGTTTATGAATTAATTTTCGAAGTTTTTGAGAGAGGGTGTAAGTTGGATATTGGCCTATAGTTATTCAACTCGTTTGGTCTCCTCCTTTGTGGATCGGGTGACCCTTGCTATTTTGAGTACTGTAGGGAAGGGGGAGGATTCAATGGATTTTGTTAAAGAGTGTTGCAATGATTGGAGATAGCACTTGTGACACTTTTTTGTAAAATAAAGGGTGGTAAGGTACTTAAATCTCCTGCCTGTTTTTTAGTGCATTGATAATAAGGGAGACTTCGTATGGGTTAGTCGAGCTAGGAACAGTGTGTTCGGGGAGTTGCCGTGGGGGTAGTCATTTGGTGGGTATCTGAGCTTGGGATTTTATTGGCAAGGTTTTGTCCTATAGTGGAGAAGAAATCATTGAGTCTGTTTGCTGTTTCTGTTGGTGGAGTTGGGGGTTTATCTGATTTTGCTAATTTTATTTCGCTATTTCGTGATATCTTTTTTGTTCCCAGAATTTATGATAGGGTTTTCCAGGTTCTTTTTTATATCACCTCGTATGTTGGATAATTTGTTCTCATAATAACAATTTTTTTTTGCCCCTCTTATCAGGCTGGTTAGGTTTGACGAGTAAACGTTTTGTGTGGGTCTCTGGTTATGTGACCCTTTCTTACTGTTTTTCATATTGGTGTTAGTATTTATGGATTTGTGAGACTGCTGGGGTGTTAGCAGGGACTGTTCAGTCTCTTTGCTGTCATCTGTTTAGTTTTTTTAGGGCAGAGGCCTGGTTCTAGAGGTATAGGTCTTTTTTATAAAATTATTAATACCATTCGTCAAATCTGTATAGATTTCTAGCTCAGTGTGCATATCAATGTTTGCATATGCTGTTGTGAAGTTATTAATGGCGCCTCATTAGTGAAGTCTGAGGTGACTTTTAGTAGTGTCTTGGGGTAGTTACAAGAGTTGTTATGAGGACTGTAGGGTATATGTGTCGGTGGTATTATCTGTATTTAATGCCTGATTTTAATGGGGATATGGTGTTGGTTCCAGATGAGGTCAAGTAGGGAAACTCTAGTCTTGTAACTTTGTAGGCTTTTGTTACTGATGGTAGTAACATACAGTTACTCATTGTGTTTGTGAATCAGGTAAGTGTGGGTCCTGGTCTTGCAGTCGAGATTTATATTGAGTCACCTGAGAGTATTAAGTGATCTTGTTCATGCGTGCATCAGTTATCATACTTCCTGATTTTGACTAAATTGGCTAATGTTTTGACTGTGAAATCTGTAGATGTTTATTCAATGTTGAGAGGTTTTGTAGGTATTTGGTTTGAATTTAGCTCTTAGATATTCCATGTTCATCCTTGTGCAAGTATTAGTGATACATTCTAAGTTGGTATGAGTAGTATATGGCTGTGCCACCCCTTGTTGGTCTGGCCCTACAGTTGTGATGCGGTGTAACCAGGAATGGCATAGACATCTGTACTATCAGGCTTTAGCCCAGGTTTCAGTTAGTGTATTGATGGACATATTGGCATGTAAGGATTTAGTAATGCAATGAGGTATCGTAATGCTTGCTTAAAGATTGTTATTGTAGTTTAAAGATAGTTATGTTGTGTTGGCACTGAGGAGTGCATTTGATTGTTCTGCAGTGTAGTAAATTCAGTAACTGTTTGATTCATTTAAGTCATTAAATAAGAGGTTTGGTATCAGGATCCATTGCTTGTAATCATATCAGAGATTTGTAGTGAATCTATAGTTAGAATTAAAAGTATAAAAACAAGTAAATAGTCTTAAGCTAAAAAAGGCATGAATTATTTACAATGTATAAATAATGAGCTAAGGGGACTAATTCAAAAAAAGTGATGATTCATATATAGAGCTTGGGAATATGATAGTAGGGTAGTATATAAGGTAATTTTTTAAGTTAGAATTATAGTTTAAAATTATAATAAAAAAGGGACTAATATAGGTTGTGGTGAACAATAAAGTGGTAATAATAAATGAGCTTGGGAATTAATGGCAAAATTGTGAACGTATTTCTACTTAGCACTGCGAATAGCACCTTGATTATTTTAAAATTGTGGATATATAAAACTAGGATAGTTATATAAAGCTAAAATAAAGGAGAAAATATATAAGGGACTAAAATAAGTAATGGTAAGCAAAGTTAAATGGACAGATGGTAGGAATTATAATATAAACTTATAATATAAAAATACAATTTGAAATGGTACTTGCAATTGCACTAGAGTCTTATATAGGTTGTTGACAAGATCAAGATTATAACTATAGATTTAAATTGACAAAATAAAATTCACAATTAAAGTACCAAAAGAATAATAGTAAAAAATCACAATGGTAATGTCTTGGTTATAATATGATAGTAAGATGGTAGACAGGTACACAGTCCTTGATTACTTTACCATTTCATCAGTTCTATTATGCATCTGAAGACCATTGTTAAATGGAATCTACAGACGAAGTGCTGTTACTCCACTGTCTACAATCCTACCATATCTGTACTCACATGATTGTGGTTGCAGGGGTCGATTCATAGCTCCTGGCCCCGCCTCTTCACTGGTCGCTACTAAGTCACTCCCTCCCTGCTCCATGAGCTTTATCATACCTCTTCTTGAAGCTATGTATGGATCCTGCCTCTACATCCGTTTCCAGTCCATTCCACTTCCTGACGACTCTGTGACTGAAGAAATACTTTCTAACATCCCTGTGACTGAAGAAATACTTCCTAACATCCCTATGACTCATCTGAGTCTTCAACTTCTTATTGTGACCCCTTGTTTCTGTGTCCCATCTCTGAAACATCCTGTCCCTGTCCACCTTGCCGATTCCTCTCAGTATTTTATGTTGTTATCATGTCCCCCCTGTCTCTCTGTCCTCCTGTGTAGTCAGGTCATTTCCATTAATCTCTCCTCGTAGGACATGCCCTTTAACTCAGAGACTAGTCTCGCTGCAAACTTTTGCACTTTCTCTAATTTCTTGACGTGCTTGCCCAGGTATGGGTTTCAAACTGGTGCTGCATACTTCAATATGGGCCTGATGTAAAAGTTGTACAGAGTTCTGAATGACTCCTTACTAAGATGTCGGAATGCTATTCTTAGGTTGCTAGTCGCCCGTATGCCGCAACTGGTTTCTGACACAAACATGCCACAATTGATACACAGGGTGTTAATTGCATTTATGGATGATATAGAATCAGTTTACAAATAAGGTGTCAACCTTCGACACTTGGACGCATTTGAGAACAAGGTGTATAGGTAGGACTGTTCGACTGTGCTTATGTCCGTCGTGTGTATCTTATTTTTTTGCACTTGTTTGGGGGAGAAGAGGTACGGTGGTTCACATGAGTATTAATAGTACCATAACACAATGGTGTCTAAAATTCTTTTCAGAGCATGGCACTGCAGTTAGTTGTAGTGGTGTAGAAGACCAGATTATCCCATTCAAGTTCAGAAGCGCAGATGTTGACTTCTTCTTCATCCTCAGAAGATTCCATAGTTTGAGCTTCTGTGGTTTTGGAGATAACGGCTGGTTATAAAAGGGGGGGGGGTTAACTGAGAAACTTGAGGGACTGTGGTCGGCTGGGCAGGTGCACTGGGGTGAGTGGTTGGTAATTGGGCGGCTGAATGTGTATGAGGAATGGCAATGAGAGGCGGTGATTGGCTACATAGATGTGGTGGTGTAAGTAGTAGAAGACTTGTTGCGTTTGCTTGTGGAGTAGATTGAGGAACAGTAATAGGTTGGGCAGTAGATGCCAAGTTGGATGGAGCAGTAAAGAATGTTCGTGATGAACTTGAGAATATCAGCAGAAGGAGCAGAGTTGGGGAACTTGAAGCTGGGCATATTGTTGAAACTGGAGAGGTCGTTATTACTTATGTTGAAGGAGCCAAGGTTTGCTGCAATGGCCAAATATGCAAACACCTTATAATACAAAACTTTTGATGGTGCACTGTTAGGAAGTGAAGGAAAGGAGTTGCTAGTGGTGTATTTCATTGAAGGATCTTCGTGGTGTCTGCTTGTTTTTTAGTGACGGCAGCAAAGGGGGGAGATTTGGGGGAGTTCAGTTATGCATTTTGGTTTTTCCTTTAAAAATGATCTTTCTACCAAGGGACTTTTTGGATGTAAGACTGCGGAAGTTTTTTTTTTATATTTAAAGGGGTTTTTTTGTTGGAGGAGTAGAAGTATCCCTCAGTACTAAAACACGGCACACAAAACAGAATTCTTGTTTTTAAAAAAAAAAAAAATTGGCAGCCCATGAGAAGGTGGTTGTTGTATAACCCCAGCACAGTATGATATTTTTGGTAGCATTCTGGTTCGTTTTTTTTGGGTCAGCCCTGATAATGAAAGTAGTTGCCGTAGTTAAAGAGCAGGGGGAACCCAAGTGAAGCCTGAAGGTGACCTTAAACAAAGAGGAAGCATTTTGGGGATGGGGATAAGAAATTTTAAGATTTTTTTTCGGTTTTTTTAACCCCAAAGGGTTAGCCACCCAGGATAACCCAAAAAGGGGGAAAAGGGTTCCCCACAAGGCTTCTTATTTCCTTTTGGGGGTCCTCTTTTCCTTGTCCCCCAGGAGCGACCCAAAATCATTCGATAACCCCCCAGGTACCTACTTGCTGCTGGGAAAAAGGGGACAACAGTGAAAAGGAAACGCATTAAATGTTTTCCCCCCGCCGGGAATCAAACCCGGGTTTTCCTCCGTTTGTGAAAAAAGGGCCCGCCAGCCGGGCCAGGGGGAAACCACATTTTTTTTCTTTTCTCATTGGAAGGTAAAATTTTGTGATAATCTGTCTACTTCTTTGACAGAAAATTGGCGCTAGTGAAGAGAGGGCCCTTAAAACCCGGGTACTGTAGGGCCTTGATGCAGTGGAGGGGATTATCTTGCAGCCTCATGCACTGATACAAACGGCGAAAATTCCCCTTGATGGCAAGGTTGCCTGAACCCTTGCCCTGAAAACAAATTCTTCAGAGGGGCCTACCCACCGAAATTTTTTGCGGTAAAAATTCGGCCCGGGCCCCCTGTAAGCCTCCTGCGGGGGATTTGCACCCCAAAATTAATAATAATAATAAAAAAAATAATAAAAATTTAATAAAAATAATAATAAAAATTAAAAATTTAAAAATAATAATAAAAATAATAGTAACAATGTTATTTTTTTTTTAAATTATTAATTTTATTATTTTTTTAACTTTATTTTTGGAAAATTAAATTTATTGGATGAAAACTTTTCGAACATAAAAATTTAAAGGGTAACAAAGATAATTATTCTTTTTCAAGGTTACAGAAACAAGAAAGGAAATTTTTTGGGACACCTAGGTCCCCAAAAAATTTTCCCCCTTTTCCTTCGATACCTCCCATAATCTTTCTCCACAAGTCATCTGGACCTATATTAATTTAAAAACGAAAATACATTACCGGGAATTTATGGTAAACATTAATAAAAATTTTTGGGGGACTGTTGTTAAAAATTAAAAAATGATTACTTACACATTTAGGTACAGAAGGTAAATTTTAAATAAAAAAGACCCCCAAATTTAAAGTTTTGGAGATTACGGTGTGTCAGCAAAACCCCCCCTCTCTGCCTTTATTTATAAAAGGAATACGGGCCCAAAATTGAAAACATAAATTAGAAAAAATTAGCGGGGGTTTCCTGGAGCGGTCCTTTTCCTTTGCTTAATGCTCACATTATTGCAGGACTGCAAATCCAAAAATTTTTCGGCCTTTTTTTTAAAGGGGTTTTAAGCACAAAAAAACCCCCTTTAGAGCGGGGAAATTTTAAGCACTTTTCATTAACGTGCTTGTATCACTTTTAAAAAAAAAAACCCATCTTTTCCCCTTGCTCGTCTTGCGCCGCAGGGGTTTCCCCGTAAAATTAAATTTTTTAAAAAAAACACTTTGAGGTAATGGAAATGTATTAATCGGGTTTTTTATTACACAGAAAAATTTTTGGGAAATTATTTTCCCACTGCCCCCAGGAGGGCGTTGCTAAACGACTCAAATTGCTTTTTTGGCAATGGTGGAGGCCCTTTGGGTACATATAGGATCTGGCATCCACAGGGCGACATATTACACAAGATTTAATCACCCTTTTACACTTTGCCATCCTTGTGGAATCCAGAAGGTTTCCCTAATACAATTTAAGGTATCTTGTACCCCACCATGCATTACATTTTTATGGGCATTTAAAAAATTAAATTTGTTAGATTATGAATTTTGGGCAGCAAGATAGGGTGTTTAGCATAATCACCCAATTCAGCATTTTGCAACCTACCTCTGCACCTAATTATGCTGTTCTCTAAATACAGCCCCAATTTCTCTATTATGGAACCTTTCACAATTTTTCTTTCCATCATCAATTTAATCTCATTTCCATAGATTTTTTCTTGTACCCTCTGTATCTAATATTCAAGAGGATGTGAAAACTTACATGAGATATTCATCTTGTTTAGAAATTTAGTTACATTGATTAGTTTGGGTAAAGAAGAACATCTATTTATATCAATGGCTAAGGAAGGACAAACTATTGGAGCGGTGGTCACAGTAATTTCAACAGGAGCAATATACGCTTTTTGTACAGGCCAATTAGCTTTATTTACCAACCAGCTCGGTCCTTTAAACCATGATACAGCATTTACAAATTTAACATAAGGTAAACCTCGAGACAAGAAATCAGCTGGATTCTCCTCACCAGGTATATGATTAAATGTTAACATATGCTGACCCAAACTATTATACTTCTCTTGCATCTGATTAATTTCAGCGACTCTGTTTTGTTCGTACACAATTTTACTGTTTCCATTACGAATCCATTGTAAGGATACCTAATTATCAGACCAAATAACAGTGTCGCTAATATTTATCTCCAGCAACTTATTTCTTACATAATTAGCTAATTTGACACCTACATAAATGGCTGTTAATTCCAACTGAGATAAGGTACGTGATTTAATTGGAGACACTTTAGCCTTAGACATAACAAGAGAAATACCACTATTACACTGAAGGTAAGCAACTGCTCCATATGCCAATTTTGAAGCATCACAAAAAATGTGGAGTATATTTTTCCTATCTGGATTGGCCACCTGGCGTGGGAACTCTAACATTGGAATTTTTTCATAATCGCCAATTAATTCATCCCACCTGTTAATGAATTCCTCAGGTAGAATTTCATCCCAAGCACATTTAAGCTTCCAAGCTTCTTGTATTAATAATTTCCCTCTTATAGTAAGGGGTGACACTAAGCCTAGTGGATAAAAACATTTGGAAACTTCAGCAAGCAAAACTCTTTTAGTTAATTTATTGGGCATACTGTAATTATTAGGTTTTAACATTAACAAATCTCTCTCAGTATCCCAATTTAATCCCAATACATTACTACATTTTGGTACTTTATCTCCAAGGTAATCTTTACTTATTTTGTCCTTTAATTTGGACGAATTACTATTCCATTCCCTCAGAGGCATATTTGCACTTTGCATGATTTTATTAGCTTCTTCATAAGTCATTAACAGTTCCTCTTCAGTTGATGTCACACCCAGGTAATTGTCCACATAAAATTGCTTGCTCATTACTTTACTCAATGGACTTCCCATACATTTAAGGTGTGCATTTATCATCGCTTGAAGTAGGAACGGACTGGATGTAGCACCAAATAATGCGCTCCTAAAGCGAAAGGTTTTCAGAGGGCTAAGTGGGTCACTAGGATTCTCAGGCCATAAGAAGCAGGTACAATCCTGGCCAGCGTCTTGTAAACCCACTCTTAGGAAAGCTTTACTTATGTCAGCCGTAAAGACATAATTCTTCACCCTGAAATTTAATAAGAAATCTCCTAATTTTTCCGTCAACGACGGACCTGTCATCAAACAGTCATTTAAAGTAGGTACATTTTTGTTACTCTTGGCATTACAATTAAACACAATCCTCAGAGGAGTGGTCTTAGAATCTTTCTTCACTCCGTGATGTGGCAAATAGTGACCATAAATTTTGGTTTGCTCAGGAGGTACCTCTTCTAACAAATTTATTAATTAATTGTTCAGTAATTATATCATTATAGGCAGTCAACAATTCTGGTGTCTTACTCAGTTCGCGGAGCTGAGCCTTTAATTGTCCATATGCCATTCTGTAATAAGTGGGCAATTCTGGTTGGTTCAGTCTCCACGGAAATCGTACCCAGTATTGTCCAGATTCAAATTTTACATCTCTCAGGTACTGTTCCTGAGTAAAAGAATCATCTGGACTTTCTTCATTTACATTTATTCCAATGCTGTCTAATTCCCACAATTTATGCACTGGCTCAACACCATCCTCTATGGAAGAATTATACTGAGGCACGATTTCATGAGTAAGACACATAGTGATAGTATTTATAGTTTCCTCTAGTCATGCATTATTATTACGAGGAATCATACCATACATTACATGGCCTCCTGCAGTCTTTAAAAGGGTGACACCACATTTCTTTACCATACCCTTTACAAAGGAGGCATAATAGTCACTACCTATCAAAATATTTATTGGGCCTACAGAATCATCATTTACACCAGGAGGTGCTAAATTTACATTATGTGAAAGTCTTTCTGTAGCTTTACTAAGCCCTACTGTAGATATTTTCTCTGGAAGTCTATCTACAATTACTGCATTAGCACATTTTTTCTCATTGCCCAAACTGACAGTTACATAAACAGTGTGAAAATTTGTGTGGACTGCCTCCAAGTGAGTCGCCTACCCTAGCAAACTCTGTTGACACCGAGCTCTGAGGTGGGTACCTCAGCCTCAAAAGTGGCTTATGGGACTGATTTTCACAAATGATTGATGTTGCAAGAAACTCGCCTGCATGCACGTATAAAGGACTAACTTACTTGGTGTTGCAGCATATATCCTGATCTTCAACTTCCCTAAGCTTAGCCTTAGCCCCTTTGGGCTTTCCCTCAGAAACCACGTGCAACCGGGAGCCTGAATTCCTGCAATATTCAATCGTTATTAGTGACCTGCCTGCACCTCAGAAATTCCTATTTCCAAGAGGGTGTGTATCCCCTACTATAACTATGCAGACACGGACACTAGCTTCCAGACTGACGAGAGACACTGGTACTTACTGGGCATGCACTGCCAGCTGCAGCACAGCCCACAGATCAACTCACTCACAGTCTCCCCACACACTGGCCAGAAATCTACGAGATAAAGTGGAGGTCTTGTCTTACTGTATGGGCCTGACGGAGGTCATCTACGGTACATCGAGGTGCCTCTACCAGATTTCCCCAGGTCTCGATTGTGAAGACACGTGGGGGCCGCCGTCTGCTGATCACGGCACGTCTTGTCCAGTTGGTGTCTGTCTTAAGAAGAACGAGCTGGTCTCTCTTCCAGACCCTCGTCTCTTCGTTCAAACTAGGGCTGCCAGTTCTTCCTAGCTAACTTATCCTAGTGTTTGACTACATTATCGGCCTATTACTACCTATGCTAAGGTCTTAGGTCTACATTATTATTATCTACAGTTGCCTTAGTGAACCTAATATTAATATACTAACAGTAAAACTACCTACTCCTTCCCTGAAGGGCAAATATATAAATAAATAAGTGCCTACCATCCACGCCAACCCGGGGAGAGAAATGTGTTTATGTTCGGGGAGAACACTTTTTGTTTGGGTGGGTTTAAGGGCCACCCAGCTCAGCCGTTCCATTACGGCCATGCCGGATCTGTCCTGTGGAACTTTAGGAACCAAATAAATTTCCACAAACAGTGTCATACAATTGAGCTCTTTTATCTGAGAGAAAACCAGATAATTTTAGAGTTGTAGGATTGCCCATTTGTACTTTCATCCCATTAAGACATTTACGTTAATGAAAGTACGTTGGGATCCCTGGTCTAATAATGCAGTTACATTTTTTGATTTATGCCTTTTATTATCAATTTTTACCTGTAACACAGGTAAGGCTACTTCAGCAAAACCATCATTATTAACATTAGCAGCAATTTTTACATTAGCTACTGTTGTGTCAGGATTGTCAACACTATCACCATTATCAACATTATCATATAGACCCTTACACATAACTATATGGTGTCTTCCTTTGTGACATTGATAACAGTTGTTTAATTTGGCATGACAATCCTTTACATTGTGATTACCTAGACAACTGATAATCTGTCAAGTTCCTCCAATCTTTCAACTTTATCATTCCATGAATTGTAAGCATTGCAATTCTTAGAAAAATGAGTACCCTTGCAGAAGAGTTATTATGTGTTGCATCTTTAAAATGAGTTAGTTGGCTGGTCTGCAACTGAACAATTAATTCTTGTAGACCTAGTTTTATTTCCTCCAGACCAAAATAACCTTTGTGATACTTGTTTGAGAACCATTCAAGTGTTTTACAGCTTAATTTATTCTGTACAATGGCACTCAATAACCAGTCTGATTCCTTCAGATTATATTTATTACTTAAAGTTTTGAGAGTGCTCTCCAGTTTAACTCTAAACTGCTGTAAACCTTTGTAAGTGTGATCTGGTGACTTTAAATTAACAATGATATTCACTGGTTCCAACCTACTTTGTTCTATATTACCATAAGTGACCTTCAACTAGTCAATTGCTTCTTTGTAAGAATCATCTACATTGGGAAAGGCTTGTATGAGTATGTGAACATCTCCTCTTATCTGTCCTTTGAGGTAAAATAATTTAGTTACACAGCCTAGGTCACTTCTATCATGCACAGCTGCTTTAAAAATAGACCAAAACTCCTCCTAATTTTCTCCAGGATTAAATACAGGTAAACATAATTCTGGGTGTTTTGGCAAAGACATCTTATTTGTTGAAAGAAATTGATTAACTGCCTGGTTTACACCTTTTAATTTATTCAAAGCCTGACTTTTACAAGAAAGAATCTTTTCTTCTAATTCATAATACTGGTTAATCATAAGATTTACTTCTGTCTCATCTACACAGTTTACTAACAAATCTCTTTTATATTTGTTATAATATAATTTGTATGAATCATATCTATTCCCTAAAGCATCTAAATACAATTTTAAATCATCAGTATTCACAGTTTCTTGATTCATTAATTCCAAACATCTATTGTATGCATTGGTTACATGACCCTTTCTAGCCTGCAATGATGATTTTTTTGCTCTAAATTCCATGTGTTTGTCATCTACATTAATTTCCTCATTTTTACCCATGGTGCAATGTATTAAATTCAACTTAATTAATGACATTGATTATGTACTTGATTATGCACTTTATAAAGGTAAATATTACAACTTACCTTGAATAAATCCTAGCTACTTGAGCTTAGCAATTACATGTAAGGAAAGTATAATATAAACTTTAAATATACATTAATGATTTTAGCTGCACTTGAGCTTAGCAATTACACATGTAAGGAAATTATAATATAAATTTTAAAAGCATTAATATGAATTCCAGCTACACTTGAGCTTAGCAATTACATGTAAGGAAATTATAATATAAACTTTAAATATACATTAATAAACCTTAACCAGACTTGGCTTATCCTTGCCAGACTTGCCTTAGCAAAATTAAAATTACACACACTAATACAAATCCTAGCCAGACTTTGGCTTAGCAAAATTAATATTATACAAATATACTAATATAAATCTTTGCCAGACTTGGCTTAGCAAATTTAGTATTATAATAATTATAATCCACTACACATTAAGTAAATTTGTGGACCTAACATCCACCTCCTGTCATTTCACATATAATTATTAAGTAATTAATTAACTAATTAATGACTTCACAAATTACATTCAGTTCGATCAAGGACCAACGGGTCACTATTTGTGGAAAATTAAATTTACCTGGATGTAACTCATCAGATACATACCAGTAAATGGTAACAAAGATAATTATTCTTTATCAAGGTTACAGAGACAAGTAGGAATTTTAGGACACCTAGGTCGCAAAAAATGTCCTCCTTCGATACCTACCATAATCTTTCTCTCCACAAGTCACTCTGGACCTATATTAATTTCAAACGAAATATACATTACCAGGAATTATGGTAAACATTAATATAAATTTGTGGACTGTATGTTAAAATTAATAAATGATTACATATACACATTTATGTAACAGAAGGTGAATTTATAATCATAAGACTCACCAATTAGTCTGGAGATTACAGTGTGTCATGCTAAGCCCCCCTCTCTGCCTTTATTTATGAAGAGAATACTGGCCAGAATTGCAACATAAATTAGACAACTTAGCTGAGGTTCCTGGAGCAGTCCTGTCCATCTGCTTAATGCTCACATTATGCAGGACTGCAAATCCAACAATTTCGGCTCTTATTTGAGAGGTTTTAAGCACAATAAAATCCCTAGAGCGGTGGAAATTATGCACATTTCAATAACGTGCTTGTATCACATTCAAAAACAATGGCATCTCTTCCCTTGCTCGTCAGCGCAGGCGCAGAGCTTCCCTGTCAATTCACTTCTTTAAAATACATTTTAGAGCATTAGTAATGTATTAATCAGGTTTATTTACACATCATAATTTTGGGAAATTATTTTCCACAATTATTATTATCATTATTATTATTATTATTATTATTATTATTATTAGTAGTAGTAGTTAGTAGTAGTAGTAGTAGTAGTAGCAGTAGTTGTTGTTGTATTAATAATATACTACTACTACTACTACTACTAATAATAATAATAATAATAACCAAATAATGTTCTTTTATGTGTCAATAATATCTGTGTTACAGATAAATGATTCAGAGAACCGTCAAGTTGATAAGTTAGACACATGTGCAACACTTGAGTTTCTTTGCTGAGGAAACGTTTCCCCACACAGTGGTTTCATCAGTCCATACAAAGGAGAATGGTGAAGAACAGGAGTTCAAGGTAATCAGTACCTCAAACTCCTCCTGTTCTTCACCATTCTCCTTTGTATAGACTGATGAAGTCACTGTGTGGGGAAACGTTTCTAATTGTTAAAATTTTATATGTTTTGTACTCTAAGCTTATTTAAGTAAGTTTATTCAGGTATACACAAATACAGTTACATAGAATATCATACATAGCAGCATATGTGTAGATAACCTGGGATAACCCAAAAA
Source organism: Cherax quadricarinatus (assembly GCF_026875155.1). NCBI lineage: Eukaryota > Metazoa > Arthropoda > Malacostraca > Decapoda > Parastacidae > Cherax > Cherax quadricarinatus. The sequence goes on from NC_069402.1 coordinate 61,325,601, forward strand.
AGTCAGAGTGACTTATTTCCATTGGGGTCCTTTTAATACCTTATTATTATCCTATGAAGGAGATAATATCTCATTATTATACTATAAAGGAGATATATCAGGAATAAGGCAAAATGAGTTATTTACAATTACATGTGTTTAGATAAAAAATATAAAATCATTCTCCTTCCTTTGTGTCCCTACATTCATTAGGCACCTTTTGTCACTCTTCTTGAACTGGTTCATGCTGTGACTGGCTTTGACATGTGCGGGCAGTCTGTTCCATTCTTTATTGCTGTACAATAAAAGGTGTTTGAAGCCTGGCCACTGACTGTGGGTACTACAAAGTTGTGCTCTCTCCCCCTAGTACTATGATTGCTTTGGTTCCCAACCTTGACAAAACTGACAGCAAGATATTCTGGACACTGTGAGTAATTTTATAAACTTGATATAACTTCAGTTGTTTTACTCTGTCTTCAGCATTCAGCATATCCAATTGTTGTAATTCATCCTGGCCTACATGTTCTCTTGGACTCAGGTCCAGGATGAATCTTACCATTTTGTTCTGGGTGATTTGCAGTTTATCTTTCAGTTTTTTTTTTTTTTTTTTTTTTTTTGTCAAGGCAGAGCACCATGAAGAGCAAGCGTAGTCCATATGACACTGTATAAGGTTTAGACATAGGGTCCTGCGAGCCTCAGTAGGAAGACACTGTGCTTGTTTGTAGAGGAACTTCAGTCTGGCATTCACTTTCTTTACTTCACTGTTCCCTATCAGTTCTACTGACATGCATGGGTCAAAGGGGATTCCCAGATATTTTACTGAGGAAACTGAAGTGATGGGCTCCCCATTACACCAGACATTAAAATTATTTACCCTTCTCAGTTTATATTTTGTGCCAAAGAGTATGGCTTCAGTTTTCCCGAGGTGTTGTCTACTAACCATTTGCTGCAGGACTCCAGTTCTAGTGTTATTACATTAACTATAGCAGCGCTGTATAGCCCTTGTGGTTTAGCGCTTCTTTTTTATAATATATTAGCCATATCTTGTGGGTCTTTACCTGACACTAACAGTGCACTGTCATCTATATACAGTAGGAGTTTGCACTTGACACTGATGGGCATATAGTTTTACATGACAGAAATTATAAGGGACATTGGGGAACTCCACATGCTATTTTGATTTAAGAACATAAGAAAGAAGGAACACTGCAGCAGCCCCATGGCCTATGCGAGGCAAGTCCAAATCTCCCACCGGCTTAAGCCAATGCCTTGAGGTCAGACACGTCACTTAAGGGAGGAGCACGGCATCCGACCTAGTAGCACAAGTTAGTCAGGTCCAACTCACACACACCCACACCCACTCATCCAACCTATTTTTAAAACTACACAAAGTATTAGCTTCTATGACGGTACTCGGGAGTTTATTCCACTCATCCACAACTCTATTACCAAACCAGTGCTTTCCTATATCCTTCCTGAATTTGAATTTTTCCAATTTAAAGACATTGCTGCGAATCCTGTCTATGTTAGATATTTTTAACACGCTATTTGCATCCACTTTATTAATTCCTGTTTTCCATTTATACACTTCAATCATATCCCCCCTAATTCTACGCCTTTCTAGAGAGTGCAGATTCAGGGCCTTCAGTATGTCCTCATAGGGAAGACTTCTGATACATGGGATCAACTTTGTCATCCTCCTCTACGTTTTCCAGTGCATTTATATCCATTCTGTAATACGGTGACCAGATCTGTGCAGCATAATCTAAATGAGGCCTAACCAAAGATATATAGAGTTGAAGAACAACCTAAGGACTTCTATTATTTATACTTCTTGCTATGAAGCCAAGGATTCTGTTAGGTTTATTGTGAACACTTATGCACTGTTGTCTTGGTTTCAGATTGCTACTAACCAGAACTCCTAAATCCTTTTCGCAATCAGTAATACTAAGATCTACATTATTTAGTTTTCATGTGGCATGGTTATTTTCCTGTCCACCATTTAGAACTTTGCATTTGTCAATATTAAACTGCATCTGCCATTTCTCCGACCATTGCATCAGTCTATTCAAATCATCCTAGAGTGCTCTAATGTTTACCTGGAGTTTACCTGGAGAGAGTTCCGGGGGTCAACGCCCCCGCGGCCCGGTCTGAGACCAGGCCTCCTGGCGGATCAGAGCATGATCAACCAGGCTGTTGCTGCTGGCTGCACGCAAACCAACATACGAGCCACAGCCCGGCTGATCCGGAACTGACTTTAGGTGCTTGTCCAGTGCCAGCTTGAAGACTGCCAGGGGTCTGTTGGTAATCCCCCTTATGTGTGCTGGGAGGCAGTTGAACAGTCTCGGGCCCCTGACACTTTTGTATGGTCTCTTAAACGTGCTAGTGACACCCCTGCTTTTCATGGGGGGATGTGCATCGTCTGCCAAGTCTTTTGCTTTCGTAGTGGGTGAATTTTCGTGTGCAAGTTCGGTACTAGTCCTCTAGGATTTCCAGGTGTATATAATCATGTATCTCTCCCTCCTGCGTTCCAGGGAATACAGGTTTAGGAACCTCAAGCGCTCCCAATAATTGAGGTGTTTTTATCTCCGTTATGCGCGCCGTGAAAGTTCTCTGTACATTTTCTAGGTCGGCAATTTCACCTGCCTTGAAAGGTGCTGTTAGTGTGCAGCAATATTCCAGCCTAGATAGAACAAGTGACCTGAAGAGTGTCATCATGGGCTTGGCCTCCCTAGTTTTTGAAGGTTCTCATTATCCATCCTGTCATTTTTCTAGCAGATGCGATTGATACAATGTTTATGGTCCTTGAAGTGAGATCCTCCGACATGATCACTCCCAGGTCTTTGACGTTGGTGTTTCGCTCTATTTTGTGGCCAGAATTTGTTTTGTACTCTGATGAAGATTTAATTTCCTCATGTTTACCATATCTGAGTAATTGAAATTTCTCATCGTTGAACTTCATATTGTTTTCTGCAGCCCACTGAAAGATTTGGTTGATGTCTCACTGGAGCTTTGCAGTGTCTGCAATGGAAGACACTGTCATGCAGATTCGGGTGTCATCTGCAAAGGAAGACACGGTGTGCTGTGGCTGACATCCTTGTCTATGTCGGATATAAGGATGAGGAACAAGATGGGAGCGAGTACTGTCCTTGTGGAACAGAGCTTTTCACCGTAGCTGCCTCGGACTTTACTCTGTTGACGACTACTCTCTGTGTTCTGTTAGTGAGGAAATTATAGATCCATCGACCGACTTTTCCTGTTATTCCTTTAGCACGCATTTTGTGCGCTATTACGCCATGGTCACACTTGTCGAAGGCTTTTGCAAGTCTGTATATATTACATCTGCATTCTTTTTGTCTTCTAGTGCATTTAGGACCTTGTCGTAGTGGTCCAATAGTTGGAGACAGACGGGAGCGACCTGTTCTAAACCCATGTTGCCCTGGGTTGTGTAACTGATGGGTTTCTAGATGCGTGGTGATCTTGCTTCTTAGGAACCCTTTCAAAGATTTTTTAGATATGGGATGTTAGTGCTATTGGTCTGTAGTTCTTTGCTGTTGCTTTACTGCCCCCTTTGTGGAGGGGGGCTATGCCCTGTTGTTTTTAGTAACTGTGGGACGACCCCCGTGTCCATGCCTCCCTCTCCATAGGATGGAAAAGGCTCGTGATAAGGGGCTTCTTGCAGTTCTTGAAAACACAGAGTTCCATGAGTCTGGCCCTGGGCAGAGGGGCAGGGGCATGTCATTTATCGCCTGTTCGAAGTCATTTGGCGTCAGGATAACAGGGATAGGCTTGTTTTTAATCAAATTTTGTGGCTCTCTCATAAAAAATTCATTTTGATCTTCGACTCTCAGTCTGGTTAGCGCTTGCTAAAAACTGAGTCATATTGGGACTTGAGTAGCTCACTCATTTCCTTTTTTGTCATCTGTGTAGGACCCATCTGTTTAAGTAGGGGCCCAATACTGGACGTTTTTTCTCGATTTTGATTTGGCATAGGAGAAGAAATACTTTGGGTTTCTTTCGATTTCATTTATGGCTTTTAGTTCTTCCCGCGATTCCTGACTCCTAAAGGATTCTTTTAGCTTAAGTTCGATGCTTCTATTTCTCTGACCAGTGTCTCCCTACGCATTTCAGATATAATTGACCCTTTTAGGGCCCCTCTGTTATTTTTTCCGTCGCCTGTAAAGGGAGCGCCTGTCTCTTTCTGTTTAAATCTACTCCCCTTTTTCTTAGAGGAATAAGCCTTGTGCATACATCGAGTGCTACCGAGTTAATCTGTTCTAGGCATAAGTTGGGGTCTGTGTTGCTTAGTATATCTTCCCAGCTTATATCGGTTAGGACTTGGTTTACTTGGTCCCACTTTATGTTTTTGTTATTGAAGTTGAATTTGGTGAATGCTCCCTCGTGACTAATCTCATTATGTCGGTCTGGGGCTCCGCGCATACATGACTGAACCTCAATTATGTTGTGATCTGAGTATATTGTTTTTGATATGGTGATATTTCTTATCAGATCATTAGAATGAATTGGACGGCCTATTTTGGTGTTATTAGCAAATTTGCTTATGTCACTATTTATTCCTTCATCTATGTCGTTTATGAAGATTGTGAACAACAAGGGGCCCAACGCTTATCCCTGTGGAACACCACTTGTGACGTGCCCCCATTCCGATTTCTCCCCATTTATGCAAACTCTCTGCTGCCTATTTATTAATCATGTCTCTACACAGGAAAAAATTTCTCCTATTCTGTGTGCCTTAAGTTACCTCAATAGATGCTTTCTTTACTTCCCGTCAGCGTCAACGTGCTCTTTTTGCGGTTCTACCACAAGAACTCTGTAACCTTCTCTCTTCCATTGCCTTTGACACTGCTCGCCTGAATACACAAATTCATTCTTCTAAACTACAGAATGAACTTCAACGTCTCATCTCAGCTAGCCCTTGGTCTAAATTCTCCCTCACTGACTGTGTTACTAACTTGTCTTCTGTCTCACTCTCTCAATATGAGCTTGAACTTCTTGGTTTTGGTCTTTCCTTTGCCACTTCGCCTTTTCCTCGCGCTGGTATTCCCCTGATTACCTCTTTGATTCCTTTCGAAATCTCGTTCCCGTAATCTCCTGACTTGTCCACTTTTTCGTGGCGCTCTCCTTCCTGCTCTTGTTAATCTGTTTTCTAAGAATCACCACCTTCCGCGCCGTTACCAACTTGCCCTTTCTTCAATTTAAATCTAACACTAACATTGTCATACTATCTTCTGACAAAGGTTATTGGGTAGTTATCCTTGATCGCGAGGATTACCTCCGTAAAGCTGATGTCTTGCTTTCTGACTCACGCACCAAACCACTCCCTCGTTTCCAACCCTCTTGATCACATCAAGAGAACTTTCAACAAGAAACTAAGGACCTCTCCGACCTCTGTCCTCCTGACTTTGATCTTGTTCAAGGGTTTTTCGTGTCATCTGTCCCTCTCTTCCCTATTTCTATGGCTTTCCCAAAACTCATAAACCTGATATTCCTCTTCGTTCTATCATATCCTCTAGAGGTTCTGTCTCTTATTCTCTTGCTTCTTGGGTGCCAAAAAACCCTAAACTCCCTTTCTTGGTACTTTTTCTCCTGCCCACCTCCGTCACTCTCAAGACTTCATTGAACGGGTTCGCTCTCTCTCGACCTGTAAGATGCTTATTCTTGACGTTGAGTCCCTCTTCACCAATGTCCCTCTTGATGATGTCCTTGATTTTCTTAGAGATAAGGCCCATGATGGGTTTCTACATCTCCCTATACCTACTGATGTCTTTCTTGATCTTATCCGCCTCTGTGTGGACTATAATTCCTTTTCCTTCCAAGGAAATATTATTCTCAAACCCTTTCGGTGTCGCTATGGGCTCTCCTCTCTCCGTCCTTGCTATCTTTACATGGAATACTTCGAGACTGTTCTTCTTCCTACCATCGATGTGCGCCCTTCACTCTGGCTCCGCTATGTGGATGACATATTTGCTCTGTGGCCTCATGACTCCAGTCTCTTCCAACCTTTTCTTGAAGCTCTTAATAATCTTGCCCCTTCCATAAAGTTTAAAGCTGAATGGGAATCTAATTCCTTGCTTCTTTCCCTTGATGTCCATGTCCACCGCTCAGATACAGGTTTTTCCTTTTCCGTTTACCACAAACCTTTGCACAGTGGCATGTACATTCACTACTTTTCCTATCATGCCTCCCATGTCAAGAAAAGTGTTCTTATCTCCCTCTTTCTCCGTGCCCTCCGCATCTTTGATCCTCAGTTCCTTCCAGCAGAAATTTCCACTCTTCATAATTCGTTTTCCCATCTTGGCTACCTTTCCCATTTCATAGACTGCGCTCTCACGTGCTAAACGTAATTTCTTCTCTCCCAAACTCTCTAATCCTGTCCTCTGCCTTCCCTACATTTCCGGTCTTTCTAATCTCAATAATTCTCTCCGTCCCTTACACATCAAACTTACTTTCCGCCAGACTAACACTCTTCGTACTAATCTCGTTCATACCTCTCCTCCCTCTACAGATGTTCCTGGTGTCTACTCTATTTCTTGCTCCTCCTGTCCTCTTCAATACTTTGGAAAAACTGGCCGATCTCTTTCTGACAGACTTAGGGAGCACAAAAAATATTGTTAGGCTTGCCGACACTAACAATGCTCTTTTCTGTCACGTCAGAGATCACAGCCATCCTATTGACTGGTCTTTAACAGTCGCCGTCTGGTTGAATCCTCCCTAATACACAACTTTCCTTGTATGAATCTTAGTCCTGGCTTCGTCTCTGTAGATGCCTTCCTCTCCCACTACATTGTAAAATGCTCCAAACTTCAGAACAACGGTGACTTAACCTGATTCCTCCTTTTTTTTTCTTCTCCCTCTTCCCCTTTCCTCTTTCCTTTTTTCTCTTCTGGGTTGTCTTTCTTTCTTTTGCCTTGTGTTTCTATTCCTTCATTATTTTTCCATTATTTCCCCTCCCCCCCCCTCTGTGTTCTTGCTCTCCCTCTGTGGGGATCTAGCTCCTTGCAGTGCTCCCCTTTCTTTGTATTTGACTGGCTCCTCCTCCTTAATTCCCCATTACTACTTCCTTCCATCTCTGCCACTACTACTACCACTACTACTACTGCTACTACTACTACTACTACTACTACTACTACTACTACTACTACTACTACTACTAATACTACTACTAATCTACTACTACTACTACTACCACTACCTTTTCCTGCCTATATATACCCGTCCTGCTCTACTTCTCGTTAGTGTGACTTTGTAAATGGTCTCTTCTATGTGCGGGTTATTTGTGTATTTACCTCAATAGCCTCTGATGTGGAACTCTATCGAAAGCCTTACTGAAGTCCATAGACACAATATCATATTCAATACCATGATCTACCTCCTCAAATACCTTAGTGAAGAAAGTTAGTAAATTCGCAAGACAGGAACGCCCTTTCGTAAAACCATGCAAAGATTCATTAATCAATTTAAGCCTTTCAAGATGGCTATGAATTGCTTCCGCAATTATTGGTTCCATAAATTTTCACACTATGGAGGTAAAGCAGGCTTATTGGTCTATAGTTCGAAGCAAAGGACCTGTCACCTGCCTTATATTACATTTGCTATTTTCCACCTATCAGGAACTATGCCAGTTTGTAGTGATATGTTGAAAAGATTAGCCAAAGGTATGCTAAGTTCCTCTTTACATTCCTTTAACACCCTTGCAAACAGTTCATCAGTGCCTGGGGATTTGTTAGGTTTTAATTTCTCTATTTGTCTGAGGACCATGTCACTGGTTACCGCAATCGTGCATAGTTTATTATCGTCCTGTTCTACATAATCTATTATTTCTGGAATTTCGCTAGTATTTTCCTGGGTAAAAACTGAAAGGATGTAAGTATTGAAAATTTCACACACATCCTTATCACTGACAGCGATCTGACCTGAGTTACTCGTGACCTTAGCCTCATAATCTCTTGTTGCTTTTCTTATTCCTTTTTTTTTATTTCTCTCTTTAATTGAATATATTGATTTCTTAACTGCCCATCCTCTCTTTTGATACCCCTATATATGCCTCTCTTTTGACCAATGAGATTTTTAATCTATTGTTCATTCATTTGGCATCATTTTTGTTAGATCTAATTTTCCTACTTATCCAGTAGCTCCTGTCTCCTACCCTTCCCAGTGTCATTACTCCCAGAACTAAGATAATGGGCTTGTTCCCATTACCTGACATAATATTATCCAACCTGATGACTATGTCACCAACACCAGCTCCTGGGAGGCACACAATCTGTCTGACCTCCCTATCTCTGTTACAGAAAGCACGGTCCACATATCTTCCCAGAGAATCTCCTACAATTAGAATATTCTTACCTTGATTAGCAGGGAAGTCAGTGATACCTTTAACCTCACTAATCACTGAGTACACTCGTCCTGGAGAACAGAGAATCGATTTCCTACCTTCACATCTTCTCCATTAACCCTCCTTATCTTCCTTCTTCCTGAACTGTGAACCACTTGCCACTTAAAGTGGCTGCCACTCTCACTGCTGGTGACCATTTCCTCTTTACCAGCACCGGCCATCTCACACTCACTCCCAGACCCATCTATGCGAAGCTTCAGCCTCCTATTTTCTTCCTGAAGAAGTAGAACCTTCTTCAACACTCTAACCTGAGATTCTAAAACACTACAACAAGTCATGAAGTAGGTTTTGTCAAAATTGTTGATCATCATCCAAGTGGATATTTCAAAGCCCATCAATTACAGTGTTTATAAGTATGATTTGGTTTGGGTGAGAGAAGATATAAGTAGTGTCATCTGCAATAAAGAACAGGTTTAAGTAGTTTAGAATCATTGGGGAGGTCATTGATGTAAATGAGAAAGAGTAGTGGTCCAAGAACACTAACACCTACCTGGAGTTCATTACCTTTGTAAATTGTGAGTTCATTACCTTTGTAAATTGTGAGTTCATTACCTCTGTAACTTGCTCAGCTATCAAAACTTTGGAGTCCAGTCCCTGGACCAATTGTGTACCTCTATAATCTTTTGACTACTGCCCACAGGATGGGTATGAGGTGCATAATAAACGTATTAAACTAACACCAAACTAAATCCAAACTGATGGGGATTAAGTATGTTGTGGGATACAAGGTAGGAGTCAACTTGCTTGTGAATTATTTTTTTTCGAAGATTTTAGATAGAAGGGATAGGTTTGATATAGGTCTATAGTTAATTAAATCAGTAGAATCGCCTCCTTTGAGGATCGGAGTGACCCTTGCTGTCTTTAGTAGGGATGGGAAGGTGGAAGATTCAATGGACTTGTTAAAAAGTGTTGCAATAATGGGTGACAAAACAAATGAGAAGCTTTTTTATACATGAGTGGTGGTAAGTTATTTGAGTTTCCTGCCTTGTTCTTTAGTGTTTTGTTGATGAGTGAGATTTCAGTAGGGTTTGTTGAGACTAAGAAAAGAGTATTTGGGTAGTTACCAGTGAGGTAGTTTTTTGGTTGTGTATTTGAGTTTGGGATTTTGCTTGCTAGTGTTGTTCCTACAGTCGAGAAAAAGACGTTTAGGTTGTTGGCAGTATCTGTCGGCTGGATGAGAGGTTCGTTTGGTTTTGTTAAGTTAATCACTGTTTCGAGGCAGTTTCCTAGATCCTAGAATTTCAGATAGGGTTTTCCAGTTTTATTTCATATCCCCCTATATGTCATAAAATCTGTTTTCGTAATACAGTTTTTTTCTTTTTTGCCCTTCTTATTAGATTCGTAAGTGTTAACGAGTAACGTTTCGTCTGTTCCTTAGTTATTTGACCTATTCCGTACTGTTTTTATATATAGATGTTTTGTGTCAGTGGAATTGAGGATGCTCTTTGTAAACTAGAGACTGTTTAGTCTCTTGGCTGTGATTTGTTTTGTTTTTATTGGACAATGTCTGTTATAGAGGTTTTGGGTTCTTTGTAGAAGTTTTTTGACACATTCATCAATATCGAGGCTGGCTGTCAGCTCACTTTGCCAGTTAATGTTATTCAATGCTTACATAAAATTATTTACTGATGTCTCGTCATGTAGTCGGAATGAGATCTTGTGTCCTGTGGGAGTTAGTAAGTTTATAAGTATGTTTTTTTCAGGTATACACAAATGCAGTGACATGGATTATCATGCATAGCAGCATATGTGTAGAGAACCTAGGATAACCCAAAAAAGTCAGTTTACATAAGTTTGTTATGAGAAAGGTGGGTCAGTGGTCTGTGGAGTTATCTGTGATAATATCTGCTCTTAGTGGGGATATAGTGTTGGTCCAGATATGGTCAAGTAGTGAGGCACTTGTCTCGGTGATTCTTGTTAGTTTGGTTATAGATGGTAGGAGTTAGCAGTTGCTCACAGTGTTAGTGAATTCAATTACTTGTGGGTCGTGTTCATGGACGTGGTTAATGTTGAAGTTACCTGTAAGTATCAGGTGGTGTTTATTCATCTCTAAGTCAGTTATCATGTTTCTTACGTTTTCATTAAATGAGTAAATATTTGTGTGAGGTGCTCTGTAGATAGCTCAAACTGTTATGGTTTCTTGAAGGGGATTATGTTATGGAATGCGGGGATATCATACTCGGATCGCGCAGGAACCGACATACATCTATTTACACATATGTTGAAGTATGTATGACAATTGTACTTACGTGTGGCTGTACCGAAATAAATTTAGTTAAGCTAGTCATAACTTTGTCTAAGACACTCCATTACAGGAGCTTTAATAAAAACTATTATCCTAAGACCAGACCATTCCCATTAATTTATATAGTAATTTTTATTTTTTTAAATGTTTTGAACTACCTCACTATTGTAAATCTAGTTACTCACTACAGCTACCTCGCTTTAATACCAGAATGATCCATAAATTGTGTCAGTATAGAGTAAGAAATCAAATAAAATAAAATCAAGTTTATTTTCTATAAGGGTTACAATGTGGGGTTTACAGGATTTGGATATTGTGTGGTTTACATGTTATAAAACACTAATTACAGAGGGGGCCACTAGGACACCTAGCATGGCTAGGCATTTCGGGCAGACTTAGATTATTTCTTACCTGGAGTTTACCTGGAGAGAGTTCCGGGGGTCAACGCCCCCGCGGCCCGGTCTGTGACCAGGCCTCCTGGTGGATCAGAGCCTGATCAACCAGGCTGTTGCTGCTGGCTGCACGTAAACCAACGTACGAGCCACAGCCCGGCTGATCAGGAACTGACTTTAGGTGCTTGTCCAGTGCGAGCTTGAAGACTGCCAGGGATCTGTTGGTAATCCCCCTTATGTGTGCTGGGAGGCAGTTGAACAGTCTCGGGCCCCTGACACTTATTGTATGGTCTCTTAACGTGCTAGTGAGTTTAGCAATGTGAATGCTTTTGTTTTGGCACAGATACAGATACTAATGCCGGAAAAAAAATCCCCCCCCCAGTACCAACAATACCACCAGTCCGATAACATTCTTCTTTGCAAATATACAGGGTCTAAAGCCAGCAACAAACAACAAAATACCTTTCATCCGTGGACTGCTTGCAGAGGCAAAGGCAATGTTCGCGGCTTTCACTGAGACCCACATAAAGGATCACTTGGACAACGAAATATGGATCCCAGGTTACAACCTATACAGATGTGACAGAGTGAACAGGCAAAAGGGGGGGGGGTTGGCCTGTACATTGCAGAGTCACTTGTTTGCACAGAACTGCTTAATGCCTCAAATGATGTAGTGGAAGTTTTAGCAGTAAAGTCGAGAACCAAAACCTAGTCATTGTGGTAGTCCCCTT
>NC_069402.1:61337863-61363332 GCF_026875155.1 Cherax quadricarinatus
TAAAAATTATGAGTTTGACAAAAAGTTTAAGGTTTACTGATGGGGTAAGTCGGATGGTTCATCATAAGGTGATCCAGAGGAAAATGGCTGGCACAAACAGTGCATGAGTTACACTTAAAATACAGACAAATGGGTTCACGATACAACAAATCGTTGAGGGGTTGGGAATCTCGTTTCTCATTTGAGTATAGGTGTGAGAGAAGAGTCACCACCTCGCCACATAAAAGCCCAGAAAGTTACTCAAAGATCTCGAGAGATCAGTCTAAAGCTCGTACGACTAACGTTGGAAGTACTATGGTAAAGAAGTGTCTAAGGTAAGAAACTTCTAAGCAGAACCTTAGAGGCCTCATGCCAGAATATGTGTGTTCTGCGAAGGCGAACACGCGAGCACGAGTTGCCCGGAGTATAAAACACTGAGCAGTAGGCAACAGAGACAAGGGAGTTGAGACTCTGCTTCAAGTGTTGTGGGGAACACTTTGCGAAGACTGTGGCACCCAGCTCAGTGAGTGTCGAGTCTGTTGCAGAGGTAAGCACCTACTGCACTATGTCCCAATGTTTTTAAAGGGGAACCCCAAGCTAGTGGGATATCTCTCAGGTAGAGATAGAAAGTGAGTCTGAGCCTGAAATGGTAGCCAGCGTGATTAGTGGGAGTGAAGAATCACGGAGGTGCTGCCCTACCTACAGTCATGGCAAAGGTTGTGAATGGGCACAGGTCCGAAACAACCCGATTATTCTTTGACCCAGGAGCACAAGTATCCTTGATAACAAAGAAGTTGGTGGCTAAATTAAAGTTAAAGGGCCCCACAAAGAAAGTTAGTTGATGTTGGGAGGGGCTATTAAATCAAATCCACCCAAATCTTATGATGTGGTGGATGTCACAGTCAAATTAGGGGACATTGCAGAGACATTACAGCCTTGTGGTAGAGACATTACCCAGGGCAATTACAGCGAGAGGTCTTGCTGCAGCAGCTGAAGCGATTGAAAAACCTTGATGTGAAGCTGGGAGACCAGGGAATTACCACTGAACAAATCAGAAATGTAGGTATCCTGGTGGGACCAATCATATAGAATGACTTCCTGTCTCAAAAGACGGACGTTTAAGGAAGGAATTGATTTATACAGATCCCAGTAGGATACTCATAGGCGGCAGGATTCCACCTGAATTCCCTGCCACGCCAGATAGAGGAGAAGCTGTCCCCAGAATATCTGGGGGAGTAGTGATAATGAATACCAGTGTACACGATGAACCACCAGGGAAGCTGATCCAGGTAGGGAGTGACGAACACTCGGTCACCTTGGGAAAACACTTTTACAGGGTACGTAAAGAGGGAGATAGATTGCCATTAAATCTAGGGAACCTCGTAACAGTGGGAGGAAAGGCTACCAAGGCATGTGGGCCACTGGGTGGGAAAGTACAGAGCCGCTCAGTCAAGGCTAGACATATGAAAGACGTTAAAGTTAAAGGAAAGGGTGCTAAGACCACCAGAACCAACAAGTTTACACCCCCAGAGGTCCACGCAGGGGAAACTGGATGGTTGAAGTTAGACCAGAGTCTGCTCGACGAGAGTGGCTGGACAGCACTCATGTCCAGGGTCCACTGTGGGGGCTCGCGGAAGTTGAACTTGATTTAGACTTAGTGCCTACCTTCGCCGGCGGGAGGATGTGGAAATTTATTTGGTCCCTAAAGTTCCACAGGACAGATCCGGCATGGCTGTAATGGAACAGCTGAGCTGGGTGGCCCTTAAACCCACCCAAACAAAAAGTGTTCTCCCCGAACATAAACACATTTCTCTCCCCGGGTTGGCGTGGATGGTAGGCATTATTTATTTAAGGGCTTCCCTTAGGAAGGAAGGGAGTTTTTTCTGTTATTTTAATATTTGGTTCACTAAGGCACGTAGATAATAAAAGAGGCCAAAACCTTAGCATAGGTAAATAAAGGGCCTAAGTAGGGAAAACAGGATAAGTTGAGGGAGAACGGGGCCCCATTTGAACGAAAAACGAGGGTCTGGAAAGAGACCACTCGTTCTTTTTAAGACAAAACACAACTGGATAAACGGCCGTATCAGCGACGGCCCCCCCATGTCTTTTACATCGAGAGGGGAAAACTGGAGAGACACCTCGATGTCCGTAGATACCCCCTAGGCCCCTACAGTAGACAAGACCTCCACTTTAAACCGTAATTTCTTGGGCCCTGTGTGGGAACTGTAGTGATTGATCTGTGGCCTTGTTGCGCTGCAGTGCAGCCCCTAATCCAGTGCTCTCGTCATCTGGAACTAAGGGCCCGGTCTGCATAGTTATACCAGGGGATACACACCCTCTTGGAAATAGGAATTTCTGAGGTGCAGGCAGGTCACTAATAACGATTGAATATTGCAGGAATTCAGGCTCCCGGTTGCACGTGGTTTCTGAGGGGAAGCCCGAAGGGGCTAAGGCTAAGCTTAGGGAAGTTGAAGATCAGGATATATGCTGCAACACCAAGTAAGTTAGTCCTTTATACGTGCATGCAGGCGAGTTTCTTGCAACATCAATCATTTGTGAAAATCTGTCCTATAAGCCACTTTTGAGGCTGAGGTACCCACCTCAGAGCTCGGTGTCAACAGAGTTTGCTAGGGTAGGCGACTCACTTGGAGGCAGTCCACACAAATTTTCACACTGTTTATGTAACTGTCAGGTTGGGCAATGAGAAAAAATGTGCTAATGCAGTAATTGTAGATAGACTTCCAGAGAAAATATCTACAGTAGGGCTTAGTAAAGCTACAGAAAGACTTTCACATAATGTAAATTTAGCACCTTCTGGTGTAAATGATGATTCTGTAGGCCCAATAAATATTTTGATAGGTAGTGACTATTATGCCTCCTTTGTAAAGGGTATGGTAAAGAAATGTGGTGTCACCCTTTTAAAGACTGCAGGAGGCCATGTAATGTATGGTATGATTCCTCGTAATAATAATGCATGACTAGAGGAAACTATAAATACTATCACTATGTGTCTTACTCATGAAATCGTGCCTCAGTATAATTCTTCCATAGAGGATGGTGTTGAGCCAGTGCATAAATTGTGAGAATTAGACAGCATCGGAATAAATGTAAATGAAGAAAGTCCAGATGATTCTTTTACACAGGAACAGTACCTGAGAGATGTAAAATTTGAATCTGGACAATACTGGGTACGATTTCCGTGGAGACTGAACCAACCAGAATTGCCCACTTATTACAGAATGGCATATGGACAATTAAAGGCTCAGCTCCGCGAACTGAGTAAGACACCAGAATTGTTGACTGCCTATAATGATATAATTACTGAACAATTAATTAATAAATTTGTAGAAGAGGTACCTCCTGAGCAAACCAAAATTTATGGTCACTATTTGCCACATCACGGAGTGAAGAAAGATTCTAAGACCACTCCTCTGAGGATTGTGTTTAATTGTAATGCCAAGAGTAACAAAAATGTACCTACTTTAAATGACTGTTTGATGACAGGTCCGTCGTTGACGGAAAAATTAGGAGATTTCTTATTAAATTTCAGGGTGAAGAATTATGCCTTTACGGCTGACATAAGTAAAGCTTTCCTAAGAGTGGGTTTACAAGAGGCTGGCCAGGATTGTACCTGCTTCTTATGGCCTGAGAATCCTAGTGACCCACTTAGCCCTCTGAAAACCTTTCGCTTTAGGAGTGTATTATTTGGTGCTACATCCAGTCCGTTCCTACTTCAAGCGACGATAAATGCACACCTTAAACGTACGGGAAGTCCATTGAGTAAAGTAATAAGCAAACAATTTTATGTGGACAATTACCTGGGTGTGACATCAACTGAAGAGGAACTGTTAATGACTTATGAAGAAGCTAATAAAATCATGCAAAGTGCAAATATGCCTCTGAGGGAATGGAATAGTAATTCGTCCAAATTAAAGGACAAAATAAGTAAAGATTACCCTGGAGATAAAGTACCAAAATGTAGTAATGTATTGGGATTAACTTGGGATACTGAGAGAGATTTGTTAATGTTAAAACCTAATAATTACAGTATGCCCAATAAATTAACTAAGAGAGTTTTGCTTGCTGAAGTTTCCAAATGTTTTGATCCACTAGGCTTAGTGTCACCCCTTACTTTAAGAGGGAAATTATTAATACAAGAAGCTTGGAAGCTTAAATGTGCTTGGGATTAAAACTCTACCTGAGGAACTCATTAACAGGTGGGATGAATTAATTGGCGATTATGAAAAAATTCCAATGTTAGAGTTCCCACGCCAGGTGGCCAATCCAGATAGGAAAAATATACTCCACATTTTTTGTGATGCTTCAAAATTGGCATATGGAGCAGTTGCTTACCTTCAATGTAATAGTGTTATTTCTCTTGTTATGTCTAAGGCTAAAGTGTCTCCAATTAAATCACGTACCTTACCTCAGTTGGAATTAACAGCCATTTATGTAGGTGTCAAATTAGCTAATTATGTAAGAAATAAGTTGCTGGAGATAAATATTAGCGACACTGTAATTTGGTCTGATAATGAGGTATCCTTACAATGGATTCGTAATGGAAACAGTAAAATTGTGTACGTACAAAACAGAGTAGCTGAAATTAATCAGATGCAAGAGAAGTATAATAGTTTGGGTCAGCATATGTTAACATTTAATCATATACCTGGTGAGGAGAATCCAGCTGATTTCTTGTCTCGAGGTTTACCTTATGCTAAATTTGTAAATGCTGTATCATGGTTTAAAGGACCGAGTTGGTTGGTAAATAAAGCTAATTGGCCTGTACAAAAAGCGTATATTGCTCCTGTTGAAATTACTGTGACCACCGCTCCAATAGTTTGTCCTTCCTTAGCCATTGATATAAATAGATGTTCTTCTTTACCCAAACTAATCAATGTAACTAAATTTCTAAACAAGATGAATATCTCATATAAGTTTTCACATCCTCTTGAATATTAGATACAGAGGGTACAAGAAAAAATCTATGGAAATGAGATTAAATTGATGATGGAAAGAAAAATTGTGAAAGGTTCCATAATAGAGAAATTGGGGCTGTATTTAGAGAACAGCATAATTAGGTGCAGAGGTAGGTTGCAAAATGCTGAATTGGGTGATTATGCTAAACACCCTATCTTGCTGCCCAAAATTCATCATCTAACAAATTTAATTTTTTAAATGCCCATAAAAATGTAATGCATGGTGGGGTACAAGACACCTTAAATTGTATTAGGGAAACCTTCTGGATTCCACAAGGATGGCAAAGTGTAAAAAGGGTGATTAAATCTTGTGTAATATGTCGCCGTGTGAATGCCAGATTCTATATGTACCCAGGTCCTCCACCATTGCCAAATAAGCAATTTGAGTCGTTTAGCAACGACCTCCTCCTGGCCACAGTGTGGAAAATAATTTCCCAAAATTATGCTGTGTAAATAAACCTGATTAATACATTACCATTACTCTAAAGTGTTTTTTAAAGAAGTGAATTGACAGGGAAGCTCTGCGCCTGCGCTGACGAGCAAGGGAAGAGATGCCATTGTTTTTGAATGTGATACAAGCACGTTAATGAAATGTGCATAATTTCCACCGCTCTAGGGGTTTTATTGTGCTTAAAACCTCTCAAATAAGAGCCGAAATTGTTGGATTTGCAGTCCTGCATAATGTGAGCATTAAGCAGATGGACAGGACTGCTCCAGGAACCTCAGCTAAGTTGTCTAATTTATGTTGCAATTCTGGCCAGTATTCTCTTCATAAATAAAGGCAGAGAGGGGGGCTTAGCATGACACACCGTAATCTCCAGACTAATTGGTGAGTCTTATGACTATAAATTCACCTTCTGTTACATAAATGTGTATATGTAATCATTTATTAATTTTAACATACAGTCCACAAATTTAATTTAATGTTTACCATAATTCCTGGTAATGTATATTTCGTTTGAAATTAATATAGGTCCAGAGTGACTTGTGGAGAGAAAGATTATGGTAGGTATCGAAGGAGGACATTTTTTGCGACCTAGGTGTCCTAAAATTCCTACTTGTCTCTGTAACCTTGATAAAGAATAATTATCTTTGTTACCATTTACTGGTATGTATCTGATGAGTTACATCCAGGTAAATTTAATTTTCCACAATAATAGTAATAATAATAATAATAATAATAATAATAATAATAATAATAATAATAATAATATAATAATAATAATAATAACATTGTTATTATTATTATTATTATTATTATTATTATTATTATTATTATTATTATTATTATTATTATTATTATTATTATTATTATTATTATTATTATTATTATTATGTGAGCAAATCACCTGCAGGAGGCTTACAGGGCCTTGCCAAAATTATTACCTGCAAGTAATTTCGCTGAGGTAGGAACTCTGAAGAATAGTTTGCAGGACAAGGTTTCAGGCAACCTTGCCATCAAGGACGCATTCATCGCCGTTTGTATCAGTGACGATGAGGCTGACAAGATAATCACCTCCACTGCTATCAAGGCCCTACAGTACCCTGGATTTCAAGCCATCTCTTCACTAGCGCTCATGTCTGTCAAGAGACTAGACAGATTCATCACAATTCTACCTTCCAATGAGCATAGAATAAACTGTGGTCCCCGTGGACTGGCTGGCGAAGCTTTTGCTTCACACACGGAGGACCAGGGTTCGATTCCTGGCGGGGTAGAAACATTTCAATGCGTTTCCTTGCACCTGTTGTCCTGTTCACCTAGCAGCAAGTAGGTACCTGGGTGTTAGTCGACTGATGTGGGTCGCATCCTGGGGGACAAGATTGAGGACCCCCATGGAAATAAGACAGTCCTTGATGACACATTGCCCTTCTTGGGTTATCCTGGGTGGCTAACCCTTCGGGGTTAAAAATCCGAATGAATCTTACCTTATCTTATCCTATCCAAAATGCCTCCTCTATGATCAAGGTCACCTTCAGGCTTCACTATGGCTTCCCATGCTCTGAACTACGGACAGACTATCTTTCATTATCAGACTGACCCTAAAAAAATCGAACCAGAATGCTACCAGAATATCATACTGTGCTGGAGTTACTACTACAACCACCTTCTCATGGACTGCTTAGTTAAAGACAAGAATTCTGTTTTGTTTGCGGTGTTGTAGTACTGAGTAGTACTTCTACTACTCCGACAAAATACCTTAACTATAAGGAAAAACGTCCGCAGTCTTGTATCCAAATGTCCCTTGAGAAAGATCATTTCAAAGAAGAACCAATAATGACATAAGCTGAACTCCACCAAATCTCCCACCTATGCTGCCGTCACTAAACTACAAGCAGACACCACGAAGATCCTTCAATGAAATCCACCACTAACAACTCCTTCCCTTCACTTCCTAACAGTGCACCATCAAAAGTTTTGTATTGTAAGGTGTTTGCACATTTGGCCATTGCAGCAAACCTTGGCTCCTTCAGCATAACTAATAACGACCTCTCCAGTTTCAACAATATACCCAGCTTCAAGTTCCCCAACTCTGCTCCTTCTGCTGATATTCTCAAGTTCATCACAAACATTCTTTACTGCTCCATCCAACTTGGCATCTGATGCCCAACCTATTACTGTTCCTCAATCTACTCCAAAAGCAAACGCAACATGTCTTCTACTACTTACACCACCACATCTATGTAGCCAATCACCGCCTCTCATTGCCATTCCTCATACACATTCAGCCGCCCAATTACCAACCACTCACCCCAGTGCACCTGCCCAGCCGACCACAGTCCCTCAAGTTTCTCAGTTAACCCCCCTTTTATAACCAGCCGTTATCTCCAAAACCACAGAAGCTCAAACTATGGAATCTTCTGAGGATGAAGAAGAAGTCAACATCTGCGCTTCTGAACTTGAATGGGATAATCTGGTCTTCTACACCACTACCACTAACTGCAGTGCCATGTTCTGAAAAGAATTTTAGACACGATTGTGTTATGGTACTATTAATACTCATGTGAACCACCGTACCTCTTCTCCCCTAAACAAGTGCAAAAAAATAAGATACACACGACGGACATAAGCACAGTCGAACAGTCCTACCTATACACCTTGTTCTCAAATGCGTCCAAGTGTCAAAGGTTGACACTTTATTTGTAAACTGATTCTATATCATCCATAAATGCAATTAACACCCTGAGTATCAATTGTGGCATGTTTGTGTCAGAAACCAGTTGCGGCATACGGGCGACTAGCAAACCTAAGAATAGCATTCCGACATCTTAGTAAGGAGTCATTCAGAACTCTGTACAACTTTTACATCAGGCCCATATTGAAGTATGCAGCACCAGTTTGAAACCCATACCTGGGCAAGCACGTCAAGAAATTAGAGAAAGTGCAAAAGTTTGCAGCGAGACTAGTCTCTGAGTTAAAGGGCATGTCCTACGAGGAGAGATTAATAGAAATGACCTGACGACACAGGAGGACAGAGAGACATGGGGGACATGATAACAACATAAAATACTGAGAGGAATCGGCAAGGTGGACAGGGACAGGATGTTTCAGAAATGGGACATAGAAACAAGGGGTCACAATAGGAAGTTGAAGACTCAGATGAGTCACAGGGATGTTAGGAAATATTTCTTCAGTCATAGGGATGTTAGAAAGTATTTCTTCAGTCAAAGAGTCGTCAGGAAGTGGAATGAACTGGAAACGGATGTAGAGGCAGGATCCATACATAGCTTCAAGAAGAGATATGATAAAGCTCATGGAGCAGGGAGGGAGTGACCTAGTAGCGACCAGTGAAGAGGCGGGGCCAGGAGCTATGAATCGACCCCTGCAACCACAATCATGTGAGTACAGATATGGTAGGATTGTAGACAGTGGAGTAACAGCACACCGTCTGTAGATTCCATTTAACAATGGTCTTCAGATGCATAATAGAACTGATGAAATGGTAAAGTAATCAAGGAAGGAATAGATTAAAGTTTTGGGATGTCATTTAGCAGTTTGAGAACAATACTACGATAAGAACTTTAACTGAACTTCGCTGACTTGAAACTGAAGGCAACTGACACCAATCAGTCAACCTGTCATCATTTTATCATGAAGGAGTCACATGTCCATACTGCATCCAACAAAATCAGCAGATTCTTGGATGTCATCACTGCCCGGCTCCAGCTAGGTTACAAGTGTCTCTGGGAAGTGGCATAAACACACAAATAACCCTCATATAAAAGACTGGTTCTTATGACGACGATGAAGACAAAACCAAATGTTAACTTTGCCAGATGGACTATTGTAGCACCTTGCGCCATCTTGTGCTGGAATGCGATAAAATTAATGAATTCAGAGACAACTTATTCACTAATATTCAAGAAATGTCAAAGTATTTTATCCACATATTTCCAGCCATTCTAAAAAAATAAATTCAACCTATTGCAAATAGCACATAGCCACTTAAACTTATTTAAATGCAACAATACCTTGCTAAAATATAAGTTAATAGTAATAATTCAAAACCACTATAAGCTACACTGTAATATTTTTGTGACTTAATTCATGTTTGCATAAATAACTCATTACGATTATAATCAGATATAAACATGTAAATAGGTCATTACCACTGTAACTTGTTTGCTATCAAAACTTTGCGACTCAGTCCCTGGACCCATTATGTGACTACCTCCCACAGGATGGGTGTGAAGTGCATATTTAGAACGTTAAACTAACTGACTTACCTCCAGATACACCATAAAGAAATTCAGGAATATAGATTCCACCGTAAATCCACTATATTCACTCCACTCAACACCGCCTAGAGCTGCCTTCTCCTGAGCCCTGCCTTCCTGCCTGCCTGCCTGCCTGCCTGCCTGCTTGCCTGCCTGTTTGCCTGCCTGCTTGCCTGCCTGCCTGCCTGCCTGCCTGCTTGCCTGCCTGTTTGTCTGCCTGCCTACTTGCCTACCTGCCTTCCTCCCTACTTGCCTGCCTGCCTGCCTGCCTGCCTGCCTGCCTGCCTGCCTGCCTGTCTGCCTACTTGCCTGCCTGCCTGCCTGCCTGCCTGCCTGCCTTCCTGCCTGCTTGCCTGCCTGCCTACCTGCCTGCCTGCTTGCCTGCCTGCCTGTCTGCCTACCTGCCTGCCTTCCTGCCTGCTTGCCTGCTTGCCTGCCTGCCTGCCTGCCTGCCTGCCTGCCTGCCTGCCTGCCTACTTGCCTGCCTGCCTGCCTGCCTGCCTGCCTTCCTGCCTGCTTGCCTGCCTGCCTACCTGCCTGCCTGCTTGCCTGCCTGCTTGCCTGCCTGCCTGCCTGCCTTCCTGCCTGCTTGCCTGCCTGCCTACCTGCCTGCCTGCTTGCCTGCCTGCCTGCCTGTCTGCCTGCCTGCCTGCCAGCATGCCTGCCTGCCTGCCTGCCTGCCTGCCTGCTTGCCTGCCTGTTTGTCTGCCTGCCTACTTGCATACCTGCCTTCCTGCCTACTTGCCTGCCTGCTTGCCTGCCTGCCTGCCTGCCTGCATGCCTGCTTGCCTGCCTGTTTGTCTGCCTGCCTACTTGCCTACCTCCCTTCCTCCCTACTTGCCTGCCTGCCTGCCTGCCTGCCTGCCTGCCTGCCTGCCTGCCTGCCTGCCTGCCTGCCTGCCTGCCTGCCTGCCTACTTGCCTGCTTGCCTGCCTGCCTGCCTGCCTGCCTGCTTGCCTACCTGCCTACTTGCCTGCCTGTTTGTCTGCCTGCCTACTTGCCTACCTGCCTTCCTGCCTACTTGCCTTCCTGCCTGCCTGCCTGCCTGCCTGCCTGCCTGCCTGCCTGCCTGCCTGCCTGCCTGCCTACTTGCCTGCTTGCCTGCCTGCCTGCCTGCCTGCCTGCCTACCTGCCTACTTGCCTACTTGCCTGCTTGCCTGCCTGCCTGCCTGCCTGCCTGCCTGTCTGCCTGCCTGCCTACTTGCCTGCTTGCCTGCCTGCCTGCCTGCCTGCCTGCCTGCCTGCCTACCTGCCTACTTGCTTAGCCTGCTTGCCTGCTTGCCTGCCTGCCTGCCTGCCTGCCTGCCTGTCTGCCTGCCTGCCTGACTGCCTGCTTGCCTGCTTGCCTGCCTGCCTGCCTGCCTGCCTACTTGCCTGCTTGCCTGCCTGCCTGCCTGCCTGCCTGCCTGCCTGCCTGCCTACTTGCCTGCCTGCCTGCCTGCCTGCCTGCCTGCCTGTCTGCCTGCCTACTTGCCTGCTTGCCTGCCTACTTGCCTGCCTGCCTGCCTGCCTACCTGCCTACTTGCCTGCTTGCCTACCTGCCATCTCCACCCAGCCAGATCATCACTGGACGACTGCCTGAACCTGCTGTTCCTTAGGGACCAAGTGGAAGTTATTTAGAGATCATAAAATTGAAGTTGAAAATTTTTGGAATTTTAGGTTTTCTTACCAAAAATAGTGCAAAATTCTGGCAACATGTTGATGCAATCAGCTTGTTTCTATCATATTTCTAAGTATGTTTTTTTTTTAAAAATGTAATTTTTATGTTTTTGCTCTCATCAAGAGGCCATGTTGGCAATTAGTGTTTTTATTGTTTTTTTACTCCAAAAATTACTATTGTTATGATTGTTTCATTCTAAACACTCAACCTGGCAAGTTCTGTGAGGACTAAAGTGAAGAGCACAGAGTTGTTGCTGCTCTGTTGCCTCTGGGTTGTCAACAATGATAGGTGTTTACAACACGCTCACTATGGGTTGTCAACAATGACAGGGGTTTGCAACACGCTCACTCTGGGTTGTCAACAATGACAGGGGTTTGCAACACGCTCACTCTGGGTTGTCAACAATGACAGGGGTTTGCAACACGCTCACTCTGGGTTGTCAACAATGACAGGGGTTTTGCAACAACGCTCACTCTGGGTTGTCAACAATGATAGGGGTTTGCAACACGCTCACTCTGGGTTGTCAACAATGATAGGGGTTTGCAACACGCTCACTCTGGGTTGTCAACAATGATAGGGGTTTGCAACACGCTCACTCTGGGTTGTCAACAATGAAAGGGGTTTGCAACACGCTCACTTGGTGTTGTCAACAATGATAGGGGTTTGCAACACGCTCACTCTGGGTTATCAACAATGATAGGGGTTTACAACACGCTCACTCTGGGTTGTCAACAATGATAGGGTTTACAACACGCTCACTCTGGGTTGTCAACAATGATAGGGGTTTGCAACATGCTCACTCTGGGTTGTCAACAATGATAGGGGTTTGCAACACGCTCACTCTGGGTTGTCAACAATGATAAGGGTTTACAACACGCTCACTCTGGGTTATCAACAATGATAGAGGTTTGCAACACGCTCACTTTGGGTTATCAACAATGATAGGGGTTTACAACACGCTCACTCTGGGTTGTCAACAATGATAGGGGTTTGCAACACGCTCACTCTGGGTTATCAACAATGATAGGGGTTTGCAACACGCTCACTCTGGGTTATCAACAATGATAGGGGTTTACAACATGCTCACTCTGGGTTGTCAACAATGATAGGGGTTTGCAACACGCTCACTCTGGGTTATCAACAATGATAGGGGTTTACAACACGCTCACTCTGGGTTGCCAACAATGATAGGGGTTTGCAACACGCTCACTCTGGGTTATCAACAATGATAGGGGTTTGCAACACGCTCACTCTGGGTTGTCAACAATGATAGGGTTTGCAACACGCTCACTCATGGGTTGTCAACAATGATAGGGGTTTGCAACACGCTCACTCTGGGTTATCAACAATGATAGGGGTTTGCAACACGCTCACTCTGGGTTGTCAACAATGATAGGGGTTTGCAACACGCTCACTCTGTGTTATCAACAATGATAGGGGTTTGCAACACGATCACTCTGGGTTATATCAACAATGATAGGGGTTTACAACACGCTCACTCTGGGTTGTCAACAATGATAGGGGTTTGCAACACGCTCACTCTGGGTTATCAACAATGATAGGGGTTTACAACACGCTCACTCTGGGTTGTCAACAATAATAGGGGTTTGCAACACGCTCACTCTGGGTTATCAACAATGATAGGGGTTTGCAACACGCTCACTCTGGGTTATCAACAATGATAGGGGTTTACAACACGCTCACTCTGGGTTATCAACAATGATAGGGGTTTGCAACACGCTCACTCTGGGTTATCAACAATGATAGGGGTTTACAACACGCTCACTCTGGGTTGTCAACAATGATAGGGGTTTGCAACACGCTCACTCTGGGTTGTCAACAATGATAGGGGTTTGCAACACGCTCACTCTGGGTTGTCAACAATGATAGGGGTTTACAACTCGCTCACTCTGGGTTGTCAACAATGATAGGGGTTTGCAACACGCTCACTCTGGGTTATCAACAATGATAGGGGTTTGCAACACGCTCACTCTGGGTTATCAACAATGATAGGGGTTTACAACACGCTCACTCTGGGTTGTCAACAATGATAGGGGTTTGCAACACGCTCACTCTGGGTTATCAACAATGATAGGGGTTTGTAACACGCTCACTCTGGGTTATACAACAATGATAGGGGTTTACAACACGCTCACTCTGGGTTGTCAACAATGATAGGGGTTTGCAACACGCTCACTCTGGGTTATCAACAATGATAGGGGTTTACAACACGCTCACTCTGGGTTGTCAACAATGATAGGGGTTTGCAACACGCTCACTCTGGGTTATCAACAATGATAGGGGTTTTGCAACACGCTCACTTGGGTTATCAACATGATAGGGGTTTTACAACACGCTCACTCTGGGTTGTCAACAATGATAGGGGTTTGCAACACGCTCACTCTGGGTTATCAACAATGATAGGGGTTTACAACACGCTCACTCTGGGTTGTCAACAATGATAGGGGTTTGCAACACGCTCACTCTGGGTTGTCAACAATGATAGGGGTTTACAACACGCTCACTCTGGGTTATCAACAATGATAGGGGTTTGCAACACGCTCAAATTTGGTGTTTCATCTCCATAGAGTTTTATATAAACAAAAATTTCAGTAACTCAGGAATAAGTTATTGACATTTGTTTTAATTTTTTTAAAAGAGTAATAATAGGAGTGTCATGATTTTTTCAGACAATATTGATGAATGATGGTTCTATTAATATTCAGAGGTTTTTGCAATATGTTTTACCATTTTGTTTTTATTGACTCTTATTCTCCCAAAAAATGACAAAAAAATAAAAAAAACACAAATTTCAATTTTTTTATAATGCAATCTATTGACATTTCTCGCAAAAACTTTGAAATTTAGATAATATAACTCTTTATCTTTCATATGATGTTGACTAGAACATTGTACATCTTACCAATTTTGTAGGCCAGGGAGGGTTTTTTGATAAATACAATTTTTCAATATCTTGCAACTTTGCAACAAGGAGTCCAAGCACACAAGTGTGCAGGATGCAAACTGCTCCTTAATAACAGCATAAAGTTACACTTGAAAGTGGACCAAAAACAAAAATAACCCAAAAACATGTCTCTCCATCCCTCAAAGTTTCATTTAGACTCCATGACGAGGCCTCAATAAGGAATTTCACAGCAGACCTAGAGACTGTTGACTGGCCTACAGAATTCTCCAATGCCAATGGTATTGACGACTGGACAGACATTTTTCTTAACAAAATACTTAGACTATACAACAAACATTGTCCTATAAAAACGAAAGAGATCACGAATAAACGGCTCGGTTGCCCATGGCTAACCAGCAGCATTCTGAAATCCATTGATAAGAAACACCAATATGAAAAGCAATATAGACAGGGCTTAATACACAAAGATATTCTTAAACAATATTCAACAGTTCTCACCAAATTAATAAAGAAAGCCAAACAACTGTACTACTCCAGCAGATTCACTGACACAAGAGGAGATATAAAAAAGACCTGGAAAACACTTTCCCAGATTCTGGGGACCCACAAACTGAAAAAAAACAAGAATATTGTTCTAACTAAACCTCATGAAACACCACTGCATCCCACTGATACAGCTAACAAGATAAACGACTTCTTCTCAAACATAGGATCTAATCTTGCCAGTAAAATCCCACGTACCAACGCCCGTGCCGGGGACTACCTAGATGGGAATTTCCCAAATTCCTTCTATCTTGTATCAACTGAGCCCACGGAAGTCACCGCAATCATAAAGTCACTTAAAAATAACTAGGGGAATCTGTCTCACGCCCCACCAGTATTGTACAAGAGAGGGGCCCCTTTTTCCTTTTTGCATGCAAAAAACATTATTTTTTAAAAAGGGCACTAGAAACAAGCATTTCCCGCCATACTAAAGGGCCGAAAAGGGTTACACCAATACAAAAAGGGTGGTGCCCCAACAATGTAAAAAAAAGGCCAAAATAAAACTTACCATTTTTTCCCCAAAAAAATTCGAAAAAAACCTTTCGTGCACGGGGGACTGTTTTTATTTATAACAACAAAAAAACATACTCCCCCCTTAACCTTTGGATTCGGGAAAAAATAAAAGAAACAAATTGATGAACTAAAAAATAAAACCCTGTTTTAACAGCATTGGAAAAAAAGGAAAATCCCCCTGGGGAAATTTTTTTATTGCCCAAAGAAAAGTTTTTAACAATTTCCCACCATGGCACCCCTACCCCCACAAATTTTAAACACTAGGGGGATAAGGGGCCCAAGCGCTTGCATATTCAAATCCTACCTTAAATGTACCCATTTTGGGTCACCTTTAAAAGACTGTGGCAGGAAAAGAGTACGAAAACCTTTAAATTTGGCGCTGTACACACCCTAACCAGCGAAAGGTGGTGGGGGTTTGACGGGGGGCCCCTTTTCTTTCAACCCGTCCCCGGTTTCCACCAATGAGAAGATGGTTTTGGCAATCCAGAGGTTTTGGGGGTCCCAGTCTCCTGTTGCCCTTGTCATTCCCTTTTCTAGAGCGGTTTTGAACAGGGTTTTCTCCCTCTCTAGTGGTTTTTTTCTGCGTTGTTACCGGGGGAGTGCACTAATCCCAAATACTATACAAAAGTGTATATAGTGTACATATTCGTTCAAAATTTGGGTAAAGGGATAATAAATTTAAAAAAGTTTTCTGTTGTTTTTATTTTGCCCCCTTTACACCAGGAAAAAGGCCATTTGGACCCCTTTGGTTGTAAAAAAAAAGAAAACCCTCCCCTATACGGCCATTGTATGGATTTCCCCAAGGGAAGTGCCCCGGACCCCTGCTTTTCCCATTTCCCTCAATAAACTTCCAAACATTCCCAACACCGAAATCCATCTTTTTGCTGACAAACACGACTTGTTTCATCTCCCACCCTAATCTTGCCACCTCCAAAAACCCCCTTTTTGTTAATTTAATTTCTGTCTAAAATATCAATAATTTTAAATTAAAAAAAGATGTAAGATTATACTTCAGCTTTTAAACCATTGGTTTTAACCTTAAATTTTCAATTCAAATAATTTTGGTTTTTTTTGTAATTTCAATGGGCCCTTTCAAAAAACCTTTAAATATAGAGAATAAGAACCAGGTTTGGTTTCCCTGTATTAGAAATATTACTTTCTAGGAAAGGTTGAAGGCCAAAATGGTTTTCAATAAATGACTGAACAATCGTATAATATATAAACAATTTGTAATAAAGGGAAATAGGGGATTAAATTTTAGATATGGGCGCCCATGGATTCATTTACCCCAAATTTGCCGGTGGTTTCGCCCGGGGTGGATGACCTGGGAACTTGGACTTTTTTGGGAAAGGGGGTAAATTAGGGGGAGAAAAACAAAAAAAGGAAAATGTAAAATGGAAAAAAAGTAAAAAATGTGGAAATAAATACGTGTTTTTTAAATATTTAAAACCCAAAGGAAAAAACGGATTCAAACGGGAAAAATCTACATTCAGAAAGAATTTCGGAAAGTGTTGATTTGGCAGTAGAGTTGTAGAAGTGTTGAGCAAACTCCCAGGTAGCGTCACTATGGCAGGAACTACCAGCAGCGTTCAGTACAGGAAGGTAAATGAGTGGGTGACGGTGGGTATGAGTTGGACCTGCCTAGCAAGAATCAGTAGGCCTACTACATTGCCACTTCTGTCTTGTGGTCAAAGAAAAGCTTGAGACAAAATATAGAGATAAGACAAAATGGAATAGAAAAAAAATAAGAACAATAAAGAAGGAAAAATCGAGAAAGAAAGAAATCGAAAGAGAAGCATCATCTTGATTCTTTATTGTGATACTGTGTCCTGGTACTGTGTCCTGGTACTGTGTCCTGGAACCGTGTCCTGGTACTGTGTCCTGGTACTGTGTCCTGGTACTGTGTCCTGGTACTGTGTCCTGGTACTGTGCCCTGGTACTGTGTCCTGGTACTGTGTCCTGGTACTGTGTCCTGGTACTGTGTCCTGGTACTGTGTCCTGGTGCTGTGACCTGGTACTGTGTCCTGGTACTGTGTCCTGGTGCTGTGACCTGGTACTGTGTCCTGGTACTGTGCCCTGGCACTGTGCCCAGGTACTGTGTCCTGGCACTGTGTCCTGGTACTGTGTCCTAGTACTGTGCCCTGGTACTGTGTCCTGGTACTGTGTCCTGGTACTGTGTCCTAGTACTGTGACCTGGTACTGTATCCTGGTACTGTGTCCTGGTACTGTGTCCTGGTACTATGTCCTGGTACTGTGTCCTGGTACTGTGTCCTGGTACTGTGTCCTGGTATTGTGTCCTGATACTGTGTCCTGGTACTGTATCCTGGTACTGTGTCCTGGTACTGTGCCTTGGTACAGTTTCCTGGTACTGCGTCCTGGTACTATGTCCTGGTACTGTCTTGGTACTGTGTCTTGGTACTGTGTCTTGGTACTGTGTCCTGGTACTGTGTCCTGGTACTGTATCCTGCTACTGTGTCCTGGTACTATGTCCTGCTAATGTGTCCTGCTACTGTGTCCTGGTACTGTGTCCTGGTACTGTGTCCTGGTATTGTCCTGGTACTGTCTCCTGGTACTGTGACCTGGTACTGTGTCCTGGTATTGTCCTGGTACTGTCTCCTGGTACTGTGACCTGGTACTGTGTCCTGGTACGGTGTCCTGGTACTGTGTCCTGGTACTGTGTCCTGGTACTGTGTCCTGGTACTGTGACCTGGTACTGTGTCCTGGTACTGTGCCATGGCACTGTGCCCTGGTACTGTGTCCTGGTACTGTGTCCTGGTACTGTGTCCTAGTACTGTGCCCTGGTACTGTGTCCTGGTACTGTGTCCTGGTACTGTGTCCTAGTACTGTGACCTGGTACTGTGTCCTGGTACTGTGTCCTGGTACTGTGTCCTGGTACTATGTCCTGGTACTGTGTCCTGGTACTGTGTCCTGGTACTGTATCCTGGTATTGTGTCCTGATACTGTGTCCTGGTACTGTGTCCTGGTACTGTGTCCTGGTACTGTGCCTTGGTACAGTTTCCTGGTACTGCGTCCTGGTACGATGTCCTGGTACTGTCTTGGTACTGTGTCTTGGTACTGTGTCTTGGTACTGTGTCCTGGTACTGTGTCCTGGTACTGTGTCCTGCTACTGTGTCCTGGTACTATGTCCTGCTAATGTGTCCTGCTACTGTGTCCTGGTACTGTGTCCTGGTACTGTGTCCTGGTATTGTCCTGGTACTGTCTCCTGGTACTGTGACCAGGTACTGTGTCCTACTACTGTGTCCTGATACTGTGTCCTGGTACTATGTCCTGGTATTGTCCTGGTACTTTCTCCTGGTACTGTGACCTGGTACTGTGTCCTGGTACGGTGTCCTGGTACTGTGTCCTGGTACTGTGTCCTGGAACTGTGTCCTAGTACTGTGTCCTGGTACTGTGTCCTGGTACTGTGTTTCAGTACTATGTCCTGGTGTTGTGTCCTGGTACTGTGTCCTGGACACAGGACACAGTACCAGGACACAGTACCAGGACACATTACCAGGACACAGTACCAGGACACAGTACCAGGTCACAGTACCAGGACACAGTACCAGGACACAGTACCAGGTCACAGTACCAGGGCACAGTAGCAGGACACAGTAGCAGGACACAGTACCAGGGCACAGTACCAGGACACAGTACCAGGACACAGTACCAGGACACAGTACCTGGGCACAGTACCAGGACACAGTACCAGGGCACAGTACCAGGACACAGTACCAGGACACAGTACCAGGACACAGTACCAGGACACAGTGCCAGGTCACAGTACCAGGACACAGTACCAGGACACAGTAGCTGGACGCAGTACCAGGGCACAGTACCAGGACACAGTACCAGGTCACAGTACCAGGACACAGTACCAGGACACAGCACCAGGACACCGTACCAGGACACAGTACCATGACACAGTACCAGGACACAGTACCTGGGCACAGTACCAGGACACAGTACCAGGGCACAGTACCAGGACACAGTACTAGGACACAGTACCGGGACACAGTACCAGGACACAGTGCCAGGTCACAGTACCAGGACACAGTACCAGGACACAGTAGCTGGACACAGTACCAGGGCACAGTACCAGTACACAGTACCAGGACACAGTACCAGGACACAGTACCAGGACACAGTACTAGGACCAGTGTGATGCAGTTCAGCTGGGCTTGTGAGGTCTCTAGGGAGACCTAATTATATGGTCACACCTGCCTTAGCAAATGTCGGGTAGTCACGCCCACGTCTGAGGTCTTTTGTTCTTGACGGCGTCAGACCTCGGCGTCAGGTCGTAACACGTGGTACATACCCCATTGGGGAGGGGGTACTTTGACTACGATATAAGCCCAGGGAACAGCTGAGCAAGGAGGTTGTTGGTGATAGGTCCGGGGAGCGAGAGCTCTGGACAGCCGCGTGTGTAGTGGACCACGCATTGGGAATCTCGGGTCAGCTGGTCGGTGAATTAAGAGTGAGTACTAGTCCGTGTTACTGATAACATCTACCTTTCCCCCTTGGTAATAAGTCTCATAGGTCAATTGTTATATTATGTAAATGTCCATCAGTATATGTGGTATTCTAGCCCTTTTATGTTATTAAGTAAACTATAGCCATAGTTCCCATTTTTTTTATTTTGTACCTCCATATGCTATTCCCTATTCTGTTAAGCACTGGGATACACCGTCTTTCATCTCGAATTCATCAATAGGGCGGCTTGGCTTGTGGCACGGGAGCTTCTCTCCCTCCAAATACTCAATTATCTCCTTCCACCTGTTCTCTTCCAGTTGGTACTCTCTTAATTTTTCATTGTTCACATTCTCAATATTAACATCAACATTTCTTGCTGCTACATTCCTACTCAATACGTCTGGTACATGGTGTGAGGCTCCTGGTTTATAAAGAATCTGGTACGAGTGTGCTGACAGTTCGTAACCCAATCTAGACATCCTAGGACAGCGAGTTTTCTTTTTAAATATGTGCACCAAAGCCCTGTGATCTGTTATTATTTTAAAATGGCGCTGAAATACATACGGTTCAAAGTATCTCACACTTTCTACCACTGCCAAGGCTTCTTTATCAGTGATGGCATACCTGACTTCCGGTCCTTTAATCTTTCTGCTAAAATACGCTACTGGGTGTGGGTTATTTTCCTTGTCTCTTTGCATTAGGCAACCTCCTATTGCAACTGCTGCTGCGTTGGCTCACGAAAAATTAAAGGCTGAGCTTACAAGTGAGCCGGTATTAGTGGTCCCTGATTTTTCCAGAGAGTTTGAGATACATACAGACGCTTTTCTGTGTCTTAACACAGTGTCTTGGTGCTCTGTCGTGGTACTGTGTCGTGACACAGTATTCCGGTACCGTGTCCTGGTACTGTGTCCTGACACAGTGTCTTTGTATTGTGTCCTGGTACTGTGTCCTCGTATTGTGTCATGGTACTGTGCCCTGGTAGTGTCCTGGAATTGTGTCCTGACACAGTGTCCTGGTACTGTGTCTTGACACAGTATCCTGGTATTGTGTCCTGGTACTGTGCCCTGGTATTGTGTCCTGGTATTGTGTCTTGGCACGGCGTCCTGATACTGTGTTGTGACACAGTGCCCTGGTACTGTGTCGTGGTACTGTGTCCTAATACAGTGTCCAGACACAGTGTTCTGGTGCTGTGTTCTGGTACTGTGTCATGACACAGAATCCTGGTACTGTGTCCTGACACAGTGTCTTGGTGCTGTGTCTTGGTACTGGTCTTGGTACGGTTTCCTAGTACTTTGTCCTGACACAGTATCCTGTACTTTGTCCTGGGACTTTATCCTGACACAGTATCCTGGTACATCGTCCTCGTACTGTGTCCTGGTACTGTGTCCTGACACAGTGTCTTGGTGCTGTGTCCTGGTACTGGGTCCTGGTACTGTGTCCTAGTACTGTGTCCTGACACAGTATCATAATACTTTGTCCTGGTACTTTGTCCTGACACAGTATCCTGGTACTTCGTCCTCGTGCTGTGTCCTGGTACTGTCTCCTGATACAGTGTGTTATTGCTGTGTCTTTGTACTGGGTCCTGGTATTGTGTCCTAGTACTGTGCCCTGACACAGTATGCTGGTACTTTGTCCTGGTACTGTGTCCTAGCACTGTGTCCTGACACAGTGTCCTGGTACTGTGCCCTGGTATTGTGTCTTGGTGTTGTGTCATGGCACTGCTTCCTGACACAGTGTCCTGGTATTTTGTCCTGGTACAGTGTCTTTATATTGTGTTCTGAGACAATGTCCTGGTACTGTGTCCTGGTACTGTGTCCTGACTCAGTGTCCTGGTACTTTGTCCTACTACAGTGTCCTCCTACTCTGTCCTGACACAGTATCATGGCACTGTATCTTTGTACTGTGTCCTGGTTCTGTGGTCAGACATAGTGTCCTTGTACTGTGTCCTGGTACTGTGCCCTGCTACTGAGTTCTGACACAGTGTCCTGGTTCTGTGTCCTAGTACTGTGTCCTAGTACTGTGTCCTGGCACAGTGTCCTGGTACTGTGTACTGGTACTGTCTCCTGACACAGTGTCTTAGTACTGTGTCCTGGTACTGTGTCATGACACAGTGTCCTTGTACTGTATCCTTGTACTGTGTACTGGTACTGTGTCCTAGTACTGTGTCCTGACTGAGGGTCCTGGTATTGTGCCCTTGTTCTGTGTATTTCTATTGTGTCCTGACACAGTGTCCTGGTACTGTGTTCTGGCACGGTATCCTGTTAATGCGTCCAGGTACTGTTTCCTGGCATTGTGCCCTGGTACTCTGTCTTGGTGCTTTGTCCTCTTACTGTGTCTTGGAACTGTGTCCTGGTTCTGTGTCCTGGCACTGTGTCCTGGTATTGTGTTCTGCTACTGTGTCCTGGTACTGTGTCCTGGTACTGTGTCCTGGAACTGTGTCCTGGTAATGTATCCTGGTACAGTGTCCTGGTACTGTGGCCTGGTATTGTGTCCTGGTACTGTGTCCTGGTACTGTGTCCTGAACCTGTGTCCTAGTACTGTGTCCTGGTACAGTGTCCTGGTACTGTGTCCTGGTATTGTGTCCTGGTGCTGTGTCCTGGAATTTTGTTCTGGAGCTGTGTCTTGGTACTGTGCCCTTGTACTGTGCATTGGTATTGTGTCACGGTACTGCGTCCTGATACAGTGTCTTGGTATTTTGTCCTGGTACTGTGTCTTGGTATAGTGTCCTGAGACATTGTCCTGGTACTGTGTCCTGGTACTGTGTCCTAGTACTGTGTCCTGACACAGTGCCTTGGTGCTGTGTTCTGGTACTGTGTCCTGGTATTGTGTCGTGGTACTGTATCCTGGTACTGTGTCCTGGTACTGTGTACTGGTACTGTTTCCTGGTACTATGTCCTAGTACTGTGCCCTCGTAGTGTGTCTTGGTACTGTGTCCTGGTACTGTGTCCTAGAACTGTGTCCTGGTACTGTGTCACAGAACTGTGTCCGGGTACTGTGCCCTGGCACTGTATCCCAGTATTGCATCCTGGAACTGTGTCCTGGAACTGTGTCCTGGCACGGTGCCCTGGAATTGTGTCCTGGTACTGTTTCCTCGTAGTGTGACCTGGAACTGTGTCCTGGTAATGTGTCCCGGTACTGTGTCCTGGTACTGTATCCTGGAATTTTGTCCTGGTACTGTGTCCTGGTATTGTGCCATGATACTGTGTCCTAATATTGTGTCCTGGAACTGTGTCCTGGTACTGTGCCCTGGTACTTTGTCTTGGTATTGTGTCATGGTACTGCGTTCTGACAGTGTCCAGGTATTTTGTCTTGGTACTGTGTCTTGGTATTGTGTCCTGAGACAGTGTCCTGGTATTGTGTCCGGGAACTGTGTCCTGGTACTGCGCCCTGGTACTGTGTCTTGGTATTGTGTCCTGAGACAGTGTCCTGGTATTGTATCCTGGTAATGTGTCCTGGTACTGTGTCTTGGCACAATATCCTGGTTTAGTGTCCTCCTACTCTGTCCTGACACAGCGTCTTGGTACTGTGTCCTGACACAGTATTCTGGTACTGTGTCCTGACACAGTGTCCTGGTATTGTGTCCTGTTACTGAATCTCAGTATTGTCTCATGGTACTGTGTCCTTGTACTGTGTCCTGACATAGTGTCCTGGTATTGTGTCCTGGTACTGTGTCCTGGTATTGTGTCCTGGTACTGTGTCCTGGTATTGTGTCCTGGTACTGTGTCCTGGTATTGTTTCGCGAAACAGTGTCATGGTAGTGTGCCTTGGTACTGTGTCTTGGTACTGTGTCCTGGTACTGTGTCCTAGAAATGTGTCCTAGCACTGTGTCTTGGCACTGTGTCCTGGAACTGTGATCTTAACTGTCTCCTGCACTGTGTCCTGGCGTTGTGCCCTGGTACTGTCTCCTGGTACTGTGGCCTGGAACTGTGTCCTGGTTATGTGTCCTTGTACTGTGTCTTGGTACTGTGTCCTGGTATTGTGTCCTGGCACTGTGTCCCGGAATTTTGTTCTTGTACTGTGTCCTGGTATTGTGCCCTGGTACTGAGTCCTGGTATTGTGTCCTGGCACTGTGTCCCGGAATTTTGTCCTTGTACTGTGTCCTGGTATTGTGCCCTGGTACTGAGTCCTGGTATTGTGTTCTGGTGCTGTGTCCTGGTACTGTGCCCTGGTACTTTTTCTTGGTATTGTATCCTGACACAGTGTCCTGGTATAGTGTCCAGGTACTGTGTCCTGGTACTGTGTCCTTGAACTGTGTCCTGACATAGTGTCCTGGTACTGTGTTTTGTCACAGTGTCCTGATGTTGTGTCCCGGTACTGTGTCCTGGTATTGTTTCCGTGAACTGTGTCCTGGAACTGTGTCCTAGAACTGTGTCCTGGCACTGTGTCCTGGTATTGTGTCCTGGTACTGTCTCCTGGTATTGTGACCTGGAACTTTGTCCTGGTAATATGTCCTGGCATTGTGTCCTGGTACTGTCTCCTGGTATTGTGTCCTGGAACTGTGTCCTGGAACTGTGTCCTGGCACTGTGTCCTGGTATTGTGTCCTGGTACTGTCTCCTGGTAATGTGACCTTTAACTGTGTCCTGGTAATATGTCCTGGCACTGTGTCCTGGTATTGTGTCCTGGTACTGTGTCCTGGAATTTTGTTCTGGCACTGTGTCCTGGTATTGTGCCTTGGTACTGTGTCCTGATATTGTGTCCTGGTAATGTGTCCTGGTATTGCATCCTAGTAGTGTGTCCTGCTACTGTGTCCTGACACAATGTCCTGGTTCAGTGTCCTCCAACTCTGTCCTGACAGAGTATTCTGGTACTGTGTCCTGTTATTGTGCCATGTACTGTGTCCTGGTGCTGTGTCCTGGAACTGTGTCCTACACAGTGTCCTGGTATTGCGTCCTGGTACTGTGTTCTTGTTTTCTGTCCTGGTATTGTGTGCTGGTGCTGTGTCCTGGTACTGTATCCTGACACAGTGTCCTGGTACTGTGTCCTGGTGTTGTGTCTTGGCACAACGTTCTGGTATTGTGTCCTGGTATTGTGCCCTGGTATTGTTTGCTGGTGCTGTGCCGTGGTACTGTGTCCTAGTACAGTGTCCTGGGACAGTGTCCTGGCATTGTGTTCTGGTACTGTGTCCTGACACAGTGTCCTGGTACTGTGTCCTGGAACTGTGTCCTAGTACTGTGTCCTGGTACTGTTTCCTGGCACTGTGTCCTGGTTTTGTGTCCTGGTACTGTCTCCTGGTACTGTGTCCTGGAACTGTGTCGTGGTACTGTGTCCAGGTACTGTATCCTGGTACTGTGTCCTGATACTGAGTCCTGGCATTGTGCCCTGGTACTGTGTCCAAGTATTGTGTAAAATTTGTGTCCTGGTACTGTGCCTTGGTACTTTGTCTTGGTATTGTGTCATGGTACTGTGTCCTGACACAGTGTTCTGGTGTTTTGTCCTGGTACTGTGTCTTGGTATTGTGTTCTGAGAGAGTGTCCTGGTATTGTGTCCTGGTACTGTGTCCTGATACTGTGTCCTGACACAATGTCCTGGTCCAGTGTCCTTCTTCTCTGTCCTGATACAGCGTCTTGGTACTGTGTCCTGATACAGTATTCTGGTACTGTGTTCTGGTACTGTGTCCTGTTATTGTGTCCTGTACTGTGTCCTGGTACGTGTTTGGTATGTGCCCTGAAAAATGTCTTGGTA